>JAQPCC010000081.1:600000-947115 GCA_028392965.1 Lindernia subracemosa | reverse complement strand
TTTTTTTAAAAAAAAATTAAATAGTCAATAAATTGTTACCGTTGATTTCCAACAGAAACAATATCTAACTAAAAAAACTGGTGATAAAGAAATATTGATCACCGAAGATAATATTTTTGAGGTATTAGAAATTATATAAAAAATATGGAGGACCAAATATAAAAACTAGGCTAAATTGCATACTACACGGCCGTGATTTAAAAAATAAATACCGAAATCTCTATGGTTTTTAAATAGCGTAAAACATCCTCGTGGTTTATTTAATCATACGCTTTTTGTCATTTACACCCCTAATTGGGGGCAGTGTCGGAGCCAATCAATGTTGTGAGTCGGGTCCAGCCTAATTGGACCCCATATCCTGCATATTTTTAAAATTTCACTAGGGTCCTTTTAGTTTATTTAGTTCAATTTTAGTCCAATATAAAAATTTCAGTATATATTACTAATAAAAAAAATTTCAGTGGGGTACAATGACCCTATTGGCTCCCATGTGGTTCCGCCACTGACTGAGTGGTACAACGCTAAGTCTTAGACACCATCGGAGGTACGGTGCTGAGTTTTAGACAGCAAATGAGAGTTTCACGCAATGAAAAAGTATAGAGTAATAATGTGCATCTCAATATATTCACGTGGTGTCACGCCCCGACCCACGTCAAAGGTGTGACAGACGCCGCTTTTATAAATAAACGCAAGGCTTGATATCAAAACTCAAACACCAACGAATCACACGATAGAATGAAAATCGAAACTCGATGAAACATATATACTGGATATCAAAGGAGGTTTTACAAAGTACGAAACATCTCGACATATCGATCAATGAAGGAATCAATGTACAAACAAAATTTCCTTCCAAAAATATTTCCGCCAATGGATCCAACACGAACTGAAGATACTGTACCCAAAATGGAAAAGATCGCAGCGGAATGATGATCGCAAAAAGGCAATCTCCGGTCAAAATGATATCAACCTAGAAAAGGATATATGTATATATGGGGTGATCAAACCACAAGCTCAGTGAGAAAATAATATGGACACACCTTATCCTCACGATGAGGGTATCCCAGCGATGAATAACCAATACAATAATCAAACATCGCTACGTCGAATTATCGCACAAACGAAATCACGTATATTAAAGATAACAAATCACATAAATGACGCGTGGGTAGCCTAACCTCACTCGAGCTGAACTCCCGTCGAGAGTCAGACGAGTCCGTCACCGTACTCTAGACCAGGTATCGTGAATGATCGTAACAACTATATATATGGTATACATGTCCCACTCCAGTGACGTTGGCCGTAATAAATCCTAACGATCACCTTCCAACAACGATGGCGAATGGACAAGTGACATCGTTAGGCCACACTTACCCGGGCTCGCCAAGCCACGGGCTACTAATGCCAGTCTCACTCACCCGAATCGTGGCAGTTCGGGCTACTAATCATATGCCACTCTCACTCACCCGAATCCTGGCTAGTTCGGGCTACTAATGTCTCGGTACCGAGTATGCAACATCAAAACAATACATATCACAATTGTGAGTCCTCCAATCAAATAAATCATATACGTCAACAACAACAATTACGAATATCCTATAGCCGGCAAGGCTCACTATCACATGAACATTACAAGATCACATAAATCTCATCGAATAAGGCAAATATCAATAACCTATAGCCGACAAGGCTCTCTATCAATCAAGCACAATGTCGCTTAAACACATAAAAGAATAAAATACACGACTCATCACAAGGTTCACACATCCCATGAAGGAAAGATGTTCGCATATTATCAACTCACAGATAAAAGCTAACTTTCCACAACGTCACCAGCTGCCCTCGTGTCGCTCGACGTCGTTCATTCGCCTAAATAAGAAGATAAAAATTTAATATAAATATTAGACGAGCGATCAATAATCTTCAACTTCGTTCAAAACCTTATTATACAACACATGCCCTGTCGTCAAAACTGTCCAAAATCTACTTAAATATCATCACAAGGCATTCGAAATATCGCGGAAATACATTCTGGAACAGCGAGATAGTTTCGAAGTACTTCGACAAAAATGCAGAAAAATTTCAGTTTCATGGTCTCTTCTTCAAAAATTCTTAATAAATTGTAGAAATGTCGGATTGAGGTTATTCGAGTGGCTATAGGAAGAGGGAAAGTTACGTTTCAATAGGAACAAATTTCGTAAGAATCGGAACACGATATTGATGTAAAAATCTCGAAATACAGAAACTGCGCATAGAAGACTCAGATTTTCAGCATGAACTTCGGAAATTCATATCAATCCGCACAAATATCGGATCGAGTTCATTCCAACGGATATGGAAAGCACAAGAAATTAGCTTTCCACAGAGATCAGTTTTAAAAGTTTCAGAATAGCATAACCAAATAAAATCTGGGAATTAATGAAACTGTACAGTGCTCGATATCTGAAGATTTCTGTTCCGCAGCAGAAAGTTCAAAAATTTATATAAAATCGAAGAAACATCGGATTGAGCTGTTTCAAGCGGCTATGAAAACCTCAGTAAGCTAGCTTTCCACACAGGTCAAGTTTTAAACATTCGGAGCAGCATAAATATGTCAAAATAGCATAATACAGAGGCTGCCCAGAGATGTACTTTCCAGAAAGTTGCAGGAAATTCTGTTTTTGCAGCAGAACTTCAAAAATTCACCAAAAATTAGATACTTGTCTAATTTAGATGATTCAAACTGATTTGGAAACCTCAAGGAGTTAGCTTTCAATCGAAATAACTCTCGCAACAATTGGTGCAAAATAACTAGCTCGAAACTGAAAACTACAGAAGTTGCGCATGCTGTTTTTCTTTCAAAAACAGAACTTGAATTAAAAGAACTCTCCTTACCTTGAAGCCAAAATCAAAAGAACTATGCTTGTTGATCTAGCTTCCTAGGGTATCTCTTCTACTCAAGTGTGTGTATGTGTTAGGTTTCTTTGGTAGCTTAGGAGTGAAGGAAGAAGAGAATGATCTACGTACTTATCATCTAATGTACAAGTGGGCTCTTTTGTTTTTTTTTTTTTTTTTCTTTTGGGCTGAAAATTAAGTTTTGGGCCAAGCAATATAGGTGTTATACGTGGGGTATATGATAATTTACCCTTTCATGGTAATTAGGGAAAAGCCAATTTGCAAAATAAAGACCCAACGTCCACGGTAACCTAAGTTGGATTACTCTCATGTCCTCATTCATCAACTACAACTTAGTTTTATGGAAACAATTAAATTTTTTTAATGTAATATGGACGGGGTACTTACGGAAGCCCATATATTCCAAATTAGGAGCATTAATATTTGTTTTTCCTTAATATAATTTCCCTATAAATATGATGAAATTGCTCACAAATTAAAGCAAAAACCATTCAGTCCCTCCCAATACTTCTATTCTCATACACAAACATCTCAAGCAAAAAAGAAA
Organism: Lindernia subracemosa; assembly: GCA_028392965.1. Classification (NCBI taxonomy): domain Eukaryota; kingdom Viridiplantae; phylum Streptophyta; class Magnoliopsida; order Lamiales; family Linderniaceae; genus Vandellia; species Vandellia subracemosa. Next base: position 943,673 of record JAQPCC010000081.1, on the reverse strand, counting down.
AAAAAAGGAAAAAATAATGGAAACAATCTTTCTTACATTGAAACTCATAGTTCTTACATCTTTACTGTCATCAATGCATTACTCCTCGCCAGTAACTGCAGCCCGAATCGTACCTTCCAAAACGCCTTCTTCCATGTCGAAAAGGCACGAGCAGTGGATGATGCAGCACGGACGTGTTTACAGCAACGACCAAGAAAAGGCCACCCGTTTCAAGATTTTCGCCGACAACGTAAACTACATCGAAGCGTCTAACAAAGCCAATAACAAACCTTACGAGCTTGGCATTAATGCATTCGCCGATATGACTCACGAGGAGTTTAAGGCCACTAGAAATGGACTAAAGATCAAGCCGTCGTCGTCATCATCGGCGACGTCTTTCAAGTACGAGAACGTCACTGCAGTGCCTTCGAGCATGGACTGGAGGAAGAAAGGGGCCGTCACTCCAGTCAAGGATCAAGGCCAATGTGGTAATTAAAACATCATTCGTTTTCTTTCGAATCTTGTAATAAGGGGATGATCTTATTACTTACTATAAATGCATCAATAGGGAGCTGCTGGGCATTCTCAGCAATAGCAGCGACAGAAGGCATAAATCAGATCTCGACAAAAACCCTAGTCTCACTGTCCGAGCAAGAAATCGTGGACTGCGACCGAACGAGCCAAGACCAAGGGTGTTCGGGCGGATACATGGAAGATGCATTCACCTTCATCGTCAGCAACAAAGGGGTAGCCTCGGAATCCACGTACCCTTACACCGCCACGGACGGCACCTGCAACAAAAACGAAGAATCGTCCCACGCGGCGAAAATCTCTGGGTACGAAAAAGTTCCTCAAAACAGTGAGGCGGCTCTGTTAAAGGCCGTCGCGAACCAGCCCGTGTCGGTCTCAATCGACGCCAGCGGCATGGACTTTATGTTCTACAAGGGCGGGATTTTTACTGGGACGTGTGGGACGGAGCTTGACCACGGCGTAACAGCCGTTGGATATGGGATAGCGGAGGATGGGACGAAGTATTGGCTGGTGAAGAACTCTTGGGGGACAAGTTGGGGTGAGGAGGGTTATGTAAGGATGGAGAAGGATGTTAAGGCTAAAGAAGGGCTATGTGGGATTGCTATGGATTCTTCTTATCCTTTGGCCTAGGGTAGCCCCAACTGTATGTCAAAGCAACCATATGAATGAATGTATATAATGTATGCCAGATGATCTGTATGTATATAATCATATGTATATATGCTGAATTAAAAACATTACTATTGGATAAAATTGTTGAAATTCCAATTTTGTTTGTCATAACTAAACAATATTGAAAGCCCTCATACTCTATATCATACATGGATAACAAAGATCAAACCTTACATGTTGCAATAATGATTCAAAGTCTTAGCTGTTACTATCCTCGCTGTCTTTCTTGATAGGATTATTGCTCACAATAGGAAGATTCCTCCTATATTGTTGGGATGTCAGCCTCCTTTCAAGTGGGGTTTTCCTCTTACTCACGACGAACCTGTTTACGCCTTTCCTCATGGGCATAATCGACGGGAAATCTTCATCTGGGATTTGACTCAGCTCAGAAATATCCTTAATTTGAGCTACACGTTTGAACCATCTTTCAGCTTTGGCCTCTTCCGACATGTCTAGAGGATCGGGCTCCTTCACAAGTGAACCCTCCATGCTCGTTCCTGACCAACGAATCTGTTCGTTCATGTTCTTTTCCCTGGAGGCATTATCTGTTCCTGAATAACCGACATTCTCCGTCGAATTCGTGTTTATGTTGTAAGTGGAGCTCTTTGGTTGGTTGTTTGCCACTGTGTTTGCATCAGCACCATTGTTACGAAATCTCGAACTAAACAAGCCCATTGCCTCATCATTATTGCTCGGGATATAACTCTGACTAGCCACTCTGCTTCTTGCATCATCCAAGTTCTCGGTCTTGGCAGCTGATTTATTTGAAGACGTTTCAGATGATGATTCTTGTGCCGAATTACTGGGCACCTCTTTCTCCTTTCGAGCAAAGTAGCCAGGTGGAAAAGGAACAAAAGGTACGGAATTAGAGTTATTGGCCTGACCAGTGTTCACCTGCCTGTTGTGCTTCGACGAAGTAAATGGCCCGCCTTTCCTTTTGCTGTTTTCTTCTCTGTTCATTGGCATAATCTCAGGAAAATCCTCATCAGATCCCATATTCTGAAAGTCTTTGACATTATGTAACTCTGAAATCTTCTTGAACCAATTCTCAGACTTTGGAGCTTCTTCCCTATCATTATTCTGGGATGTAATTTCTTTCGGAAACTGAAAATCATCACTTGATTCAGACTTGCTTGGGTTGAGTGTGTCTGCTGTCCGATTTGGCTGCTGGGAATCAGCTAATTTTATCTTCTGATCCGCAGAATCAGCACGACCAGTTACATCATTTGCAGTATTTAGTCGGGCAACATTATCAAACCATTGTTTTTTCTCAGCTAACCTACTTTCGACACGGTGTTCAGAAGAATAATCTCCATTGTAATCCGATCTGGAGATAGAGTTTCTGGTGCTTAATAATGGTGCTCCAGGCCTATTGCAGTCACATCTTAAACAAGCTACATTACGCCCATAATTATAGAAATTGCATCTGCAGAAAGAAAATAAGAATGTAATAGCTAATGCATGGCCCAGAAGATTTGATTTTGTTGTAAGGTCATCAGCTGTGAATCCTTGATATATACCAAAGGGGAAAAACTTACTGAGGGCATTCCCATTCCCCGCCAATTAGTTGTCTCTTCGGTCTGAATTCCTCGCATTCAAGGCACTTTGTGTTTCTTGCAAAGTTCATAAAATTGCATCTGTCCAACATATAATTGAAAAAAAAATGAATATAACAAGCCAGTTGGAAAACTCATGAAAAAGTGCCTTAACCACATATGCAAGAAGTATTACAATGTGGAGACTGGAGAAGTAAAGACATACTTTGGGCATATCCAGTCGCCTCTCTTCATTTCAATATTCGGTCCAAAAGGCTTTAGGGTTTGTCCATATCTGCTTGACAATTGATCATATGAAGAAGATGCATGACCTCTTAGAGAAGCTCTAGAGCCTACGATACTCAGCTCATGCAAGAGATTCCGAACAGATGAATCCACCATTTCCCTACTAAATAAACCTTTTCTTTCAGAAGAAACCGTTGGATTGCTTGCATAGCTTACTATGTACTTCATAAGATCAATCATACTTGCTTTCTCAGTTTCCAACACCTAAAAAGGGGAAGTTGTGTCCACAGCGGATAAAGCGAATTGTAAGATGTAACTACAGAATGCTCTATAACTCAGTTCAGAAGACTTAGCTTATAATACGAAAAAAAACAAGGAGAAGGAAAGAAACTGGCAACATATGCATACATTACTTCCATCAGTTCCCAGAAATGCTCTCATTCTTCTTGCTGAGTCGATCGCACTTTTGAACAGAAACGGAGTTCCATTGGATACAACAGCTTCAATATCTCTCCTTGAAAGCAATCTAATCAAATCAAAATCGATTCAGAAACAAGCTTAATATGCTAGCTTTCATAATGATAAGCAAAGAAAATCTCCGAAGGAAGGCGTAAACATACAAAATAAAAATTTTAATCTTTATCAACAGCCCGAAAATCAGAAATCCAAATAACATACAACAAAAACATCTCGCCTTGCTTAATAAAACACAAATTTGAAAGAATTATATGACGTGAAAATAAAGTACGCTGTTAATTAACTGTGATTCAGAAGTACTCACCCGAGAAGCTCCGGTCTGGCCCTTGCGAACGCCAAGCACTTGGCCGAAGCCTGTACGAAGTCATCAGGCAAAACCTCGTACCCTACAAACGCATCCATAGGAGGTATGCTAACACTAATTTGGTCCGGCGAAGCAGACGAACGCAGCCCATCATTGTTATTGGACAATAGGTTCAGAAAATTAGTCCATTCGGGCCACGGATGCTGACCTGGATGAGAATTGACTTGTGCGTTATACGAAGTGTTGCTGATACTGTTTGGCTGTGAGTGGAAAGATGCTGCGACGATGAGATTCGGGGTTTTATGGTGGTGTGGTTTGGGTTTTGACAAGGGGAGGGTGATGGGGTTGAGAACGGTGGTGGTGGTGATACGGCGGCGTAGATGGCATATGGATGGACGGAGAGGTAAGTACGGGATGGTGAGAAGGGTCACAAACCTGGTGGTGGTGCCGCCGCCGCGCATGGCGGTGGAGGGAATCAAAAGGAGAGGTGGGGCTTTTGAGGGTGTGGACTGTAGAGAGAGTTGCAAGATTTAATTGGGTTTTAGACATCGATTTACAATTACATCGGAACAAAATATGCATATTTACATTATCGCCCTTGTTCTTCCGATTCATTACAGAAATGCCCCATCAAAATTGAGAAATATCGGATTTTCCCCAAAAATACGGTATTTTCTTTTGCAGTGTTCAATTAAATTGGTTGTGCATGTACGTCAAGGATTATAACCTTTGGATTTTTCAAGTAAAATTTCCATATTTGTAGTTTTGTTCGTTACAAATAAAATAATGTGACGAAAACTGAAAGCTAATTTGGAAACTTGATATCTTTCAAAACTTATATCTATAAATAAACCAAATCAAAATTGAAAAAAAATACCGAGGAGATTCGTATCTATGATCCACCATGTTTTTAGGAACAGATTATCTGAATAAAAGGAAAAAAAAAGAGATTTGAATATAATACAAAATATTTATGTATACTATATATGTATACTATATTCTCAATCAATTAAATCCAAGAATCCAAGATGAAGCGAAGATGTCTCAAGATCGGACCACACTTATTCTCAACTCTCAACCTCACGAAGAAGAGAAGACGACGACGACGCGGCCATCGAAAGGACGAACGGAAGAAGGAGAGTGCAGGCGGCGACGGCATTAATAAGAAGTATATTCTGATGGAAGTAATCGGTGAAATCTTGTCCCGACTCCCCGTCGAATCCATCGTAAGGTTCACGTTGGTTTCGAAGAGCTGGCGAGGCCTAATCACAAGTCCCTTTTTCTTCTCCATGTTTGCAAAGAACAAGCCCTTCGGTTAAGTCCTCGAAGGATCATTACGAATAAGGTGGTACATAATAGTGAGTTTATTTTGAGAAGAAGAATAAGGGATGTAGTCGTCGTTTACAGCGTTGCAGTTGGTTTGTAGGCTGTTTTTCTTCATGAATCTTGTTAGCTACTACTGTATATACATATCTTAATTTGGATGGTGCAGTTTGTAGAATAACAACATTATTACAAAAGCAAATCCCTACTAAATCGGAACTAACTACTACATACGAAATTTGGAGTCACGGACCCTTAGATTTACAATATTCCCTTAGCTTTGGCTTCTGCCACGAGGGATGGCATTTGAACTGGAGGAACGTGAGCAATTTTCAGAAGATCCCAGAGCTTATTTTTAGCCGAAAAAATTGATAACCCCAACGGCTCGGGCCTTGCCCGAATCATAGAGGGCATCCATGGCCTTCCACATTGCGGGTGGGAACAAGGTATTCTTTGCTTGAAGCCGACGGATACTTTCTTGAAGCATAATGGGCCAATGATGTTGAGAGTTAAAAGACTCCATAACCGTTTTGTAATGTGGATGGAGTGAGGAGTGAGGAAATCGAGGAAGATAAAACAAATATTTTGATAGTCTTCTCCTAAACAGAAGGAATTCAACATATCTCACAGTCATACAGTGCCGTGCAATCAGTCTTACAAATGAATCTGTACCCAGATTGTTGAGTGCTACGTAAATCAACGAGGTAAATACGCCATTTCGAGGAAACATTGTGTCCAGGGGTGTTCATTCGGTAAAACTGAACCGAATCGAACCGAAAATTTCGTTTCAGCAATCTTATAAACCGAAAACCGAACCGAAAGTTTTTCGGTTCGATTTGGTTTTACCGAAATAGTTTTTGGTTATTTTCGGTTAATCGAAAATATATCAGATTTAATAAGCAAATGAACATTTTTTTCCTGATCGATTGCATATTTGTATTTGATGACTTCTCAATTCACCTAAACTAAAAGCTCACATGAGCAGACCAGAAAGAGAAAATCCAAAAAGAAAAATATTCAACGAACACTAAGTTCGACATATTCAGTAAGCTAGTAACAGAGCAAAATATATATTCAGTAAGCGAAATAGCAGCATTTCAGCAATATATACACTAAAGCAACAGATTTTGAAGCTTTCACAAAACCAGACATATACTTCAAAGCCTTCAAAACCAACACATGCTAAAGTCTTTAAAAATCAGCATGGCCTTCAAAAACAGCAAACTTCCAGTTCCAAGTCTTCAAAATTCTCACAAGCCGATGATGATGGATTCCACGCCAACACTTGAACACATATCGTGTGAAAAAAAAAAATATATTAAACAGAATAAATATTAGTTGAATAAACATAAAAATTTAATTGTACCGTGTTCAATTTTCTGTACTGACTCATATTCTTCTTTCGGAGGTTTAATTGGACTCCTACGAAGCCAATCTTGACAACAAATTAAAGCCTGTCCATTTTGAGAGTCAAAGATGCTCTAAAGTCGTCGATAACCCGACCTCCCGTGCTAAAGGCCGACTCTGAAGCGACGGTGGATATTGGCATAGCAAACACTTCACGAGTCAGCCTCGATAAAATAGGATATCTTACAGCATGTACTTTCCACCATCCAATAATATCAAAATCAAAAGTATCTTTCTCGACGCCTTCTTTTAAATACATTTTCACCTCTGATTCATCGGAACCACCACTCTGTGACAGCAATTGGTTATAATCATTTCTATAACCCCTAGTCATTCTTCTTTCAATCTCAGATTGAGCCGTTGAAACTACATTGTCTGTGTTTGCGCTTGAAGAATGCGAAGATGCAAATTGCTTAGAAGAATGAATCTGCTTATAATCTTCGAAAATATCAAAAAGTGCAACCTTTGCCATGTTCGTCAGTTCCTATCCGCGTTCAACCCCGTATACTTTTCTCAAAACAAACAGAAGATAATTAAATTTATGGCAAGTTCAAGCAAAACAGCCACAAAAATCAGCATGTTCAACCTCTCCGTGTTTCCCCAATATTTGTCAGATTTTGCTCTCATACCCTTTGCCATGTTCACCAAAGCATCATCGTCGTTGTTCGCCCATTTTTTCAACAACAAATCAATCTCACTAATTTCATCTAAAAATGTATTGTATGTCACGTACAAAGATCCAGAAATTCTAAGAGTGAATTCATAAAAGTGCCACAACACTTTCACTAAACGTTCAACGACGATCCAATCTTGTTTATTAGGAAGGCCGATCTTTCATTGAACTCCATTACGCATAAATCACCATGAAAATCAGAATCGAAAATATTATACCGATAAAAAACTCCTTGAAATATCACAGCTGTCTCTAGCATCTTATACAGAGAGTTCCATCTAGTGGGAACATCGAAACACAAGCATTTCTTGCTTTCAATTTTTTGTTCGACAACAAAATCATTAAACTTCTTGATTCTAGCGGGTGATTGTCGCACATACCTCACCATTGTACGGACACGTTCCAATGACTGATTTACTTCTTTTAGTCCATCTTTCACGACAAGATTCACAATATGAGCCACACATCGCATATGTAAAAATCTTCCACCACAATAGAAGTACCCCAATTAACAAACCTTCTTCTCAATTAGTTCACTATAGTGTCATTAGAAGAAGCATTATCAACGGTAGTGGTGAAAATCTTATCGATTCCCCAATCAAGAAAATATTTCTCAAAAACCAACTTCTTCACCTTTATGTGTTGGACAAGGAATGAAATTAAGAATTATCTTACGCAATTTCCAGTCATCATCCATATAGTGTGCCGTCAAGCATAGATAGTTAAGTCTTTGATTGGAAGTCCATGTATCAGTGGTTATTGAGATTCTCTGTCCACTTGTTCTAAGGTAAGCCTTCAACTTCTTTTTTTTCGCAAAGTACAATTTGTAACAATCTTTTGTCATTGTAGATCTTCATGGAACATAGAATTGAGGACAAGCCGCTGATATGAAATGCCTAAATCCTTCATTTTCTACGAACTTAAAAGGCAATTCATCGACAATCATCATCCGAGCTAAACTTTTTCGGATAGCATCTTGATCAAACTTCCAATTAGAAGACATCTCTTTTAGTTCTTCAGTTTTATTTTGACAGAAACTTTGAATCGAATGATTTTCTCTTGCATTATCTAGATGCTTCTTACAAGTTTTCAAATGATTAATCATTCCAGAAGTTCCATTTTTCGAAGATCAGCAGCATATGTCCTGTCACATTACTTAAATTTGCCTCTCGGCATTCCTTCCTTGTTAGAACATGCAATAGAATGATCCCAAGCCCGCGACCTCTTAGATGTTTCCTTTCTCTTTGGCCTTTTCGCGGAAGATTGCTCTTCTGTTATATCCATTCTTTCATTTTCATTCAGTTGAGATGTCCTTTCATTTTCAGTCGGTTGAGACGGGCTTTCTACTGTTGATGGAGCCGACAATAACAAAGCTGGTGAAGTTATTGATTCTCCTCCTCCACTGTCCATACCTAGAATAAAACACATAGAGAAGAGTAAACGTCAATACCATATATTAACAAAACATTTTAAATTGAAAGCTAGTAAACCCACATCGTCCATGAGAATACAACATGATAGCACCTTACTTTATACTACATAGAAACACCTCGTAACTACAGAGCTAGTGACAGTGAGCCAAAATCTTTACAAGTTTTGTTAGAATTATTTTATTGTGTTCAATTAATTAGAATTATCTTTGTAGTTTCTTTATAGAATATATTTATAAGAGGCTTAGTGTAATTGAGCTTTGTTAGGGGTCCAAGTATTATATACCAATATGTGGTATAAATATTTGAATCATAACACATAATAAGGTGTGTATTGTGTGAAACTCATCAAAAGAGAGAGAATGAGCCGCCCAACACCTCTCAAGAACACAACACCCCACACCGAGCAAATTCTTCCCATCAAATCGTTGTAAAATCGTTTTAATATTTGTTTAGTTGGATATTCTAGGCCTTACAAGTTTACCCTCACACCCAACGATATCTAATTTGTAGATACAGAGAAGTACTATGTTCGATGATAAATACCTTGTTAGAAGACGATAACTGAGATTGAGAATTCCAACAAGGAAGAGACCAAAAACATAGGGTTAGAACACTTGAAGTTGAACCAGTGAGAATTGCAAGAGAAAGATTGTTAACTTGTTCGATTAGTTTTTACTTGAAGTTTGAACCTGCATTTTTTTATTTGATTCATTAAAGGGTTGGGCCATTATTGCCATTTTAATTTAGTAGTGGGCCTAACTTAAAGATAAATATTTTGGGCTTTAATATTCAATTAATAAATATTGATCATTATATATAATATAATATATATATATATAAATATATATATAACTTGTTCGGTTAATCGGTTCAGTTCAGTTTACCGAACACTATAATCGAAACCTAACCGATTAACCGAAAAAAATAAAATTAAAAAACGATTACCGAACCGAAATTTCGGTTTGTCCCGAAAAATCGGTTTTCGGTCCAGTTCGGTCGGTTAACCATTTTTTGAACACCCCTAATTGTATCACTTGTGAGGTACAGTACAAATGGATGTAATCGAGTCGCAATGACGAACTTGCGTAGATTTAAACGAAATGAAGAATGAGCATTAAAGAGATTACGTTTTAGGGTTCTTGATGGGAATCAATGAGTTTTATTCTTCAATTCTCTCCAAAATACTTCTCATGGATTCGTTGCCTCAAATTTAACAAAGTTTATGCACTAGTTGCTGAAGAAGAAAGACAAAATGATCAAGAATCTCTCAAGGTGGATATGGTAATAAAGAACTTATTTTGTTTCTAATGCTGATTCTAATAAGAAATTTGCAGGCCGAAAGAAAGAACCACACGACTGAAACGTGCTATAGAATCCATGGTTTTCCCGCGGGATTTAGGCGAGGATAGAGATCAAGAGGATTTCTTGTCAATCCGGTCATAACTGATGTTTTACTTGGAAGTTTCTGTACATCTTCAAGAATGGATGTGCATGACTCTCTGAGACAATTTTTCACTAGACAATTAAGCTCATAACATATCCAACAATTGAAGTCACTTTTGTCTCAATCCCCTAACACAATCACTACAGGAACTATGGGGAAAGCAGACACAACAAGCATGTTCCATAACAAAACATCGTAGATTTCCTTCAAGAATGACACGAATAATAGAGGGCTACTAGACACATATGTTGTGATAAGAGGAAGATATATAATATGCGAATGATTCATAGGATATTTTTATTATGCCTAATGAAAGGGCAATCTGAGTATATTGCAGGCATAGTGAAGCTTCACGTTGAATTTATTCTTGATCATGTTTTATACTGACAACACATCTATTACAGATCTTGATCTTTGGATTTTATTTTGGTCCGATGGTTTCTTGATCCAGAAGCATTTGCGACCTCTAAGTTTTTCTGTTGTTTTCGTTGCTTTATTATCAACCAAAGTTTGCCCGATCATTTGGCATAATAGGCCGCGTCATCCATCACATAAAATTGTACATAATTTAAGACATCTTTAATTGAGACACATGAAAAACAAGATGAATCTTACGTGTGGGGAAGTTGTAGGCGATAAGTTACTATCCCTATTTGCTTTATCACCTTAAATGGTCTATAAAAATGTGCATCTGACTTCCGATTAATGTGTTTTATCATAGGTCCTCATCGATATGGGTGTAACTTCAAGAAAACGACATCTTCCAATTGATATTGCACCTCCTTATGGTGAATATTCATAGCCTGAAGCATCCGTTGTTGTGTACACATCAATTTGTATTCAATTGCCTCAAGATTTAATCTATGTCCGACATGAGCTCGACCACCGCTGCCACTTTGCACTACGTAAAAATTGAACCACGGTCGGTGGTGGGCGACCGTGTACTAGTGGAAAGGTGTAGTTCCCGCTGAAACTTAAAACGTAGTATTATATCAAATCTCAGCCCAAGCTAGCCATTTTTCCAAATGTCTTTGGTTGTTTCCCTACATTTGTTTTTCGAAACGGCAGTTAAATTTCATAAATAAGATGTACATAGGCTAAATAGCAGAACGGAATCTCTCTGATAACATCAAAGTCCGAAAAGAACAAAGGCTCACATCTGAGCAACAATCAAACCAAGCAGAAAAAAAAAAAGGAAAAGAAAACAGAAAGAAATCAAGAAACAAGGTCTTAAATACAAAGAACTAAAAAACCTACCACAAAATGGCTATTAACCCAAATCTACAATACTCTTCACTTTCTTTGGTCTTCAACTTCAAGAATGTTGTCATCTTCGAAAAGGACACTCCCACACAGGGAGAAACACAACTCCAACAGTGAGGAGACTCGAGCTTCCAAATTAGAAGACTCATGAACCGAGACAGAAAAAAGAAAAACCAAATAGCGAAAAAGAAATGAAAAAGGACAAAGAAAAGGGAAGGAGGGCTCCCCAACCTCCATTAATGGAGGAAGGGGGAGAGGATGAGATTTTTTTTTCTTGTGTAGAGAGAGGTGAGAGCAAACGCGTGGCTAGGGTTTTGTTTGCTTCCCTACATAACAACGTAAAAATGTTTCCAATGTTTTGTTCAAAACTTTCGATTCCCATCGGTTTGCGGGTAATAACTCATTCTTAATTGAGTCTCCTACTTTTGGAATAGCTCTTGCCAATAGTTGCTGGGAAAATTGAGTCTTGATCTTTAACAGTACTCTTGGGAATGACATGATATCGGGCAATATTATTTGAATAAATTGATCAACTATTGTTGTTGTATTATAAGGATGTTTAAGGCCTATGAAGTCAACATACTTTGGTGAAAATAATGTTTCTATGAACCATAAATTATATGATGTATCATTTATCACAAGATCAAAAATTCTTCTTAAGCTTCATTTCTCATCACAGTTGTGCACCTCTCTCAGCCATGCGCAACCCTATTAAGAATTAAAGAAGGCTTTAAATGATTGTGCCATTTTCTCACATGGGCGACCATACCCCACCTTCCCATAGGTGAATTTTCAACAAGAATGTCACATAAAATAACTAATTCATTAAGTGATTTACTCAACTTCACTGTTTTAGATATATTTTCGAGCATCTCTACAACATAGATATGGTGAATATTAGGAAAATGCTCCATCACTAGTTTGTGTTTATTTTTTTACCTTTTATGAACCATAGTTCTGATATTCCCAATTATATGGTTAGGTTGAAACACAAACTAATTTTCCAAAGGCACTAATTCAATACCCCTCATTTTTTCAATTAGTTGCCTCGCTAACGTCTTTGTCAAAGGATCTGCCACATTGACCTCTGACCTCACATAATCAATGGAAATGATTCCATTTTTAACATTTTCTTAATTACATTGTCTCTTAAGCGTATATATTTATTTTTCTCAGTGTAAGTTTTGTTCTTTGCAATAGAAATAGCAGCTTGACAATTACAATGCATTGATATAGAGGTGCTCATTCTCTTATCAATTGCAATATCAAGAATAAAATTTTTAAGCCATTCGGCTTCAACACAAGCAAGTAAAGCAACGCACTCCGAAATAATTGTTGAACGAGCTATTATACTTTGTTTAGTAGATCTCCAAGTTACAACTCCACCTCCTAAAGTGAAGACATACCCACTTGTAGACTTGGTATCATTGGAATCGAAAATTCAATTTGCATCACTAAATCTTTCTATGATGCTTCGAAAGCCATGATAGAAAATTCCATAATTTAAAGTGTCTTTAATATAGCTCCACAACCTAACCAAGGCCTTCTGTTGGAAGTATTTTATAGTGTTCAATAATTAAGTTATCTTTGTTTAGGGACTAAATTGTAATATATGTATAGTTAGGGACTAGAATGCAAATATACCAAAATTGATTGGTATATATAGGGCAAGTATGTGTGATTAGCACACAACTTGAGTTTAGCTTTCTCTCACTAGAAAAACTCTCTCATCATTATCTTAGTTAGGGTTTAATTGTAGAGAGAGAAAGATGTAACTTGTAGAGAAAGTTTGAGGTTTAATGAAGATTTGATTGAATATTACCCAATAGCTTCCGCTCGATCATCTTCAAGGTAATTTCGATTAGATCTAAGCTCGAGTTATTCGTTGGATGTTAAAAACGGACCTAACAATTGGTATCAGAGACGAATCGTTGTTGAATTGATAAATTTTTGCTGCTGAAATTTTTTTGTCGTATGATGTGTTCTTCGCACCAACATTTTTTTCGCATGATCATTATGATGATTGGTTGCTGATTTTCGTATGATGTTGAACGAAAACTGTTTGCGAATGAATTGTTATATGTTAATTGCGATTATCTTCGATTAATTGAGCTTAATTTGGTCTGATATTGAATTTGCGATCGAAACTATTTTTTTTCATCTTCAAAGTGTTCTTCGTTGAAATTACAAAATTGGACTATATTTTGGTTTCGATCATGTTAATCGTGTGTTTTTACATGATTACCCATTATATTTCGACCGATGCTCAGTGGTTTGTTTGTTAATTTGAATATTTTTGAAAATTTTGCATCGTCGATCACGTTTTGGCACCATTCAAAATATTTTTTTCGTATCACTTTTTTGCTTTGACTAATACTTTCGTATCTCTCACAGTCACATTTTCTTTTCTATTGACTTTAAATTTTCGCATCACTGTTCATTTTTTTGCATCACAAAAAAATTCGAAAAAGTACTGTTCATACGAAAAAAGCGCTGTTCATCCGAAAATAGATTTTTTTTCGCACGCACTATTCATACGGGAAAAAACTGTTCATACGAAAAATCACCACTGTTCATCCGAAAAATACTGTTCATGCGAGAAAATTTTTTTTACTGTTCATCCGAAAAATTAATTTTTTTCGCAAGCTACAGTAACATCCGAAAAATTAAGTTTTTCAGAGCTACTGTTCATTAAAAAAAAAAAACTTTTCGAATACTATTCATACGAAAAACGTTTTGCCAAAACTTCCACTGTGAAAACTTATACATTGCGAAAACCTTCTATTAAAATTCTCTAACTGATTTTTTTTCAACTTAAACTAAAATTTTTCGAACACAAATTTTTCTCGAACGAAAATTTCTCAAACTGAAATTCTTTTCGAATACGAAAATTCCCTAATTCTATACGAAAACTTTTCTCGAACTCAAAATTTCTCGACATTTTTAAAGAAAATTTTTCCCGAACTGAATTTTTTTTTCTTGAACTAAATCTTGTCGAATTCGAAAAGTTTTAATCAAAATTTAATATCAATTCAAAAACACGATAACGATAAAAAACATCCAACCCAGAAAGTAAATATGGAAGTGTTGGTCCAGAATTCATTCAACACATCAAATTAAACACACAATTAGGCTCGAACAAAAGGTTAAGTGCGCGGAAGCTAAAATCGAACCTTAAACTGTCGAATTGCAGCTCGATCGAATGCAGTGTGGTTCCGAAATCTGTTTGATTATCAAGCAGCAAATCCAAACGATAATCAAACAGCCTTCAATGATTGATTCGATCGAAAGTGAGTTTTGTGTGTGAGGTTTTGGCGCGCGTAAAGCGTAAACGAAGGAGAGAGAATTTGACAAGAAGAGTTTTCGATTAAACCCAAAATTTTACGTGCGTAAAAATATTTTCCAAAAACCTACCGAAAAGAAATGAGGACCGGGAATATATATACCTTTCAACTTTTGGTATATATTTACAATTTGGTCCTCGGACTATCTAGTATTTACAAACTAACCAATAACAAGAGGAATACAATGATGAACACAATAAATATTCCTAACAGGAAGCCTACTACTTGACAAAAATCAAAGAATTAGAAGCTAGGCTAGAAAATAATTACAACTGCTTAGTTAAGAGTTTAGAAGAAAAAGTTATTGTTAAAAATAAACTAACAATAGAACAAGAAAGACTGACTAGCTTAAAAACAAGGGTCGCACAATAAGAATCAACTATAAGTGAACTTACAAAAGAATTATCTACATGTAGAGACGAAAAAATAAATAGTGCAGCCCAAAACAAAAGTCTCCTTGAACAAAGAATTCAATTATATTAAAAAATTAAAGAATTAGAAGATGGTCTAGCCAAACGAGGACAAACTGAGTCCATTCCAAACAAGGAACATTCTATACAATCAACAAAACCAAACTCTAAAGATTGTGATACTCTAGAAACTGAACGCAAAATTGCTGAATTACATTCTATTATGGAATCAGAACGAGTAGGGTTTCGAGCAAAATTGGAAGAACTTCAAAAGGAGAATTTAATTCTCAAGAATTCCTATATAAAAGGCACATCATCAACTTCTTGTCTTGTCTTCACTGAAACTTTAAAAGAAAAATCTCCCAAACAAGATAAGACAACTCAAATGACTAAACCTGTCAAACAGGAAAAAATAGATGAAGAAAAATCATTCTTTAAAACGAGCGAAAAAGTTTCTACCTCTATTCCTCCAAGGAAAATTATTAGAGTCATTCCAAAACTTCCAAAGTTGGAAAAAGAAACAACAAACATTTCTATAAACAATTGTTATAAATTCTCAAGTAAAGCAGAAACGCCTAAATATAACAATTGTCTGAATAAAAATAAACTTTCAAACAATCATTGTGCTGTGAATGATGTGATTCTTCAATGTAGGAAATAAGATTCTTTTATTCATGATTTTATTAATGCTATTAGCTCGTATTCTTACTTACAATACCCAGTCAAAGTCAAATCCGAAAAACATCTTATGCGACTGGCGCAAGAGAAAATATTCTCAAATAGACACACATTCACCGAATCAACATTGTCTCAACCAAATAGGGATAATCAAGTATGGACACCAAAATTACAAATGACAATAAGTAGTCCAAAACGAATTTGGGTTCCTAAGTTAAAGACTACTTTACATGATGATTTCATATTTGATCCTATTATGCCTAAATGTTTATCTGCTAATAAGGGAGGATCCGCCCAAAAGTGGGTACCAAAGTCCCGATAATTTGTTTTGCAGGATCCAGATCATACATGGTAAATATACGACGATTGCTTCACATGTATGGTCGGTATGCCATGATGAGCAGTCGCACAAGACCCGACACGTGTGGTATTCGGTTTGCTCCACACACGTGATCTGTATGTGACGTGAGCAAACACACCAAATCAAGACTATTCCAAAGCTCTTGATTTGACATTGTTTCCAATTTTATTTTTTCCAAAAAAAAAAAGTCCATAAAAAAAGGGGGGAAAAGGACATAAAGAACAAAAAAAAAAGGGTCATAAAAAAAAGGAAAAGGCCATAAAAAAACAGAACTTTTGAGCTTCAATGTTTAAAGAAGGCCGAGCCAATTTTAAATTTCAAAAGGCACTTGAGTTTTATTTTGGGGGGGGTCAAACTCTATATTTTCAGTTTTGATTTTCATAGGGAGTTCGACTTATTATAAATAGCGTTTACCTTTACAGAATATTCGGTCTTCATATTCTATATTGTTTTTATTTAGGAGGAGTGGATAGATAGATAGACAAGGCGCATGAATTTCAAAAGAGCGTATTACCTTAGTTCTAATATAAAAAGCACATATATTTGAGGGGGAGTGAGACTTATAAGTGCAAAAGGCACATTTATTGAAGAGTGTCACTTCAAATTCAAAAGGCGCTTGATTTTTTTGTAATATGCAATTTCACAAATAAAAGCATCTATTTAGGGGGAGCAATGGCATCACATTAGGAATAGCGCAACACTTTAGGGGGAGCGTTACCTAAAAAGGCACAAGAGATTAAAAGAGAATGCCCTGAAGACAAACATCAAGCTTTGAGGGAGTGTTAACGTCAATTAGCGCATGGACAACACGAGTTGTTCACATACATGTTCCCATGGTTCAGTTAATTCCAACTGCACATATCCCAAGAACAACCCCGAGTGTATGTGAGGGTATATTGAGCGTATCACGATGAAATCATCACACCTCAACCACATACTATCCGGACCACAGCCAATATAGGTACATGACTGATTTTATCAGATCACGGGTAGAAGACGCTTCATATGGTCCAAAGGCGCATGCACAACCTTTCCTAGCTACTCATTTGTCTCTCTAAAGACAGATATTTCAATATCTCACGGAGAACAGCATATGCTATCACCGTTTCACTCGGAAGCGGGAGATATTGAATCTAGTGGTCCACAGCCCCACACCACGACTTTTATTGATCACGCTTAATGTCTAGTGTGTCCTCACAACCTAAATAATTTTAAATTTTCTAGGACACATACATTATTTTACACATACTATGCAGGTCTACGTGACCTAGCCAGAACTTCTGTAGACACATTTATAGTAAAAATGTGCTTTTATGATCAGAAGGAAGTCCTGCCGTTGCAACATCAAAACAACAACGGTAGCGGGCCCTCTTCCGGAGCACGACTCTAGAATGATGTCAACGGGTTGACTATGTGGCACCGTAGTCCCTTCAAATGCAAGTCTGTGTGACTTTGCATCAACGACCAAGAGTGACATCTAGGGATGTTTCACGATGATCGGTCGTCGGTCCCATTTTCAGGTACTTCATCCGGAAATCAACACCAACACGTTCCAAGTACACTCTAGTTCACCTTGATCACAAGGCATGACGATACAAATGAATCGCCATGAGGGGGAGAAGTATATCAAGGAAGGCCAAACACGTGAACTCATTAAAGAAGACAAGCTCGCAATGCATGTGCTGAACCACAACAAACAAGACCTCTCTCCATGGTTCGAGCATATACGACAAGTCAATGCTGATGATCCGCGCGACTCTGATATATGCAAGAAGGTGACGAATATTCAAGTTGCAAAGAAGAAAAAGAGGTTGCATGTAAATAGGGGGAGACTGAAGATTCTCCAGACGCTCTCAGATATTTCTTCAAACAGCAATAAAGACCGTATCAAATTCAAAGTTGAGCACAAAGGGGGAGATTGTTGGAAATTATTCTGTTGTGTTCAACTGATGATGAAGACTGAAGATTCGAGAGACAAAGACAACCGGAGCTGCAATTATAATTGAACACTAATGGGGAGATTGTTGGAAGTATTTTATAGTGTTCAATAATTAAGTTATCTTTGTCTAGGGACTAAATTGTAATATATGTATAGTTAGGGACTAGAATGCAAATATACCAATATTAATTGGTATATATAGGGCAAGTATGTGTGATTAGCACACAACTTGAGTTTAGCTTTCTCTCACTAGAAAAACTCTCTCATCATTATCTTAGTTAGGGTTTAATTGTAGAGAGAGAAAGAGGTAACTTGTAGAGAAAGTTTGAGGTTTAATGAAGGTTTGATTGAATATTACCCAATAGCTTCCGCTCGATCATCTTCAAGGTAATTTCGATTAGATCTAAGCCCGAGTTATTCGTTGGATGTTAAAAATGGACCTAACACATTCCAATGAGATTATTGAGATTTTTAGTATATCTCCCTAACCTCAGCGTATCATATGCCAGGTCGGGTCTAGAATAGTTTGCTAAATGTAACAAGCTTCCTATTTATTGAGCATATGTTGTTTGAGATATAGGAGCTCCATGATTTTTCTCCTACTTCATACTTGAATCGAAAGGCATATTTATCAGTTTACTATCAAAATGCCCAAACCTTTTTAATAGTTTTTTTTTCCCGCATAATGTTCATGAACTAGCAAGAAACCCTTGTCATTTCTCAAAATGTTTATACCAAGAATGACTTTAGCCTCTCCTAAATCTTGCATATCAAAACTACTTGATAGAAACTTTTTTGTTTTACACACTTATTTAGACATGTCCCAAAAATTAACATGTCGTCAACATATAGTGCTATAATCACACATTGATTAGTTTCTCTTTTGATATACACATCTATCCATTTTATATGTTGTAAAGCCGTCATTCACTAGAGTGTGATCTAATTTTTCATGTCATTGTTCTTGTGCTTATTTCAAGCCATAAAGGGATTTTTCAATTTACACACTTTATTTTTTTGTTCTTTTACTTTATATCCTCGTCCCATTTAGAAATATTATTTTTACATCTATTTGATGTATATTCAGCCATATGAAGCATCCACGGCATTCAATACATGTATAAAACTATTCGTATAACCGGCGAGAATGTGTTGTAAATCCTCGTGCCACTAATCTTGACTTACATTGTCCAATACTTCCATCATTATTGTATTTCCTTTTGAAAACCCACTTGCTGCTAATGGGTTTTGCACTTGGTGGTTAATTAACCAACTCTCAAATATCATGCTCAAGATTCAGTCAATATCAAATTTTATGCTTTTCTTCCACTTTTTTGAATCCAATGATGCAATTGCTTCATCATAGGATCTCGGCTCTTCATTGTCAAATAAAACAATAATCTCCACCAAATGAATTAGGAATCCTCCGTCTCTTCCCAATCCTCTCCTTTGGACTAGGGTTTTCGAAAACCAACTCACCATTATCAATCGTGCTTCCTTTTAAATCTTTTAAAGGAAACTTTCTTTCAAAGCTCAGCATTCTTTGATTCAATGATTATATATTGAGTTATCTCTTCATTTTTCATTGCCAAAAACCGATATGTTGCTGAGTTATGTGCATATCCTATGAACATGCGATCACATGTTCTAGATCCAATTTTTGATTTCTTTGGTTCGGTTACCAAGACCTCAGCCAAGCACCCCTACACTTTGAGATATTTGACATTGGGCTTATATCCTTTCCATAACTCATATGGAGTTTTTCCAATTTTCTTTTGTGTGATTCTTTTTTGTAAGAAGCACATGAATTTATCATCATTGCATTCATTATTTCTTTGAGAGTTCTATTTTCCTCTTAACTATTCCATTGGACTGAGGCGAATAAGGAGGTGTTGTCTCATGTATTATGCAGTAATTTTCACAAAAATATTCACTGCACTGCAATATACTCACCACACCACCACGATCAGTTTTTAACCTCTTGATCATTTTTTCCAACTGTTTTTCCACCTCATTTTTTGTAGGCCACGAATTTTTCCTGAGCCTCACTTTTATGCTTGAGTAAATACACTCTTGCATATCTTGAGTGATCATCAATAAATATAATATAAAATTTATTACCGCCTCTTGTCTCACAAGATTGAATGTCTCTAATGTCACTATGTAGAAGCTCAAGTAATTGAGTTTTTCTCTCAACATTGTAACATGTTTTCTTTGTTAATTTTAATTCAACATAAATCTCACATTTATGTGTGTCATCTACTTGAATTTTTCAAGAATTCCAAGACTCGTCATCTTCTTTATATAACCATTGTTTATACCCAATCTTAAGTGCCAACGATCATAAGAAGCAACCATATAATCTGAAGAAAGATTTTCATCAATGGTTTCAACATTGAGTACAAAAGACCATTGTTACAGTACCATCTGCCTACAAAGACTATTTTTAGTGAGAATTAGCTACCCACTCTTAAAAGTAACCTTTATTCCAACTTCATCAAGCAATGCCACCGAGACCAAGTTGGTTCTTATGTTAGGCACATGGAGAACTTCTTCAAGCAAGATTGTTTTACTCGAAGTGAGCTTCACATTCACTTTTTCCTTTCCAAGAACATGAACGGTCCTCGAGTCTCCATGTAGATTTCATGTTCTTTCACTTCTTCATATTTAATGAAGGAATCTTTATTTTAACAAATCTTGTTTACTTCCAAAAGTACGACCACAATGACCTCATCTTCTTGAACAAGATTAACTTTGTTCGAACTGGGAGGCTTCTTTTCATCACCATTTCTCACCCTTTTTCTACACTGGGCTGCATGGTGGCCAGGTTTCCCGCACACAAAGCAGGAACCTTTCTTCTTAAATAAGAATTATTAGCTTTAAGAAATTCGTTCCCATTAGGGGTTGGACCGTACCTTTTTGTCTGCTCCTGCTTCTTCCCTTTCTCTTCAACGATATTGGCTTTGGCTTGGAAATCATTAGTGAAAGTTTTCACTTGATTTCTATGTTTGTTCTTTATTATAATGTGCTTCATGACTTCCAAAAAGTCCATCTTCTTGTTCTTATGCTTCAATTGTTGTTTGTAGTCGTTCCAAGAGGATGGTAACTTTTCAATAAGCAATTCAGCCACGAACTCTTCAGGAAGTTTGATATTCTCCGCCTTAAGGCCCTAGAGAAGCTGGAGATATTCGTTGATTTGCTCGTGGACATCTTGATTTTCCATCATATTCCAATGATAATAACCCGAGCAAGCAAATTTTTGATTAACAACATCTTCAGCAGTATACCTCACTATCATTGTGTCCCATATAGCTTTTGCTTCATTGTAGCCAACGTAGAGACCAAACAAAGAGTTGGTCAAGGTTGAGATAATGGTATTTCTGCAAATTTTATTAGCAAGCTCCCATTGTTGGTGGTTGACTTCATCCGTGAGAGGAGTCTCCAATACCAATGCCACACCATGCATATTTAATAAAGAGTACACCCTTCCCTTCCATTTTTTGTAATTGGATCCCCCAAATTCTTCAATCCGACAGATGCTCGTATACTTGTGATGGCGTGTGCAACTGAAAGGAGGTGGATCTACCACAATGATTCATTTTGGGGTTGATGTTGGGATTCACGTTGGGATTAATGATGGTGTTGGCCTCATGGTTTGGTTGTTCATCTTGATTGAGTAAATCATCAAGGTCTTCGTTGAAGTCGAAGTTGTTCTTCATAATCTCTGAGAATGTTAGAAAGAGAACACAAAACACAAGCTTGAGGCGTATGAAGAAACACACTGCCCTTAGAGAATATTTCAAGATTTCTTGTAATCTCCTCGGGTTCAACAAACTCATCTATTTATACAGAAATATGAGCATGAGAGATGACGATGTATTCAATAGGCTATATGAAAAGACTTCATGCACGTTGTCATACTTCTTATGCATTCATCAAATCATGCATTTTAGTTTCCACTAAGTCATCAAAATCCCTTTATTTTAATAACTTAATTAGTGCTTTTAAAGCATTTTAATTAGCCATAAGACTTGAGGTTTTTGTTAAAAATTTAAAGCTTTGTAATTAAGCGAAGCTTTATTGAAACTCTCTTCACAAATCTTCCACGAATATACACAAAATTACAGCAGATAAAACAAACCAAACTCTAAAATATAAAACTTATCTGCAAAACAAGATTGAGATATCACTTCGAGATTCAGGGTTGAATCCAGGAGTTTCGACTCACGAAGGCGATAGGAAGTCGACTTCGTACAAAAGAACACAGAAGATGAACGATATAAGCTCAAGAAAAACACCAGAAAACCCTAATTTTGGGTCAAGATGTTTTTTAACAAGAGAGAGTAGCGGCAAGGGTTTTTTCAGATAGGAAGGGAAAGATTGAAAGAATGATTATAATGTGGGGACTCAGGTGTTTGTGTAGGTATCTTGAATTAACAAAACGACCCCTAGAATATTATAATAACCCCCATATAATCTCGAACCTTTTAATATTGCCCACATAATTGATAAGTTAGAATTTTATGTTATTTCATCCCTCATAATCACTTGTTATCGATCGTTACCTATCCAAATTTCCTCGGATATCGTAGATTTATGTTTATATTTCATATTTGACAGATATCGAGCGAATTTGGATCAAAACGGGGAAGAATCGACCGAGGTTGCAAGCCAACGGAATTAATTTCGGACTTACACACGATTGTATTAAAAAAAAAATCTATACAATCATGTTGACCATTAATGGTGGGCCCTATGAAGAAAGCTGTTCAATCACTATTGGCTTGGCAACGCGCGTGGCTTTTGAAGTTAGAGCATATCATTACTCTATAAGGACAAAACCAAACATAAAAGAAATATAGAGACCTATCTAATGGCTGCGTTGAAGATTTCTAATGTACATACGCGTGATATTAAGACGGCCACTAGATTTCTGCGTTGAAAAAAATACCATGGGAGAAAAGGAGAGAATGCCACGCTCGAGCACACAACCCAAGATACCGAAGACCATGATGAACCCATTTAAGCAAGCACCTCTCCGAGAAGCGAAGGGGGGGATCATCCACGCACTGTGCAGATCAGAGGAGAACACCCAAGCTCACACCTCTCAAACCATTTGAAGCTTCACTCTCACACAAGCCACGAACCCACACACTGCTACCATCGAAAGCAGGCAGCTCTCACAGCCCACATTCAAGACCAGACCCATCGAAGCACACACCTCACACACGGGAAGCTCGAGGGCTGAGCTAAAGGTGCATCACAGTAGCAGTGGACATCTTGCACCAAGAACGCAACGGAGACCTCGAGGGAATATGAGGTGATCCGCCTCATCGTGGTAGGCGAATTCGATAAGTTCATTAAGATGCTTACAACAATGTTTTCATTAGATTCGTCGTTATTTTCATCATTTAATATGCTCGCTTAAGTTTCATTGTGATTAAGGCCATATAAGGCCGGATTATGATTTCGTATTAATGCTATTAGTATTTTATTAAATCGTATGAATTACGTTACGTGTTCCTTACTTGTACTTAATGCTTGCGTGTTCTTGATCACCATATGCACGATATTTGATTGGTTCATGAGACTGAAAAAGTGATTGAACCGGTTAGAATAAAAGCATCGAACACCACTGCGTAAAACAAACCAGAGATGGAAATTCGATTTCGTATGTGTGGCTTCCGAGACCTTAGGCGTCGAAAGCGTCTAAACTCGGGAAAATTCATTAAGCCGAAAGCTTGCGAAGTAACTACAGTCATATAGGAATATAGAGATTGGTTCACTTTCCCATAGGGTTGCTAGTTACGTGAATAACGGGTAGCAAGTATGTTAGGAATTTCTACCTTAAAATCATTGTCTTTATTTGCTTTTGATTGTTTTATTGGTGTTTTTATTTAGTTCGTTTCAAATTAATCTTTAAAAAATTAAAAAAAATTACATTAGTCTAAATCATAATTAGGAAAAAAATTTAAAATTAATCGAGTTGTCCTCATGGATCGATACTCGGACTTACATCCGTTTTACTACTTATACGACCTAGTACACTTGCTAGTATTCGAGCATGTCAATAATTTTTATTTCGAACATTTACATCCCAACCATAGAAGCCGGGCTGTAAGCTTCAATGGGCTAAGAATAAAAAAAATCTTCGGCCCAAATATCGTGTCGACCCAATGGGTCTTATTTTTAACAGTTTTCCCACGTTATTGCAACTATACAAATTAAAACAATTGAAACTTTCTATCTATGTTCAGAAGCTAATGAAGAAGATCGCTGGAAAATTGAGTCAGAGATCAGTTTTATGCAGCAAAATCATTTTCGTAAAGTTTATTGGCCTTCACGTAACATGTATTTCTTACTACCATGGGCGTAAATGTTGGGTTCGCTAGGCCGCATGGGGTGTTACGCAGCGGAAAATTCGAAAACAAATGCGTGCATCTATCATATAAATGCTTACCCCGTCGGTCCATCTAGCGATAGTGACAATCGACATCTTTTAAAATCACGCACATTATACGAATTTTGCTTTGTCATGGTTTAGAATATTACCTATTACGTAGCTTCTTTAGTGACGAGGAAGAGGGAATAAATTCTCGGATTTGTAGCTACCACCGTCTTATACGTTCGTCGTAGGTATCACCCTTCTCGTACACTTGCCGTAGGGATCCAAATGTCTCCCCTCTAATCAAGTCCACCTTTTGGATTATAACATCGGGGTTATTTCTTCGCTAGTCGAAAGTATCCCGATTATTGCAATGACATTCGAAGCCAAGAAATATTCTTTCTTGAGAACATACGTCAACCGAGATAAAAATGATGATGAGTGTTGTGTATGTTCAATACACCTAGGTATCATATATATATATATATATATATATATATATATATCATATAGGAAGCGTGTTGTTTTGACATGTGTCCTCAAACAACTAATCAAAATTTATTTATTTAATTAAAGTAAAAAACATAATATATCAAAGTTAACCACCCACTAATGTAATAATAATAATAATAATATTTTTTATAATAAAAAAACCTTTAATAAATAACTACCTACTAAACATAAATCACCAAATAATATTAATAATTCTAAAATCAAATCTAAGAAAAATTTATTGTAATAAATACTATAACGAGCCATATAAAAATCGATTATTAAAAAAATAAAATTAATATTAAAATCAATTTTTTTTTTAAGAAATGTTGAATAATTTATAAATGTTGTAAAACAAATCTCATAGTATTTTACATAATTAAAACCCGTGGAATGCACGGAAAAAAGGTAGTATATTATATATATATATATATATATATATTTGCATGTAAAACAATTTTGCACCTCAGTCAAAACGTTTCCACTATGCATTCTCATAAGGAATTAATCTCCATTTATTTGATCAAAACCACAAGTACGTTACCACTCATTTATCTCATCATCAATTCATTTTAAATTCAAAATTTAAAAGGAATAAAGCAAAGACTCAAAAAACTTGTTTTCATCTCTATTTCACTTTGATTATGCTTATGGAGACATGAATGTAGATTTATGTCTTAACTTTAAATACCATTTATTAATTGAGTAATTTTTATAATTACTAAATTAATATTCAAAGTCCAAATAATCAATCCAATTAATTATTTTATTCCTTTAATTAAATAATCAAATTATCTAAACATATATATATATATATATATATTTAATTCAACAATTGAATTAAATTTTAATCCAACAATTGGAAATATGAATTTCATATTGTCATTCTCCAAAACTTCGTGTGACCCTTTTAGGTTCACGATTAACACCAGTAGTGAATTTACAACTCTTTGTAACTAATCGAAAAACACTTTAATATAAAAATTCACTAATCACGGTAACACCTAGCAAGTAGCACGATTATCTAGTGTAAAGTGAAATAGCGAGTAAACCTTTTCAATTGCAAGTGCATACACGTAAAATCCTTTCGACACCTAATTTCCCGATTAGACCTTGGGCATGGAATTATAAGTCGAACCCAATTGATCTAATAACTATGAATTCATTTCAAGTTTAAATGATTCCTTTATGAATCTCTATCCATCCCGCCTTGGCCAAGGACTGTGAATCATAAACTATGAAAAGTATAGGAAATTCACTTATTAATGTAAGTGTCGAATTCTATGTTGGCCACAGACAAATCTCCATGCACACTAATACAATACCCAAAATATCCCTTTTGTGGTTATCCAACAATCAAAGGATAAATCTAAGTAAAGCATAATACACACAAGACTACTATCGTGCCTCAAATCAGAGGATTAGTCATGTACTATTGCAACATGAAAATTCGTATTCGACATAAAAATTTCCAATTAAGAATTTTCATCGGGTCATGTTCAATGAACTTGTTCCCTAACAAGCATCTGCATATATGCATTTGCGTCTCCACGCTAATGTTAATGGAACGTAACATTATCGTCTAACAAGCATACATCATATGCACAAGTCTTTCCGGGTTATTCAATGTCTTGTCTTGAAATACCCATCGACTTGGAACTTATTTAAGATCATAGCCCAAGACATGTTCCATGATTACCATCAAATGCGCAATCATGTCCATCAGCTTATCTAAGGACTTTATCGTATGTGCAAATAATGCATAAACATAAGATAAAAACAATGCATTTTATTTGATATAATTTTCAACAAATTGTCTTACAAGTTGAAAAATATCCAATCAAATTGGAACGTCGGGCATTCTACTCTAACAGTAAATTCACCACTTGCCTGTCATATATTGATATTATATCAGATCAAGCAATAGAGAAAGCGTCACTATACGTTCACTATTACACTAGACCTATTACCAGTACGTTGCGACTACCTAACTAGAAAAGAAATGATCTGCTACCTCGTTCATGACAAGATACAGATAAGGCACCTAAGCTGCAATATTAATAGTGGACACATATATGCATTATTGGAAGAGACAAGACCATATGATTTATTGTACGAGGCGAACAAAATCATAATACAAAACACATAAAATAAGGGGACACAAAAAAAAAAAAAAAAAAGATAAACATTGGTTGGCATTTAAATTTCAGACAAGGCTTGAGTATCTCATGGTCCAGTTTCAGTCTAAAGTTATTTTCAATCCAGACAAAACATTCATTTCAACGCAGAAGTTTAGCAATACGTCGTCATACAAATTACAAGATGGTTAAATGCAAAGTGGGAAAAAGGGCAAAATTAGAAATTTAAATCACTAAGTATATTGACTATTTTAGGTAGTTATATTTGATAGTTGCAAAAAAAAAAATTATTTTCTTCACATCTCATGATAAATTTGGGTCTGCGATCCTTTATTCCCGACAAAATAAGTCAGACGAAATGGATCGAAATGTGGTTAGCCTGCTTGTAGAAGATTGGTTTTCAAATTTATTCTGACATATGAAATTAGTGATATATTTTTGTTATTATTAAATATAGTGACCCAAAATAGAAAATCAAATTAGCATCCAAATTTACAGTTTTTTTTTCTGTAAAAAAGGTTGGAATTCACCTAAAGTAAATATTCTGAGGGTCCATTAATAAAATAAATAAATAAGTAAATTCATGATTTATTAGAAACTTTTTTGTTCTTTTGACCACCAACTAGGTGACTCGGGGAAATTCAGTCATTTTTTATAATTAAAGAGTGTTATCATGATGAATGAGGGCTAGAAATATATTTGTTATGTCAAAATAGACTGCAAGGGCTATACAGATCGCGAGGGCTATGGATAGAAAACATATCTGTAGCCCTCATCGATCAGTGTAGTCATCACGATCTAGTTTGACGAAACAAATATATTTGTAGACATCAATCATTGTGATAACCCTCTTTTATTATAAAGAATGACGAATTTCCCCCCGAATATTGGGTCACCGGTTCATGGTCAAAAAAACAAAAAAGAAATGATTTTGGAAAGTTTAGGAACTAAAACGACGCATTTAAAAGTTTGAGCACCAAAAGTGAGACTTATAGTATAAGCACCAATTTTGCCATTCAATCTATAAAAAATGACGAATTTGCCCCAAGTATTGCGTCATTTATTAGTTGGTCAAAAGAACAAAAAAAGGTAACGTTTTACAAAGTTTAGGAACCAAAATGGTATAATTAAAAGTTTGAGCACCAATAATGAGACTTTTGTATAGTATAAGTATCAAATTTTCCGTTCACACATAAAAAAAAAAAAAAAGTTTCGAAAGGAAAAAGAAAAAAGATATACGACGAGTGTTTCGTGTATCCTTACACATTGCATTGCTTGTCTATGACTGCTTTTTTATTTTATATTATATATATATATATATTTTAAATTATTACAACATGTGAAGTCAAATAAAGATATATTTAACAATCCTATTTAATTTGTAAATGGCCCCTCTATGAGTTTCCTTTGCGCCTTTAGACTAAGTTATTTTTTCCATTAGATTTCCAAAGTTGTGAAGTAAAGGTGATTTTTTTAATTTTTTATTTTTGTTAGTGTATGAGTCCGTGAATATTAATATTCCAAGACAAAACCACACATGACATGAGAAATAAACCTAAGATGCCTATCACCGACCGACAGACATGAGGACCTAATGCAAGCAAAAGAGTGAAATGTTAGGTTTTTGTGTGGCCACTTCCATTCTTGTAATGTCATGTATGTAGTCCATAAATTATTAATCGAAGCTCAAAAGTCTATACCTATTTTAACTGTTAGTTCAATTCATATGATAGATATACTGTCCACAATCAACCTTCATGCAATAAATAACACACACACATACATAAGGTGTAGACACCACATAAACAATTCAAACCTCCCTTTAACTTTCTGCACTGCCCGCTTTTCCTTCTTTTCTATTCTCCCTTTCCCTCCCTGTTAATAAATCTCTCTCTCTCTCTCTCTCTGGCGCAAAGAAACAATATGAGTAGAAGAGTAAGTCTCAGCCCAGAACCAAGCATCAACTCAAACCACACTCGAGCATTAGAAGCTAATGGGACCAAGAAAATTACAGTGATGTCGAGGATATTGGGCTTCAACCACGGATTCAAAAGGGGCAATAGATTCTCTCCTGCAAGTTTCTTCAAGAACATAGGAACAAAGGTTATTGCAAGAGCCATTCAGTTCGTCTCGACAACGAAAGGGTGTCTTGGTTCGCGCAAAGTTTCGTCAGCTGCTAGTTTGGCAAGATCGCGGTCGTATGCCGAAACCCTTGATTCTCAGAGGGCTGAAGCTATTGAGGATTGCATCGAGTTCTTGAATTCTTCTTCTTCTACTGCGTCTTTGCCGAGATCAAACTCGGTTACTACATCCTCGTGTAATTAGAGATTTTAAGATATGTGCCTTTACTTGTGTATATTATTTATGAAGTTAGAGAGGTATGGCTTTGTATTTTTTTCTAAGTTATGATGCCTTAAAAGTTGAATTTGATAATTTGATTCTTCATGTGTGATGTTGTCTAAACAAGTGGAAATTATGAGATTGTATAGTCGAAGCAGTGATTTATAGTATATTGAGAGTCTTATACGGTTTATTTATTAGCCGGCAAGACGAAGCTAGCATTCAATATGTTTGAGAATCCTAAACCGTTTATCAACTTGGAAAGAGTTTGGACTAAATATTAACTAATTTGTAATGAAACATATGACTTAGTAAAAAAGTCGACACAATTATAAACTTGGGTAACTATATATTTATTTTGGATAACTACTTTTGTTAATTGCAAAATAAGTCACTAGCATTATATTTCAAAGTAAATTTGGCTTTCCAATAGTTTTTCGACAAAATAAATCGAAAATATCATAGGTCAAGTTATTCCATGTTGGCAAACAAGTTATTTGGCTATTTTACTATTTACATCCCCTTTTTTCAATTATTAAAATACGTTTTATTTATTTTTTAAATTAACAAAATAGGACTTTTCGTTGTAACGAAAATAATGTCGTTATTTTTAAGCACGACTTATTTAGTAATGGAGACAATGAATTTTCGACCCATATAATATGTTGGCTTTCGGCCCATTAATGGCCGTGACGTTTTTTCCGCCAGAAAATGATATACATCGTGGGTAATACGTATGACATCGTAGGTAAGTTTTTCACACATGAATAAACCTCTCATTCATAAAATTTCTGAAATGATCCCGACGTAATATTCACATGGTCTATTTGGCCTGCAATAAAGCTGATCGTTGTGGATATTGGGCACAAAGTCATGTTTATTTAACACAGTGAAATTTATTATATAACGAATGCATCTTCTTCCATCCTGAGTCCCTCCTCAAAATTTTTAATGTCTTCTCATAAAATGAAACTCATTATCAATATTGGTGGTAAAATCATCTATCAATCAAACACCATTCGATATAATATTCAACATATTGGTTTTCAACGAATTCACAGCGACATCAATTTCACTCAAGTTTTGAATATGCTCTTTAAGATGACTTGTGTCGGCATCAATTATTTCTCTTTAACCGTTTGTATGGAAAATGAATGCTTTCAACCTTCTCGATTATATCAGAAGCTCTTACAAATTTACAATGACGAAAAGCCTGCATTTTTTTTAGATCTAGATGTTGAACTAAACTATATTGAGGACTTTGTCGAAACAAATAAAACGTCTGCTTCGATCATAATGAAGAGGCTCCCGGCAAATTCACCAATCAGGCATCAAGCTTCTCAATCTAACATGTCAACAATTACTCAAGGATTGAGAAATATTTCGTTCCACGCTAATCATCATATTCCTTCAATTATCCACTAAATAGTAAAAAATAGCATGTTATTCCAAATCAACAGTCACTTAATATTTTCAACTTATTTTGTCAGTAAATTATCAAAGACCTTAATTTTTTCCCCCACATATGAAGTTCATGATCTATTACTGAAATAATAAAATATAGCAATTCAAAATGGAAACCAATTTATCTAAATTTAAAATTTTGCCTAAAAACATTTATCTAACTACTTAATATACCTTGTGGACTAGTTCATGTTTCACCAATTTTATTGGGATATTGCATTTCAAGAAAACTTAGAAAAAGCAATAGTGGATATCAGTTTACAGATCATAGAAACACACCAACACATATGGAAATCTTCATCGTTTGAATAGCCTATTCCTCTAGAGTGAAATGTTCTGATAGAGAGAAAATGTGTGAAAAAAAAAAAATTAAAAAACAAACAACTCCATGCAAGTTAAATTAGCCAGAAACCAAAATGAGATCCCACGTCTATTTTAAAAGCATGTGACATAAACTAACCAAAAGAAAACTTGATCAAAAAAATCTGCAACTATTAAAATAGATAACTAGTCAAGGGCTGCATTGTTCAGAATCACTCTTCAATCATTAGAAACTCAGAAAAATTCTTCGTCACATCTCATCATCATCATCATCATCACTTTCAGAGTCCTCCGCCTGTGGTTCGTGGTTGGGCAAGTTGTAATCATCATCATCATCACTTTCAGAGTCCTCCGCCTGTGGTTCGTGGTTGGGCAAGTTGTAGCCGACTCCGTTTGGGTCCAGAACCTTGCACCTAACTCAACCAGAATACAAGAAACGGCAAGGTCATACGAGCAATTTCGCAAATATGGATCGCAGATATAATAGGGAAAACAAAGACCCAAAATCTGTTTCTTTTTTTTTTTCTTTTGCAAACCTTTCGAGGATGAATTTCCCTTCTTTATACTTTTGGCTCTTCTCAAGAGCAGCCTCCTGACATTGACAGATGATATATAGAGCAATGGGAAGGGCACAATGGGAAGATAAATAAGAGAATGCAAGAAGTGAACTGATTCTCACGTATTTCCATCCTAATAAAGAGCTACATCCCACGCAGAATATGTCAGAGACCGTGTGTAATCCAGTTATCATCATCCGATCTTGTTTCTTGCCAACAGTTATATTCACGCTGTTGTAATAACATAACGTGGGAGATCAGATATGTCTGGAGGAATAAATTCAGCAATCGCAAAATTTTTCAAGAACATAAGTTCTTCATGGCTAAATAAAGAATGTTCTGGTCCTCAAAATCAGGGAACCACATGCTAAACAATAAATTTGATTCTCAATGGTCAAAGAATATTAGCTATATTGTTAGCTGGAAGAAACATCAAACTTCATAATTTTGTGGGATAATTATTGATGACTCACGCCCAAACGAGGTTCTTATTTGAATATGGAAGCACTTACACTTTATCAAAGAGGAAAGCCCGCCCATTGCTTGACACAAATGTCTGAAAAAAGTGCATAGTAATTGGTCATGTAAGCATTTGATCATCACATCCAAGCTTATAACAACTGCAATTCGATGATAAAATCAACCAACTGTGAGTGGAAGTGGTACTTCTATCTACTTTTGGCTCAAACAAAGGAACAGAACAGAGAACAAATGCAAGGAATTAACATACTAATACTGAAATCAGAATTGACATGCGAGGCCAATCAATATTTCTTCATATTTGAATTAATAGCAGTTTATCATAATATGTTGGAGAATACCACACAAAAACTGGCCCTGGAATGCGATAGGAGGTACAGAAAACCAAACTCCAAGATCGAAAGTTTTCGCAAACAAACAGAAATAATTCAACTAATAACGTCAATTAATAGGGGAATTCAAACATTGCACATTCAGGCAAAAACTACACCAAAGACGAGTTCAATTTCGCCAGATGTTTCTAAATTACACCAATTACATAAAAACACAATAAGCATTATAACAAGAAGAAATTGAATGGAAAAAATAATAAAAAAGACAAAACCTTAGACAATATATGATGGGAAAGAGCGAGAGGAGCGTTGCAGTACTTGCAAGAGTACTTTTCCCCTTCCAACTCTTGGAGAAATATCCTTCCCATGATTCCAAGCCGATTACACTCTGTATTCCAACGTGATCATACTCCAAATAAATACAAATTATGGGAATAATGCAAAGGACTAAAAGCGCCAAAACGAATATGAAGATCGTACGAGGAATCAAATGAGATTGTGATCGCACCTGAGAATTTGAGCACAAGAAAAGGCACAAAACAGTGAAAACAGGGAAGATAGAGAGCGAACACAACAAAGTTTTTGTGGAACTGTTTACCGTAAAAAATCCACAACACAAAAGCCCTAAAAATTTCTTACTAATTAACCTGTTAAAAAAAAATAAAAAAAAAACGGGAAACTACACCTAAATCCCAATTGTGAAATTTTTTGACAATTCAGCACTCGTCAGAAACATTTTTTTTAGGGGCTTTTAAAAATCACGCCCTAATAAGTTTCAAAAATTGGATTCAGGCCCTATCAGGAAAAGTTATAGTTTTAAGGATCAAGTTTGAGTAAAATTTAGAGAAAATGACATAAAATTCGATCTTACCAAAATACCCTTACAAAATATTATAAAAAGAGGCATCATACGCCCATTTTCTGTTATTATCATATAATATTTGTTATTTGCAGACATATGAAGTATTATTATATGCCAATATTGCGTTAATGTAGGGTTAACAAGTGGTATCAATAGAATAAAATTTTGTTTTGACGATCGAAAATTTTCATATATTTATTCTCATTCGCACGAGCACCCCCTCACCAAATCAAGTTCGATGTATCCTCGAGGGTTTATTGTGATCTTTACGTCATCAAATGTAAGATTTGTGATGAGAATTTTTTAGAAATTATTGGCGCAAATTAGAAAAAATAATTGTGAATCAAATCATGTTTTTGGCCGAAATTGCAGCTAATGTGTATAAAATCGAGAAACCCATAGCCTATACACTACGTCGTGTAGGGATGTCAATGGGGCAAGTTCGGGGCGGGGATCTAATCTCCATCCCCGTCCCCGCCAAGAAACGGGGATAAAAATGTCCCCATCCCCGCGGGGATCCCCGTCCCCGTGAGATTTTATATTAAACGTATTATTTATATTATATTATATAAATTTTATACAATATTTAAATTGTATTTTAAATATTATCTATATTTTATAATATAAATTGTATATTATTATAATTTATAACACCGGATCTCCGCGGGGAACGAGGCGGGGAGTATAGTCCCCATTCCCCGTTCGGGGCGGATCCCTGTGGGGGGCGGGGATTCCCCTCCCCACTGCCAACCCTAACGTCGTGCCACCGTGTTGGCTCAATCATTCTTCGTTCAAGGTTAACGGAATTGAAAATCAAATCGCTGGAAATATTTAGCGTAAAGCATTCTTCCTTAGAGTGGTATGAATTTTTAAACTTTTATTATCGCAAAACAAATAAGAGGTATTCTTTATCAGACATGTGAAACTATATTTTTTAAAGAAGAGGTACCAGAAAGGGTTTAACTGTATCAGTTGTCATTTATTTGGTACAGTTTTGAGTTTGAGGGTTTCGACAGGATTTCTGAATTTGATGGAAGTTTTGGGCGGGATTTTAAAAATATTCGGAAGGAATATGTATCATACGCCCTTTTTTCTGTTATCATCTCACATTCTATTATATAATTACATATTAGACCACTTTTTCAGATCTACATCAATTCACGTATATGTTCGTTCATTTGATCTGATAGTATTCAGTCTTTGATCTGACTGATGGTCTTAGTCTGGTTGTTTTCATCGGCTTAAGAATGGTTCAGCTATAAATCCGATAAAAGGTACATTTCGAAAGATTGTTTTTACGCCTGTTATTATTTCACGATTCTAGATCACTCATCTTCTTTTGTTCTAAGCATACTTGGATTATTTATGACAAACTGCGTTATCATTTTGTCTGACGTTTTACTGGATTTGTATATTCTGTAGCAGCTTGAAGGTTTTTCTCTGTTTTAATATTTATTAATTAAGTTCTTCTTTGATGATTTTCTTCGAAAAAAAAAAAAGAAAAAAGAAAAAATTGGCCATCGTTGATGCTACTATAACGAAATGAGCAGCTTATTAAAACACAAATGACTATGATTTTGATGTCACAATCCTTCTCTGCACTGTCCTGAAATAATGTTGCTACAGCTGAATTCATATTCTTATTCATTTTGACAGAATCGTTTTTCAACCTCTTTCGGTAGATTTTTTACAGTACCTTTTGTCAACATTTTGTACTAATATTATTGTATAAATATGCTACTAATATTTTTTGCACAGACCAATATAATACGTGTGCTTAATATATAAATATATAATTTTACTTTTTATTGTATTTGTAATTTATATTGTTTAATACATAAAATATTATTTTTAATATATGTTTACGAAAATAATTTATAAAGATGTAATTATAATAACAAAACATTTAGGATTAAAATAGTAATTACTCAATTAAAATAAGTTATAAAGGAAAGGATAAAATTGCAAATAAGTTTACATATTAAAATTGACAGTTTTTATTCCCTTCTCTCACTTAATAAGTGACTAGCAATTTTATGCTCGTGCTAAATATATCAATTTAAAATTTAAGTTATTTTAAATATTTAATAGATGAAATTATAATATAAAAATTTAATTATATATTATTTTGGTATTTAAAAAGATTAAATTAATTTGTAAGGATATAATTATAATAAATTTAAAATATTTAAGGTGTAGTTTTTTGAATTAAAATAAATAATTAAAATAAGGGTAAAATAATAATAAACAACTGATTAAAATTAAAATTGACACATCAAAACAGTTTTTATGAGGTCCTCACCAATAATAAAATAGAAAGATGGTACGATATATAAGCATTTTAAGGTACATTATTATGTCATGTTAAGATACAACATCGTTAATGGTACTACATCATTTGAAGTGTTGGTAACTTGGTACTACATAATAAGTAATTGGTTAACATAACATAATATATTTTCTGGTACTGTATGTAACATACTATCTCACTAATAAGAGGGTCTAGTAACAACATTCAAACTAGAAAATTAAAAACAAAATCTAACAACATTCAATTCATAAATTCAGGCGTCGAGAATATCCAACAAATTAAATAAAATATAAAATCTAAAATTCCCCAATCCTAAAAGCAACCGTTTATGTCTTATTCATCTTTTGCATAAATTCATGGACGATCTCTCATTAAGTATGCTTCCTAATAGTTCAAGTAGATCAAAAGATAAATAAAATGCATTACATTAATATGTAGCGTAATTATAGTCACATGATAGACCAAAAACAAAAGCTATACTTACGGTACCATAAGACTACATATACCATACCAATTTAAAGAACCATAGAGTACGAAAATACTAACAACATTCAAATCTAACTAATCAACATAGATTATGAAAGGTGACGTCAAAGTGGTCGAACAAACCCTGATCGAGTACATAAAAGCTTCAACCAACCAAAGAAACAGGCAAAATCAAACAAATCGACAAAGCATGAATTATATTCGAATGAAATTTACATATGAAGAAATCAGAGAAATAAAAAAATATATAGTAGGGAAGGAAATCAACAAATACAAAACATTTTTTGGCTATATTGGGACATAAAACCCAGAGCTGAAAATTTGGGCGGGTTGGCCCGGCCCGGGTTTAGCGGGCCGCCCGAACATCATGGGTCGGTCCGGGCTGATGCTCTAGCGGGTCTGTGAATCTCAGGCCCTAGCCCTTGGAGAGCTGGGCCGGGCTGGCCCGGCCCGAGCCCATCGGGCCAAATTTTTTGAATTTTTTAAAATTTAAATTTTAAAAATTACTTAATTATTCATTATTTATTATAATTTATACATAAATATTATACATAGTAATACAAATAAATAATTTTGGAAAAAAAATATATTTATATACACATAAAATATATTTTTTAATTATAAAATTGAATTTTATAAAATATTTATACATAAATAAAATTAAAAATATAAAAAAAAGGGCGGGCCTGATTAGGCCCACGGCCCACCGGGCTTTTCTGGCCCGCAGCCCACTGGCCCGCCGGGCCGGCCAAGAGGTCTGTTTATGTTTCGGCTAAAATTTTTTAGGCCCAAGCCCGCTTTTTCCCGGGCCGGGCAGGCCGACCCACGGTGTCATGAACCAAAACTTTGCATCATAAGATCATTCATTAGCATCATCTCATCATGTCACACTCATTTTAGAATTTTTCTAACATAAAGAAAGCATTGAGTCTTAAGATAATGAAGTAGAAAATTTGTGTGCTAATGGAATTGAGTTGTCGAATTTGTTTCGTTTTCATGAGACGTTTATCGAGTATAGGAAGTCTTGTGTTCTTAGATTTATTATAAGGCTTGTTTGATTGGTTATTCTAGTTTTAAACTCATGCGATCAAAACTAGGAAGCATGACGATTATGAGACGTTTTCGTTTCGAAGACCTAGAAAATAAAATAAACATATATAGATATATTAAATAAGTGTAAATTTATCTAATATCAACAATTTTATGAAGGGGAAAATGAGGATTTTTGAGAGAATTACACCTCATGCTTCATGAAGTGCTTACTAAGCACATTTTGGTCCAAACCTATCATATTCTATCTTATACACCACGAAATTCATTCCTTCTTCAACCATTACAACTCTAAAACAGTATCCTAGGGTTCTTAGAACATCAAAAGTAATTCCAATCAAAGGTTGAGTGAAAACAAGTGAAGAAAGGTAGAATAGAAAGCCTTAACTATCAAAGTGTGTGAGGTATGCATTTTCTTTGCTTGTAACTTCATTTTTCCTTCTATGTTTCGATTCAATACAACTTTATGGTCAGCTATAAGTATTTATAGAGGGTTTAGGGTGAGATTTCATGAAAATAAGAAAGGTTTGATGGCAAAACAACATAAGAAACAAGTTTACGGCGAAATCTATCCGATTTCTGGTTTTCATTGATTTAGACATGTATAGTTCATATTGATAGATGTAAAACACTTGGTTATCAATGCTAAGATGTCTAGGAATGTGCTGGTATTGAGTTGATAAAGTTTGGAGTCTTTATTACTAAGATATGAGCTGATATTTTGAGACTATGTGCATGGGTACAGTTCTGCGGATAAGCACCACTGCTCTGTGTTCATCATCATTTTAGAAATTGATATGCTTTGAATCAGATAAAACGGAAAAGACAAAAGTTGTAGACATTTAAGTTGCCTGTTCAGAAAACTTTGAATTAACTTCGTTGGTGCTCAGTAGCAAAAGTTATGACCGAAATTATACCT
Organism: Lindernia subracemosa; assembly: GCA_028392965.1. NCBI lineage: Eukaryota > Viridiplantae > Streptophyta > Magnoliopsida > Lamiales > Linderniaceae > Vandellia > Vandellia subracemosa. Next base: position 905,517 of record JAQPCC010000081.1, on the reverse strand, counting down.
GCTGCCAGAGATGAACAGCAACAGTTTGACAATTCTTGTTGATAGTCATGTTGTAACGTTTAGTATCGGGAAATTGGATTGTGAGGGTACAGGGCAGGAAAACATTCATGCATAAATCATTCATTTCATGCATATGAGCTCATGAGCATCATTCATTTTAGTTGCGCATTAATTATTGAGCTTGATATCTTTATAGGCCAAGATTCGGATAAAGGGGGCAACAAGACCGAATAGGACGAATCATCGGGGTTATAAGCCCGAACTTGTGAGTATGATCTGCAACATGATATGTGACTTATGTGCTGTACTTGGCGTTATTTATTTGATGGTTGATTGCTTGGTATATGTGAGTAAATGCTATGTGAACCTGATGAACTTGCGGAATACTTGTGACTTACGTTCCATGTGTACGGATTGAGTCGTTGCTATATGAATTGCATCATGTGCTGGTTATAATTGTCAGATGTTGCATCATAAAAGCTAAGAGGGATCTGTTATGACCGCTATGACCTCGAATCATGTGTTATAGATGATATCCCAAAAGGGAGATGATACAGATATATATCCCTACAAATCGAGGGATCACAGAGTCCTGTACAGGCGCATATGCTTATATGATTACAGAGTCCCATGCATGGGCACACGTGTGCTATTGATATTCTTGGTCCTAGCCGGTTCATAACAGGGATTTAAAATGAATTTGCATATAGTCACATGTGTTACTGTTACGTGGGTGAATATGTGACGGTGTTTTATTTATTACATGGTTTTATATCAAGCTATGTGCTGTGTTCATATGATGTTGATTAACATGTTGTCGATCATACTCTGAAATATTGTTTCTTCCAGTTGTTGTAGATACAAGTTGATCTTCTCACATTTTAGCTTTTATCAAAGCATGGATACAAGGTCGGTCGGCTGCGTTCTCATCCTTCTCCCTCGGCTCATCGTTTGCATACCCTTCATGCATTAGTTTCACTAGTATTGTGATGTTGTGTTATACTTTGGGAGACGATGATATGTATATATATGTACATTATCAGTTGAGTTTGTGGACGATTGGGTATGTGTGTTGATGAAAAATATTTTTGAAACGATCATGGTTTTTGATTTCTTTTGGTGGTGTTCAGGTTACTTCTACATTTCTTTTTAAACAGAGTTTACGCAGTTTAATTTTTCAAATTGTACTCGTTTGTTTTTGAAAAAAAAAAATATAAAGATTATGATTATAAATTTTGTGAGCTTTGACGAAATACTTGACTAATAGTTGTTACAAGTGTTGGGTCGTCACACATGGGCTCAGACCCAAACTTTCAGCTCTAAAACCTACCGATTTTTTGTGCCGGTGAATGCTCAATTCGCGAAAATTTTTCCTAAGTGTCGCTTTTTTTTTCCTATTTTGAAACTTCTTTCATCGCAGAAATATCTGAGAATGTGAGAGGCACGAAAACTTTGGTTAATGCAAAAGAAACTTGATACGAAAACTATTGTTAGGATTACTTTATTATGTTTAATTAATTAGAATTATTTTTGTAGTTTCGTTATCGAATTTTCTCTTTATGAGAGATTTAGTGTAATTGGGCTTTGTAAGGGGTTCAATTATTTATACCTGTATAAATACTTGAACCCCAACACATAATAATTGTGTATTGTGTGAAACTCAACAATATTTCATTTTTGAAAAAATCTATGTAATTAAAATTTAAGAAAAAAATTAAATTTACCTATAAAACAAGTTACAAGTCACCTGAGTGTGTTTTCAGAAGACTCATTATATAGTTGAGATTATTCAGAAATAATTCATAGTTGGGTTTATTTTCGGCGGAAAGTCGATAGTTCGGATTATTTTCTTCAAATTTTCCAATAAAATATCATGCAAACTCTAATACCCTGCCAAAAAGTAAAAGGACCCTGTAAAAGAATTCTTATTGAAATTACAGTAGTTTTTATGTTCCTATAATTACACGGTTCTTATAATTATTTATTTAAATATTTAAAATTACAGGACATAAATTAATAATTTCTTATTGTTATTAATTCTGCCCAATTTCATATCTACACGCATAAGTGAACAACAAAAAAATCTAACAGAAGTCTGAAACAATAATATCCATCCAGCATTATCTTCGTCTCCGTTACGCGCAAAAGAGCAACTCTAAACCCCAAGAAAAAAAGCTTCAGCTTATTTACTTCACACGGCAAAATCTGCTTGTTCGGAACCCATATCCCCAATTTCGAAAACCCTAGAATCCCGTAATTTATCCCTTTGCTGCACCGCCATTTCGATGTGTTGTGACGAAAAACAACATTCTTTTTAATCCAGTTAGCTGAAATGATGGAGTGGGACAGTAATTCAGATTCTGATGTGAGCAACGCCGAGGAGGAAGAAGATGAAGAACTAGGGTTGGGTTTTTTGCTTAGAAAAAGAGGATCCGGGCAGTTGCCTTTCCCCGTTGGATCGCTTTCGCAGCCCTCGCCTTGTGGGTTTGTTGTTACGGACGCTTTGGAGCCGGACCATCCGATTATTTTCGTTAATTCTGTGTTTGAGGTGGTCACTGGGTACAGAGCCGAGGAGGTTCTTGGTCGTAATTGGTCAGTAGCTGATTTTGCTTCATGTTGATTTATGATTTTTTATTTTTTATTTTTATTTTCCGTTTGTTGATTGGTGTGGTTTGGTTTGCACTTGTTTTGATGTTGGATGTGATCTGATGGGCCGTGTGTGTTAGATGCGAGATGAGTTTTACTATTGGTCTGTATGTTATTGGGCGGTTACATATCTGCATTACATGGTTGGATTTGTATAGGTGTTGTTGCACCCATCGGTGTGTAGGGAGTACAAAATGGATTTGTTCGTAATTTGATGACTTCACGAGGTAGGATTGCGAAACGTTTGTTTGGGACTTGGTACGTAGGGATTTGGGGCATTTGACGTTCTGATTCTAATAAGTACAGTGGTATCAACTATCAAATTTTAGGCCTGTTGACCTTTCTAATGAAATGCAAAATGGGGTTTGTAAACAGAATCATTTGCATCTATCGTTTTACCTGCATACATATTACAATTTGACTATTTCTTCAACCTAGAATGGATTATGGCCAGAGACTTGAAAGAGAATGTGCTTCTGTAGTGTACCTGCACTTGTTTCTGTGTGTGTTGTGTGGGGAAGTGAGTGATTCTGGGACTGGTGGGTCTTATTGGACGGATTATATTTGTTCTGATACCATTAGGTAATTTTATTGGTTGGGTGTTAAATATTCATGAACTCATAACTTTAACCACTGTTTGTTTCCTCAGCGGTCCGTTCGTTTAACATAGGTTTGATAAATGATGTATGCTTCTTCTATGTTTCATTTTCAAATTCATGTAGATGTTAAAGTTTTGCTATTACAGTTTACGTTTCTTGAAATTGCTGCAGTCGGTTCATGCAATGCAGAGGCCCATATGCCAAGCGTAGACATCCTCTTGTCAATCCTTCAGTAGTTGCTGAAATTAGAAGATGCCTGGAGGAAAGCATTGAATTTGAAGGGGAACTATTGAATTTTAAAAAAGACGGATCGCCACTAATGACCAGACTCCGAATGACTCCAATATATGGCGATGATGAAATAATTACACATTTTATCGGCATACAAGCCTTCAGTGAAGCAACTCTTGATCTAGGCCCACTTCCAAGTTCTGTAGCCAATAAATCTTCTAGAATATCCAGTAGGCTTAGACCTGATATTACTTCCAGTGGAGCAACAACATCATCCGAAGGAAGCAGAATGGTGGCTCGTGGGGTTTGTGGACTAATGCAGCTAAGCGACGAAGTAATTGCTCTGAAGATTCTCTCTCGACTGACTCCGAGAGACATTGCATCTATTGGCTCAGTTTGTCTCGGGCTGTACGAGCTGACAAAGAATGAAGCTCTCTGGCGAATGGTGTGCCAAAATGCATGGGGCAGTGAAACCACCCGGGTGTTAGAGACTGTCCCTGCTGCTAAAAGGTTAGGCTGGGGAAGGTTAGCCAGAGAACTAACCACCCTCGAAGCAGCAGCTTGGAGAAAACTAACCGTGGGAGGTGTAGTCGAACCCTCCCGCTGCAACTTCAGTGCCTGTGCAGTTGGAAATCGTGTGGTGGTCTTCGGCGGCGAAGGTGTTAACATGCAGCCCTTGAATGATACGTTTGTCTTGGACCTAAACTCAAGTAACCCCGAGTGGCAACACGTCAAAGTCAGCTCCCCACCACCTGGGCGTTGGGGCCACACGCTTTCTTGCGTCAACGGTTCCCGTCTGGTCCTCTTCGGTGGCTGTGGCAGACAAGGACTGCTCAACGATGTCTTCTTACTAGACTTGGATGCTAAGCATCCAACGTGGAGAGAAATTTCGAGCTTGGCCCCGCCACTGCCTAGATCTTGGCACAGCTCTTGCACCCTCGATGGGACCAAGCTGATAGTTTCGGGCGGCTGCGCTGATTCTGGCGTCCTTCTCAGCGACACCTTCTTGCTCGATCTGTCAATTGAGAAGCCCGTTTGGCGGGAGATACCCATGGCGTGGACCCCGCCTTCGCGACTGGGCCACACTTTATCTGTCTACGGTGGCAGAAAGATCTTGATGTTCGGCGGCTTGGCCAAGAGCGGCCCACTTAGATTCAGATCAAGCGACGTGTTCACTATGGACTTGAGTGAGGATGAACCGTGCTGGAGATCGGTGACCGGGAGCTGCATGCCCGGCTCAGGAAATCCAGGCGGCGTACCTCCGCCACCACGGCTGGACCACGTGGCGGTGAGCCTTCCCGGTGGCAGGATACTCGTGTTTGGTGGGTCCGTGGCAGGGCTGCACTCTGCTTCTCAGCTTTATATACTGGACCCTTCGGAAGAGAAGCCCACGTGGAGGATTTTGAACGTACCTGGCCGGCCTCCGAGGTTTGCCTGGGGGCATAGCACGTGCATTGTGGGCGGGACGAGGGCGATAGTGTTGGGTGGTCAAACCGGCGAAGAGTGGATGCTCGGTGGTGAGCTTCACGAGCTGTCGTTAGCGAGCTCCTTTTGAGCTTCTTGGAAAGCGATGACCTCCGCAATCTTGGTAGGAGTGTGCTAAAATTGCTGTGTGGGAGCTCTAAGCTGATGGCTTTTCTTGAAACTGTCCCAATATGATAGAAGAAAGTAGTGTAAGATGTTTGTTTATGTATTAGTTTCTCATGTATGTTGTATTTTATGTTTTTTTTTTTTAACCGTTGAAGTGAAAAGTTGGTCGTGATTTGGAACTCTTAAGGTCTGTCTTTAAGCTCGATTTATTTAAGACCTATCAAGGCTTTTCAAGACCATCGTTATTTGAATAAGGAATGATTTATAGATATGAAACTATGAAGGAATGAATAATCGGAGCAGTTAGTTTTGAATATGTAGACAAATGATCTTCAGTGCCTAGCAATACATGATTATGAGTTATGTTCTTACAGCAAAATAATCCTTTTATGTTGAGGCTTATCCATTCTTGCAAAGACCCATGGCGCAAACAGATACGTGGTACACAAGCAACATAGACGCCACATTCGATTCTTAAACATACAATTTCTTCTTACGGCTTATTTTTCTGTCATGAACCACGTCGAGTAGATCAAGAACGGCACTGCAGAAAAACAAAAGTATCAGTTAGCATTAAGCTTTAATGGTGATTATAGCAGACACACAGAAAAGACTTGGATGAAATGTGCCAAGGGAAAGATAGATTTGTCAAAGTAAGTAAGAAGGCCATACCAACCAAGAAAACCGTGAGCAACAAGATGAGCACAAGACGCATCGAACGGGCGGGCAACGATGCTGAAGACAATCGTTGAATATGTTGTATTTGACATCGATGAGATCCTCTGAAATGCTGCAGATCAGAAACACACATGTTTACGACAACGTTAACAGATGGAAGATGCTGTTTAGCCCGACAACGGCCGGCAGCTTAAGGTCTCAAATCTGAAATGCAAGACGAAAAACTCACATGATTTATCCAACTAATCACACTGAAACAGATATGGGTTAAAACAGCTTTAGTTCCTTGATGAATTCCGCCCCTTGATCTCCAAAAAACAGGTTTCGAGCCCTTTTCTTTAGGTGTAGCTTCAACGGTTGTGATATAATGTCTATCACCATTATCTATGATGATCTCAAGAGCATTCTTCTCAGTTGAACTATTGGTTCTGCGGTTACCCGCGGCTCGATCAGTTTCGAAACCAATATCCTCAGTGTTATTGTTCTTGATAGCCTTTGCAAGTGAGCTACATGATCCTTCTGTGACCTCTGTCATTTTGTCTATGGTTCTTCGTGAGGTCCCAGGCGTTGCAGAAAGAAAATGAGCTAAGTCATCACATTCTTCTTCATCCAAATTCACCCACCGAAAAGGTTTATTGCTCTTGTCATTGAGGGAATCCTTCAGGTCTTCTTCAACCTGCGAAATTTGATCTCTTATTGCACATACAAATTCTTTATGTCTGGTTATTGTTGCCACGTCGCTGTTATTTCTGTAACTCTGATTAACAGCCCTTTCAAACTCTTCGAGCTGCACATTATGACCAAGGGATGAATGAATCAGACAAGCCAAGAAAAACTCACAAAACTGTAAAAAAAAAAAAGAAACAACTACATTGATTCCTGAACTCAATTAGCAGTAGATAATATTAGCGAAAACAAATCTCCTTTCCTCCCCTGGAAATTGCTGTAACTCGCCTGCCATTTCGCAGTGCCTAAAGCCATTTGCAGATGTCTGATTAGTTCATCTAAACACTGAGGTGTCAATACTTCTTTCCTGAAGTTTAGCCATGCCCTGTAAGCAGATTCCATTCTGGCACGGAGAAAATTGAAGAAAGAAAATCAAAATCGTCTAATGTACTCTTTTGGCAATAACACGTCTTGTATGGGCATATGTGGTAGACGAAAACCGAGTATGAACATCGTCCGTTGTCATGAGTTGAAGCTTTCGAAACATTCATGTCGCGGGAGAAAGAAACGAGGAAAATCAGTGAAGTAACATTTAAGAAGCTCAAGTCACCAAATAAAGTGATATTTCTCCAATTTCAAACGAATAATATCATGTAATAGCATGAAGTGTCAGATCGATCTACAACAATACAAAGTGAAAAAAAAAAAAAAAAACCGAAAAGCAAAAGCATCGATTTTTTTGTAGGAACTACGGCATACTCTTAATCATCCCAACATTCAAGCAAAAAAGATGTCAAATTGCAGAATCAAAGCGTCAGTCAGATACTGTATGACCAAAGATGATAACTAATACACATACCAACGATCAAGAAGATATTAACAACGCAACTTCAATCATTCACTAATCCGCCATAGATGGAAGGGAAACACACAAAACGAACTAGGCAAACTCACATATCAGCCGATTGTTGAACCTCCTCAGCTGCTGAAAAGAATGTGTCTTTTTGCCATAAGTCAAAGCTATTCGCAACCAGCATCTTCTATCTACCACGAAACGGAGACAACCTTAACAAACCACTAATTTACAACTGTTTGTAGTAACCCTTTTTCTTCCTGGCTGCGTCTAAGCGAAGAGAGAATAGAGGACAACAGAAGGTAGATAGATAGAGAAAGAAACAAGGGAAAGAGACGCAAGAACGAATCTTTTATTTTGTTTCTACTTTCGCCTCTTGGGCAATTTTCGGCGTATGCGTTTATTCTTTTATTCTTCCGTCGATCAACTAATAAATATATAAAGAGGCCTAATAAAAAGGTTAACTGTTGTTAGGTGTATGAGTCAAAGCAGTGGTTCACTCATCAGAGACCTATGAGCAATCGCAAATTCAGTAGATTATGGATATGTTTTTATCAAAGTTTCATTTGTTGTTTATTTCTATTAAAGGGACTGTTGGAAGTGGGAAATGGGATCGTTTTGTTGCATCTAATCTCAAGCGTTTGTACACAAAATTATTTTTGGCAAAATAATAAGTTTGGGTCATTCTTGGATCCTTGTATTTAATAATTATTACAAAAATACATCATTAACTTCATAACAAATTTGGGGTATGAAATGATTTTTTCTGACAAAATAAATTGATATATTTCGCGGGTAAATATTATATTGCCAGCAACTATGTCAACGAAAAATATTACACGTTAGTAGGTAAATAGGCCTTATTTTGTGTGAAAAATATGAGAACCAAATTTGTATATTAGCAAAAATGAATAAATAATTCTATAATGGCACTGTAGTAAAAAGCATAGAGTATTCTTACTCTTGTAAAGGATGGTGGGTGATGAGTTGGAGGTGGGTTGCTTCAATTTTATTATAATCACGTGTGTGGGGTTTTAAAATGACCTAATATTATCACCAAAATATTATGAAATAATTAAATGTGGATGTTTTAAATAATAATATTAGTTAATTATTGATGATATGGAAGTATTATATTAAATAATAATAATGTGATAAGATGATAAGATGAGGTGTTTAATTGAAGAGTTTGTATTTTAGTGTGAGGTGTATAATTGTAATTAATGTGATTAGTTGTAATAGTGAATTATTAGTAGTATAAATAGGTGATTAGAGTTCATTGTAAAATACACCAAGTATTGAAATACTTCATCTCTCTAATTTCTCTCTTTATTATTATAAGCTATATTATCATTATAATCTTAATATAAGTATAATTATAATAAAGTAATCTTAATATAATATTAATCACAATTAATATTTTTATAACACGTTATCAGCACGACCGCTCTCCGTCGTCAAGATCATCCTCCGTCGAAGATCTCGTACAAGTTTAGTTGAGGTACGGTAATTTAATTTTTAATTTATACTAATCATATATTCATTGTGATTAATTTAAAAATATATATTATAAAAGTATAATTTAAAAGTTTTATAACTAAACGCCATAGCTCGAGTGGTTTCGCGGAATACCGTCATTAAAATTAATGAGAGGTCCATATTTCGATTCCCTATAGTGGCGTGTGGATAGTTTGTTAAACGTGATTTATGATTCAAGTTTTTTTTTTATTTATGCACGTACACAACACTAAAAGCACACGAGGCATTGCGGTTATCCCCACCTCAGTAGCGGCATATTATTGATTTTTTGATTGAACAATCTTGAAATAATTATTGGACCGAATAGTTTTGGACAATGGACAAATTTTATTACCGCAACCTTATCGGAGTTTGGACAATAATTATGAAATAATAAAGAACGGATTTTATGAAACAATAAGGAGTTTGAAATGAAAGATCTCGGTAAAATGAAATTGTCTTGGACTGCAAATTGAATATTTAAAGAATGGGATATTCGTACATCAAGAGACTTATACGAAAAAGGTATTGAAAAGATTTTATATGGATAAAGCTCATCCATTGGATACTCCAATGATTGTTCGATCTTTAGATGTAAATAAAGATCCGTTTAGACCTTGCGAAAAAGGTGAAGAACTACTTGGTCCTGAAGTACCATATCTTAGTGCTATTGGAGCCCTAATGTATTTGACGAGTCATACGCGACCTGATATAGTATTCACTGTAAATCTATTGGCAAGATATAGTTCGTCACCGACTCGTAGACATTGGAAAGGAGTTAAACAGATATTTCTATACCTTCAAGGAACAACTGATATGGGATTGTTCTATCCAAATAAATCAAAAACAGAATTGATTGGGTATGCAGATGCTCGTTTTCTATCCGATCCACATAATGCTCGATCGCAAACGGGCTATTTATTTACACATGGCGAAACTTCTATTTCATGGCGGTCAGTTAAACAAAGTTTAACGAATACTTCATCTAATCATGCGGAAATTCTAGCTATTCATGAAGCTAGCCGGGAATGTGTTTGGTTGCGATCGATAATTGAGCATATACAACAAACTAGCGGGCTATTATCGAAAAAGTTATTTCCTACGATTTTATATGAAGATAATGCTGCATGCATTGCCCAATTAAAGGAAGAATATATTAAGGGAGATAGAACAAAGCATATTTCACCAAAATTTTTCTTTACACATGATTTAGAGAAAAATTGTGATATTGATGTACAACAAGTGCGATCAAGTGAAAATCTTGCAGATTTATTCACGAAAGCACTTCCCCCAATAATTTTCAAAAGATTGGTATATTCAATTGGAGTTCGAAGACTTCGGGATTTGGAATGATATTATCATCAGGGGAGTAAACACGCATTGCACTCTTTTTCCCTTCACTGAGGTTTTTTCCATGTGGTTTTCTCAGTAAGGTTTTTAATGAGGCAACAATCGAAAGCGTATCTAAAAGAATCATGTACTCTTTTTCCTTAATTGAGTTTTTATCCCATTGAGTTTTTCCTAATAAGGTTTTAACGAGGCATATTCTTTGAAAACATCCAAGGGGGAGTATTATGAAATAATTAAATGTGGATGTTTTAAATAATAATATTAGTTAAATTATTGATGATTTGGAAGTATTATATTAAATGATGATAATGTGATAAGATGATAAGATGAGGTGTTTAATTGAAGAGTTTGTATTTTAGTGTGAGGTGTATAGTTGTAATTAATGTGATTAGTTGTAATAGTGAATTATTAGTAGTATAAATAGGTGATTAGAGTTCATTATAAAATACACCAAGTATTGAAATACTTCATCTCTCTCTAATCTCTCTCTATTCTCTCTCTTTATTATTATAAGCTATATTATCATTATAATCTTAATAGAAGTATAATTATAATAAAGTAATCTTAATATAATATTAATCACAATTAATATTTTTATAACACAATAAATTCTCTCTAGTACATATTATTTTTAGGTGCTCTCTGTTTAATTTAGTGGTAGTGGGTTGACTTTAATTTTATCTTTACTCTATCGGAGTTTCTTTAATATGTATGTTGGAGAATGAGTCACACCATTTGTTGACCCATAAAAATTAAATAATTTAAAGAAAAGTAATGCATTAATCGTTTATGACATGAAAAATAAATTGCATGCATTGTTATTTTTATTTGGGAGAACTACTGATAAATCTCAAACGTCAAAGCATTTTAACTATGAGATATCTTTTTTTATGTTTTTTATTTTTTTATAAAAAACGGATTATATTCATATAGTACAATCCGACAGTAGCAAAAGATAATTAGCTTCGGTAGGTGGCGATAGCCCCTCCGGGCCGATTTATTTAGCTACTACGATATTACATTGCCGTTCGACAAAGTAGAAATTACTTGATCGAATCTCCGACGAAAGCTTTAAACAATCATCAATGATGCCTCCACTCATAGCAGAATTTTGACCCCCATCTCGTAGGTTCTTGATAAGCACAAGACAATCTCCTTTCAGAACAACATTGTGCCAACCTCGTTGTCTAGCCATCATCAAAGCCCAACATACCCCATTGCTTCGATAACTTCTGGATCGTAGTCTTCTTTGAAAAACTTCATCAGTCATCCCAACAACTTAATCTTGTGCTACCGATGCTCCACCCTTCGAATTATGTATAGCCCCATCAAAATTTAATTTGATCACGTCCATAAGTGGCGGACTCCATGAAAATGTCTCAATAGCAATGGTTGAAATTTCGACATTCATCTGATTTGGATGGTTCATATGCATACAACTCCCTCGTCGAATAGTTAGGTCCAGTGGAACTTCTCCTCGCTCCATCGCCCACTTGTTCCTCACATTCCATAACGACTAACATAAACACAATATATGGTCGAACACGTCTCGGGGCAGTTTTGTATATAGTTGTTGTATCTGTTCTTCTACTTGATACCTCCGTAACTTAATCTGAGTTCTTCCAAAGCCTTAGCTCGACTACATGAAGCAAAAACATGTTCATCTTCAATGCCAAATTTACAAAAACTACAAATGGGGGTCTGAACACAGCGGCATCGAAAAAGGTTTGATGCGGTAGCAAGTGGTCCCTAGCATAGTCTCCATGTAAAGTTTTTAACATGAGGCGGTACCGAACTATTCCAAAGGAACGTCCACGACATAACTGCTGATCTCGAAGACGGCTGGTTCCTTTTTTCAATGAAGCGAATAAGCCAATAAGCCGACTTAACTGTGAATAGCCCAGATTTAGTGTAATGCCATATTAACTTCTCCATCCCGTTCATCGAGCCTTGTGGGGGTACCCAGAACAGTATCCGCATCTACTGGTAATATTAGAGACCGCACGAGAGATTCATTCCAAGTTCCAGTCGAAGAGAGTCATAGTTCTTTTACAGTCATATCCGCAAGATCTTGTCGGACCGGAGTGAGAACCTTGAACCTACCCGCTCTCCGAAGCCATGGATCAGTCCAAACATTTACCATGTTCCCACTCCGCACTTGCCAGTGAATACCTGCAGCCACGATACCTTTCGCTTCATAGATACCTCGCTATATAATGGACGAATTCCAACCACGACTCGCATGTAAAAGATCGCAATTAGGGAAGCATTTTCCCTTAAACATACGAGAGAGTAGACTATTTGGTGTAGATATTATTCGCCAAGCTTGTTCTTCAAGGAGAGCTAGATTAAAAGAACGTATATCACGAAACCCTAGTCCTCCTTCAGCATTTGATGTGCACAACATAGTCCAAGACAACTAGTCGATACTCTTTCTATCTTTCCCACTCCACCAATACCCCACCATTAATTGTCCAATGTGTAGATCTCAGATTATCCAACAGAATTAATTAGAACACAAGTTAAATATGTTACCGAAAAGAATTTAGATTTGCACAGGATGAACTTTAGCGGGATTCGTATTGATTAAGTGTAAACTTTATGTATAAGCAGAACATCTGGTACAGATCTTTCTCTTGTCCTGTCTTGATGCTCCACTACGTAGACCGGGTATTAGATATGACCCACATTGAAATGTTGAACTTCAACGATGTCGTGGATCATGGACTTCATTCATATCTTTTCCTGGCATTTCTTCTTGCCTCGAAGTGGATCACCTGACATCTTCGTACGCATGTATAGATGTTCTATTGCAGCTATTCCTTTTAAGTGTGAGAGACCGTGTATGTTGAGTTCGTCAAGTTTCTTGATCTTGTCTTCTCTGCGCCAGATCCTTTTTCTGATCTCTCCTTAAAAGGGAGATACGATCTTGATATTTTCCCAAGGGGTATCAAGCTTTAATATCTTTGATGATTGTTTGGCGGCTTGTCAACAACCTCCGAGAGTTCGATTGGTTCATGATTGTAGTCTTCTCCATCTTGAAGCTCGTCTGGCTCAATCTGGAAGACACTTTAAGCTGACTGCCTAATAAGATCTCTTATGCGGTCTAGTTGAGCATGGGAAGTAACTTCAGTTTCTTCTGTTCCAGTCTATTCTTAATATAATCGTCAATAATCCGGTATGATCTGGAGAACTTGGACATTGGGGAGGTAAAGTTCTTGGAGTTGTTTGAGTGAGTGAAGAGCTGTTTGTGTAGACGGTTTGGAAGAAGAATAATGTTGAGTTGGTGGTGTAGAAGGGGATTGAGAAGAGGGTTGAGATGGTGTTGTGCTTGACTCGCCGACATGTTGCCGCTTCTCCCCCTCATGACGATAAGAAGCATTGGGATCGTCAAGGCGTCTCTTCAAGATGAGTATGTCATCGCAACAAGTTGATGGGGTTTGGAGGTGACGAATGATCTCCTCCATTTATGAGGGTAAAGGAGACTCAAAGAGAAGGCGTAAAGAATATCACGTAGCTCAGTAAGGGGCATAGTGTATGGGTTGAGGTAGTGTCGTGGAGAAAGAATGGGAGGAGAATGTGTGGGAACCATAGGTTCTTTGACCACCAATGATTTCCCTTTGTCCCTTTCGACAACTGACTGTACCTTTTGCATTAGTGACGCTTCAAAGGTTTAAGAAAAAATTGCCAAAGCAAACTTCAGGAGGGAAAGATAACCCAACGGAGCCACTTAGGCATTCCGTCGTCACGACGTCAGAGAAAAACTATGAGACGTGGCCTGTACGCACTATGGAAGTGGCATGACTTACAACACCGGGCCACCTTGGCTTCCTGGTTATATAACTCTAGACACTAGCTCTAGAGGATGGTCTGATTCGATTGGTTCATGATTGTAGTCTTCTCCATCTTGAAGCTCGTCTGGCTCAATCTGGAAGACACTTTAAGCTGACTGCCTAATAAGATCTCTTATGCGGTCTAGTTGAGCATGGGAAGTAACTTCAGTTTCTTCTGTTCCAGTCTATTCTTAATATAATCGTCAATAATCCGGTATGATTTGGAGAACTTGGACGTTGGGGAGGTAAAGTTCTTGGAGTTGTTTGAGTGAGTGACGAGCTGTTTGTGTAGACGGTTTGGAAGAAGATGAATGTTGAGTTGGTGGTGTACAAGGGGATTGAGAAGTGGGTTGAGATGGTGTTGTGCTTGACTCGCCGACATGTTGCCGCTTCTCCCCCTCATGACGATAAGAAGCATTGGGATCGTCAAGGCGTCTCTTCAAGATGAGTATGTCATCGCAACAAGTTGATAGGGTTTGGAGGTGACGAATGACCTCCTTCATTTATGAGGGTAAAGGAGACTCAAAGAGAAGGAGTAAAGAATATCACGTAGCTCAGTAAGGGGCGTAGTGTATGGGTTGGGGTAGTGTGGTGGAGAAAGAATGGGAGGAGAATGTGTGGGAACCATAGGTTCTTTGACCACCAATGATTTCCCTTTGTCCCGTACAACAGTTTCGACAACTGACTGTACCTTTTGCATTAGTGACGCTGCAAAGGTTTAAGAAAAAATTGCCAAAGCAAACTCCAGGAGGGAAAGATAATCCAACGGAACCACTTAGGCATTCCGTCGTCACGACGTCAGAGAAAAACTATGAGACGTGGCCTGTACGCACTATGGTAGTGGCATGACTTACAACACCGGGCCACCTTGGCTTCCTGGTTATGTAACTCTAGACACTAGCCCTAGAGGATGGTCTGATTCGATTGGTTCATGATTGTAGTCTTCTCCATCTTGAAGCTCGTCTGGCTCAATCTGAAAGACACTTTAAGCTGACTGCCTAATAAGATCTCTTATGCGGTCTAGTTGAGCATGGGAAGTAACTTCAGTTTCTTCTGTTCCAGTCTATTCTTTATATAATCGTCAATAATCCGGTATGATTTAGAGAACTTGGACATTGGGGAGGTAAAGTTCTTGGAGTTGTTTGAGTGAGTGAAGAGCTGTTTGTGTAGACGGTTTGGAAGAAGATGAATGTTGAGTTGGTGGTGTATAAGGGGATTGAGAAGAGGGTTGAGATGGTGTTGTGCTTGACTCGCCGACATGTTGCCGCTTCTCCCCCTCATGACGATAAGAAGCATTGGGATCGTCAAGGCGTCTCTTCAAGATGAGTATGTCATCGCAACAAGTTGATGGGGTTTGGAGGTGACGAATGACCTCCTCCATTTATGAGGGTAAAGGAGACTCAAAGAGAAGGCGTAAAGAATATCACGTAGCTCAGTAAGGGGCATAGTGTATGGGTTGGGGTAGTGTGGTGGAGAAAGAATGGGAGGAGAATGTGTGGGAACCATAGGTTCTTTGACCACCAATGATTTCCCTTTGTCCCGTACAACAGTTTCGACAACTGACTGTACCTTTTGCATTAGTGACGCTTCAAAGGTTTGAGAAAAAATTGCCAAAGCAAACTCCAGGAGGGAAAGATAACCCAACGGATCCACTTAGGCATTCCGTCGTCACGACGTCAGAGAAAAACTATGAGACGTGGCCTGTACGCACTATGGTAGTGGCATGACTTACAACACCGGACCACCTTGGCTTCCTGGTTATATAACTCTAGACACTAGCTCTAGAGGATGGTCTGATTCGATTGGTTCCTGATTGTAGTCTTCTCCATCTTGAAGCTCGTCTGGCTCAATCTGGAAGACACTTTAAGCTGACTGCCTAATAAGATCTCTTATGCGGTCTAGTTGAGCATGGGAAGTAACTTCAGTTTCTTCTGTTCCAGTCTATTCTTAATATAATCGTCAATAATCCGGTATGATCTGGAGAACTTGGACATTGGGGAGGTAAAGTTCTTGGAGTTGTTTGAGTGAGTGAAGAGCTGTTTGTGTAGACGGTTTGGAAGAAGATGAATGTTGAGTTGGTGGTGTACAAGGGGATTGAGAAGAGGGTTGAGATGGTGTTGTGCTTGACTCGCCGACATGTTGCCGCTTCTCCCCCTCATGACGATAAGAAGCATTGGGATCGTCAAGGCGTCTCTTCAAGATGAGTATGTCATCGCAACAAGTTGATGGGGTTTGGAGGTGACGAATGACCTCCTCCATTTATGAGGGTAAAGGAGACTTAAAGAGAAGGCGTAAAGAATACCGAAAGTTTCTCAATCCACCACTTCTGTGGCCCTCGTTAAAGTCCCTATGAAGGGTGACTTGGTCATTTTGCCTAGGATGCAAGACTGACAAGTAGAAATCGGGCCCGACTTCACTGTGCAAATTAGGCCGTCCTTTTCCATCTTGTCAATCTTTGCTTCACCAGCGTGACCCAGTCAAAGGTGCCAGATGTATCGCTCGTTCGACCCTGCCGATGAGTTGGTAATTGCATTTACTGTTTCTACCTTATCTCTTAGATTGCCGTAATATAAACATTTATTAACGTCGCCTTTCCAACATTTTCATTTGTAAAATAGATATGGCAAACATCATTTATAAATCGAAATTCGTAACCAAGTTTGCTCAAAACAGGAATCGAAACAATGTTTTTAAGCCCTTTTGGCAAAACCAAAACATCAGAAAGTACTAAACAATGAGATGATGATAAAAGTACAATGTTCGATCCCACGTGTGTCGCTGCTACACTATTTCCGCTGTCGACGTTGATCGAGACTTCACCAGCTTGAAGCTTCCTACTTCGTTCCAGACCCTGGTTCAAAACACAAATGTGGGAGCTAGCCCCTGAGTCAAGTATCTATGAAGTAGAATACACAGAACTATTAGCTTCGAAAAACTAATTGCTTACCTGAAGCGTCAGACGACGTCTTCAGCTTAGGACAGTCTCGCTTCCAGTGACCCAGCTGCTGGCAATGGAGGCACTTGTCCGTGGGTTTCGCACCCGACTTAACAGCCTTCTTGGACTTTGCCTTCTTGGCGATTCTACCCTTAGGCCTGATGTGCTTGTTCGGCTTCTTTTTCGATCCCTTGGACCGAGAAGTCGCAACGAGGGCCACCTCTTTACCTTTGTTACCCCTATTACTCCGATACTGGGTTCGGGCTGCAACCAACTGATTAACCAAGTCAGGGATCGAATAATCCTGATTATTAAGGTTGCAGTTCACCACGAACTGGTGAAAGGATGGTGGGAGGGACTGTAGTATGATGTCTATCTTAACCTCGTGAGGTAACCCAAAAGCAAGCGCATCCAATCGCTCCATATACTAATTTAGCTTCAATAAATGAGCATGGACATCACCACCCTTTGCGAGCTTTGTGTTAAAGAGATCATGCGTGATGGAGTAGCGAGCGCTCCTAGACAACTCACCATAAAGCCTAGCCAAGTGAAACTGTATCTCTTTAACACTTATGAACTCATGCTGGCGCTAGAGCTCTGGGCTCATAGCAGATAAACATGTAGGCGTGAACCTTTCCAGCATCCTCAGTCCACTTTTCGTAGAATTGTAGGTCTTGCTCAGTTGATTGAGCGTTCGGAGTCTCTTCAATGTCCAAGACATATTCCAGTTTTTCCAACCTGAGGACGATCCTCAGATTTCTAAGCCACTCAACATAATTTGGTCCCACCAAAGAATGTTTTTCCAAAAGTACGGATAAAGCGTTTGTCATTGCGAAATAGAGAAGAAAATAAATTGCAGAAAGATAAACAGATAGTTAGGATTTGAAGTGTTTAATCATACTAAAACGGGACTTTCAATTTTTTTCGTCTGACTCCCACTATTTTTCTCGAAAACCTTTCTCCCATTAGGAATTTCGGAAACCTCGTTGAGTTGTTTCATAGTGGCATTGATTTACCCGCACTGCATCAAACTAACATCAACTTAATAGTTTATTGGTATATTCGATCAGTTAGGTTCGTGTCACATACGATTCTGTCAGACATAAGTTTCAACGAATTTTTCTCAGTCAGGGTCCCTCAGCTGTAACTCAGATTTCTTGGGAATGACTGTCCAAGTGCTGCCTATCAACGTCTTGCTAACCTTCCACTTTTGAGTGAACTTCGCCTCCGTAGGATAACATTTTATTAGAGGACGAAGAGTGGTCGGTGAGAGGCATTATAAAAAATGCATCCAAATACGTTCACGTCAAAAGCGAGGGTTTTAGCGCCGTAACTCGGTCAACCAAAACCGTACCCCTAAGTCATAACATTTTTTGACTTGAAAGATTAGGGATATTTCTAGTTCTATCCTATTTTATACAAAAAATAAAACTCCAAGTCTTCGGGCTTGTTTCGGACGGACACCTCGGCCACCGTCTTGTTCGTTCGGTCTCGTCTCGATCGTCTCTCGTTCGTCCATCATTCATGTACTACTATAGCCTATGACGGGGGGATCTTTTTCAAAACAACAATGCCCGTCTTTTCTAATAAAGCAGTAAAGTATAACCCGGGGGGGACCTTGTCACCCTTAAGATATCACCCGGTAAAAAACAGAACCTCCCAATCAATCACCACGTAATTCACATATTACATGCATCACGACAACTTTACACAGATCCGAGCCTAAATCCAAAATTTTGGTCTTTTATCAGATTGGGCCAGGCCCATTGGGCCTTGAGGCGTGGCTGCGCGAATCTGATCGCGGTCGAGCCTGGCACCGCGTGCGCGCGCCTATGCACGCGGCCCGCCTTGGGCGCCGCGCACGCTACGCGTGCGGCCTTCCCCTCCGAGGGTGTTTTCGGGCTTCGTGGTCATATTCCGTGACTTAACCGAGCCTAAGGCTCTGATACCACTATTGGAAATCCCGATAGGGTCCCCGGGCCCTCGTTCCTTGAACGATGGAATTTTAAAATTTTTCGGAATATAAGACACGAAAGGAAAGGGTTTTAAGCCATTATTCCTTGACGACAAACAAGACGATGGCTAGCTACGAATCCTTCGAATTCCCGGGATGTAGTATCCCTTTCCCTACCACCTAACGCTCACGAACAGGGCAAGATCGTCACGCCGGCATCACACGTACGTCACGGCCAAGACTTGCTGCAGGCGGCAAGGCCAAGACTCGGCTGAGAATCTCCTTCACCCACACACGCGCCACGCGCCGCCAAGAGAGAGAGAGAGCAGAGAATGCGAGAGAGAGATGAGAGAGGAGAACGAAAACCCTAGTTTTCTTCTTTTTGCCAAAGTTGCATTAGTCATTTCAAAAATCAAAAACCCCTGTTTATATTAAGGGGTGTGGCCGAAATTTCTAAGTGGAGTGGGGAGAAAGTTTCTCACCCACTCCAAGCATACCAAGTCTCTTTTACTTGATCTTGGTTGACTTGGACTTCTCTTTCAAATTCAAACTGAAATTCAAATTTGAAATAATATTAATATATTTTTCTATATTTAGTATATTTATATATATAATGTCCAATATATATATTTAATTATTTTCGAAATATTCTAAATAATTTCGAAATATATATATATATATCTAATATATATATTTTATTTAATTACAAATTAAATACTACTATTTTTCTAAAACAATAATAAAGATTTAAATCAAATTTAAATCATATACTAAATATTAAATATCCAATAGTATATTTCAAAAATATTTCGTGAGGTGAAAATACCATTTTGCCCCTCACTTGATTTAACCACAGTCAATCGAATCTTTCAGCCATTTAGGGTTTCGGCCAAGCCCCAAACTCTGATTTTCCAATCCAGGCCCCAACCTTCTCTATTCTCATATAGACGTTGTGTCGGTTGCCCTTTTTAAGTCCGACTCTCGTGGTTCGTCTCAATCGGCTCTGGGAGGAATCCAGGAGTTCGGTATTTACCTAGCCAGCCTCGTGGTACCGAACCTGTAGGTCCCTTAATCTAGCAAGAACTCTTAAGATCAATGGAATAGTGCACACCTTCGAGTGTGTGTGTGTGTGCGTATTTTTCATTTGAAGGTGGCGACTGATTTTGGCTTGAGAGAGTTCACACTTTTCTAGGTTTAGCTCAAAATAGACTTGTTCATTAAAATGGGAAGAAGTTACATAAAATAAGCCCTAGCCCACTATTTATACCAAACATACTTTGGTATAATTACAAGAGTGCCCCAACTAGCAAACTTACAATAATAATGACCCAATAAAAAATACATCAATACAAATTAACTAATGAACACTAGAAAATGATTCTAACATTCTCCCCCTTAGTGTTCATTTCCGACAATGCACAATCATCATTTTCGTCTGAAGAAGGACTTAACCCTAAGTTAACCTCGAAGTGTCTGAGATCATTGCGGAGCTAGATCGTCTCATCGATGGCTTCTTTGATGTCATCTAGGAGGTTACGATACTCGATCTCCTTCTCTGTTGGTGATCTAGGTTTGTGATATTCGTTGATCCAGAATTCTGCTCTTTCTCTAATCAGCTTCAACGTTCCATCACTAAACTTTGGAATTTATGACACCAACAGTGCTCTTTTTTCTTTCTTGGGGTTTAGATAGACGATGGCTAACTCTGAATTCTGAAATACTTCAGCTTCAATGCACTTGTCCAGATTGTAGTCACCACTCGTCGGTCGTGTGAGGTTGACCTTCTTCATCCCGTTTACCAACGCCATTTGGAGATCTTGGACAACATGGAATTTGACTTCTCTGAGCATGAATCCCTTGATCGCGTAGTACCCTTGCCTATACTCGTGCTTTGTAGCTCCAAAATTCCGGCAAAGGCAGTACATTTGATTGACGTCGGATCTTTGCAGAAACTGTAGATCGGCCTCGGTGATGGTTGAGATAGAACCGTCGTTCCACATCACCTTGAACTCTGGGTAGTGTGTTCTTCCCATATTTTTGTCGTTTATTTGTATGATGTTGATCAAAGGCGACTTGGATTTGAAGTGGACACGCTGTTCTTTGGCCGTCCTTGTCGGCATGCTTCCTCGATCAGCGAGGATCCATAGATAGCCCGTCGCGTCCCTGCCTTTGAGATATGAAAGCCCCCTCAGGTCGAGTTCATCCAGCTTCTTGATTTTTTCAGGTGTCCTCCAGATGCGCTTGGATGTTTCTTCGAGAAATGTTGCTGTTACTCTCACGTTGTCCCATTCTGTCTCAATTTTTTGATATGCTTCTTGGGACTCGAACTCCAGGTGCTCTGTAGATCCCGTAGTCCATATTGCTGTCTAACAGCTTCTTGAGATGTTCGCCCTCTTCAAGCTCGATTGGGTCGAAGGAGTAGATATTGGTCATGGCTCTCTTGAATAGTTCTCGATATTTTGTTATTCTGGCCACGGCTTCTACATCAAACTCGTCCTTCTTTGACCACGGTTCTGTCATGATGTTTTCGTCGAGCACTTGATGAGGGTCTGTAGTTGAATCATCCTGATACGCGGCTTCGAAGCTGGGGATATTGGTGTCTAAGGCTTGTTTTTTCTTCTGGGTTCTGGATTCGTACTGTTTGCTTATTGGGGTGCGGGTTGTGTGGGCTTGTCGTCCTCTACCTCTTCCCCTAGTTGTGGCCGAGGTTCGCTGCCTTTTCTCCCCCTCATGACGATCGCCTCCGCCAGGATCGTCATGACGCCTCTTCGAAGAGGGTTCAGCGTCCCGGCACGTTTCGGGCGGGGTTGGTCCTTGGGGAGCGGACAGACTGCAGAGGAAGTCAAGGATAGACTTCTGATCGGGCGTGAGGTGATCTACAGTCATGAGCCGCTTGAGGTAGTAAGTTTGTAGCTTGTCTATGGGTATGGTTCTGGGTTGATCATACGAGCTAGTGTATGGGGAGATGGGAGAGGGATATTGTAGGAGGGGCCTTGTGGTGGTGGTTAGAATGGTGGAGGTGATGGTGGTATGGTGTATTGTGGGGGTGTGGGTAGGGAAGATGATGACGGGCCAGCTGTGGCGGGGGCCTTCCCTTTGTCTCATGTTCGTTGAGCCCGTAGGTGTCACGAACGGTCGCCAAGATATCTTCCTTGAGTGCTTTGGTGAATGACTCCAGGAGCGAGTTCAGCTTGGCCTTCGAACGGGAAATCACCACCGGGGCAACAAAAGGCGCTTCATTGACACAATGACTAAGTCACTGTGGCCTGCACTTGCCGAAGTGAGGGGGACTTCGACGCATTGGGGACTTCCGACCGTTGCGAGCAACTTGTCAAGAAGAGACGAAGTTAGGGTCGTTAAGGATGCGTCACTCAGACGTACTGAAGGACCAAGGCCACTTAGGCTTCCTGTTAACATCAGGCATGTGGTAGGAATGGCCTGATGGCCCGATGAAGAAGGAAGGGAGGAGGTTCCTTCATCGGGTCTTCCGACCAGTTTTCGAAGAACCTCAGCAATAGAGGTATCGACGGCCGTTGTGGACAGCTTCAGAGAGCTATCAGAAAGAGGTGTATGTGTCCTAGTAAAAGGTGGAAAAAAAATGGGCATTCTAGGACCTAGACTCGATGTGATTTGAACAAAAGTTGTGGCATGGGGCTGTGGGCCACTGATTTCAACATCTCCAGCCTCCGAGCGAGGTGGAGATGGTGGACGAGGATCCCCGTGAGTATATGAAACATCTGTCTGTTGGGAGACAAATGAGTGGCTGGGTGGGGTAGGTGCGTGCGTCGTTGGACCTGATGCGGCAGCTTCTACTTGGGGACTGAACTTGTCAGTCCCTGTACCTACGGTGGCTGTGGTCTGGTCTTTTTCTGGTTGTTGGGAGACGACCGCTATAGAGATGGGTGCCGAGATTTGAAGATCTTGCTGATTTTTTGCTCGTATCTCTCGGCGGCGCACAAATCTGTCCAGCGTATCAGTGTCGTCGTCGTCCGAGTCCTCGTCATCACTATTTTGTGCTTGTTGTTGGGTTGACGGGGGCGGAGACGGTGGTGGAGTGCTTTTTCTGTCCATTCTACATCCAGCGAAGTCAGCGTCAGAGTACCCTATTAATTTCATACCTGAGCCCTTAGGATACCAGAGGCCGAGATTTGGAGTTCCTTTTAAATATTTAAGGATACGTTTTACTGCATGTAGATGCGACTCCTTAGGATTTGCTTGGAACCTTGCGCAGAGACATGTTGAGAAGACAATATCCGGGCGACTAGCAGTAAGGTAGAGAAGAGACCCGATGATTCCACGATAGTAGGTGACGTCAATTGGTTTGCCAGACGGATCAGAGTCCAACTTGCATGTGGTTGACATCGGAGTACTTATCGGTGTGCTCGACTCCATGCCGTATTTCTTGAGAATGTCGTGGATGTATTTGGGCTGATTTATGAATATTGCATCTTGGAGTTGTCTGATTTGCAGTCCTAGGAAGAAGGACATCTCTCCCATCATACTCATTTCGAATTTGGTCTTCATGAGTTTACTAAACTCCATGCAAAGATCTGAGTTAGATGATCCGAAGATGATGTCGTCCACGTATATTTGTACGAGCATTATATCAGAACCATGGTGTTTGATGAACAGTGTGGTATCGATCTTTCCCTTTGTGAAGCCAGCATTCGTGAGAAAATCCGACAAGACTTCGTACCACGCTCTAGGGGCTTGTTTGAGTCCATACAGTGCTTTGTCTAGTCGGTACACAAAGTCTGGGTGTTCTTCACTGGTGAATCCATCTGGCTGAGAGACGTAGACCTCCTCCTTGAGAATACCATTTAAGAAGGCTGTCTTGACGTCCATTTGATATACGATGAAGTCTTTGTGTGCTGCATAAGCCAGGAATAGGCGAATTGCCTCGATCCTTGCTACAGGGGCAAATGTCTCGTCATAATCAATCCCTTCTTGTTGGTTATACCCCTTAGCTACGAGTCTCGCCTTATTTCGTATTACGATACCATCCTCATCCTTTTTGTTCTTAAAGATCCACTTGGTTCCAATGACAGTCTTTCCCAATGGTCGAGGAACTAGATTCCAAACTTTGAGACGCTCGAACTGATTGATCTCTTCTTGCATGGCAATTATCCAATCCGGGTCGTTAAGTGCCTCTGAGATCTTTGTGGGTTCGGTTTGACTTAAGAAACATGCATACTGGCACTCATTTGATGTAGAGCCCCTGGTTCGAACACCTGCTGAGGGATCACCAATTATTTGTGATGATGGGTGACTTCGAGTCCATTTTCTTTCGTGAGGGAGAATTGAATCGTATGCGTCGGATGGCTCGACGAATTCTTGTGGAATGGGCTCGGACTCAGTGGGTTGATTACTCGGACCAAGGTCAGTTGTTTCGATGTCTGGTTCCAGGTCAGTTGCTGGTTCTGTATCGTTTTGGATTGGATCGTATGGTTGTTGGGTTGAAGGAGGATGAAAGTATAGATTTTCGAACAACATGTCCAGTTCCAGCTCCTCTTGAGTTTCTTGATTTGTTCTAGGCATCTGTGCATGATCAGTATGAGTAGCTGCTTCTGGCTGGTTGTGAGCCAATACTCCAACTACCATATCGGGTTCTGAACTGTTGTGCTCAAACGCTACTGTGGTTGACTGTTCGGGTCCTCCACTGTGATGTGGGGAAGCTGTTTCGATTCTTTCATCGAAAGTAACATTGATGCTTTCTATGACCGTTCTCCTTTCCTTCAGGTAGACTCGGTACGCCTTTGATTGGGTGGAGTATCCCACAAATATTCCTTCAATAGCCTTGGGGTCCAGTTTTGATCTTTCTTCGCGGTCATTGGCTGTGAAGCATTTGCAACCAAATATCTTGAAGTGGGCGATGCTTGGTGTTCTTTTGTAGAGAAGGTCATATGGTGTTTTTCCGAATCTTTGATGAATGGTTGTCCGGTTATGAGTGTAGCAAGCAGTGTTCATTGCTTCTGCCCAAAGGAAGTGGGGTAACGATGACTGCAGCAGCATGGTTCTTGCAGCTTCAACTAGGGTTCGGTTTCGTCGTTCGACCACTCCATTTTATTGAGGGGTTCGGACAGCAGCAAATTGTTGAGTGATGCCAAGAGTCTCATAGAATTTACTGAGAGTCTGATTCTTGAACTCACTGCCATTATCTGATCGGATCACTTGGACTGTGCATTCGAGTAGGTTCTGCGTTGCTTTTACAAAGATCGGAATTTGAATTGACGTCTTATCCTTTGATTTTAGGAAGTGGACCCATGTGAATCTTGAAAAGTCGTCTACGATGACCATCATGTACTTCCGTCCGCTTAGGTTTTCTGTCCTCATGGGGCCGCATAAGTCAATGTGGAGCAGCTCCAGTGGTCGTGATGACGAAGGTATTGGTTTGGTGGAGTGAGACGCTTTCTTCATTTTTCCTCTTTCACAGGCTGAGCATAAGTGTTCTTTTTGATATTTTAGTGCTGGAAGTCCGAGAACCAGCTTGTTGGTTGCCAGCTTGTTGATGGTTTTGAGGTTTAGATGAGACAGTCGATGATGCCAGAGCCCATTTTGTGAGGATGACGCTTTGCTAATGAGGCATATCGTTGTAGACGGCTTGATTGATCGCACATCAATTGTATAGAGATTTGTCCTTCGAGTGCCCACCAGCAGTTCTTCACCCATCTCATTCACGATTGTGCACCTCTTTTGACGAAACAGTACTTGTAGACCTCGATCGCAGAATTGCCTGATCGAAAAGAGGTTGTGCGTTAATCCTTCTACGTGGGAGACTCCTTTGATGGTTAGCCGGTTGCAAATTAGATCTCCATAACCTCGGATCGTGGCACCATCACTGTTCCCGAAACGGACTATTCCTCCGTATTTTTCGGTGTAGTTGCTCAGCAGCTCTTTGTTTCCTGTCATGTGTGTGGGGCAACCGGAATCTAAATACCACACATGAGAGACCTGCAAAACAGGAACTAGAGGGTTTTAGGTACCCATTTGAAAATGGGTCCGCCTCCTCTATCATTTTTAGTTTTAAAAGACGCTTTTCCTAGCCTAGTTTTCATTTGAGCTACAGCGGAAGGATTTTTTTTAGGCTTGGGTACCCATTTTCTTGTCGTGTTTTGGCTCATGGGTCCCTTAGGTTCTACCTTGGGCATTCAATGTTGGGTTGTCTTAGTTTTTGCAGGTTTGTTGTTATTTTTAATGGTTGATCGTTTCCTTTTCTTAGATAGAGTAGACTTAGAAAACATTTTAGAGGAATATTGTAAAGGACGATCGAGTTTGGAATTGCAAAGATGAACATAGTCTAGAGAGTTAAGTACAGACTGATCAAAATAAAACGACTTGTTTCTAGAAGGAAAAGCTTTTAAATACAAAACATCATTGAAATCTTGTTTTTCTTCTTTTTGTCTCCTTTCTTAATCCACGTTTTCTTTAGAGAGCCTGTGGAATTGAAATACATTGGGTTAGTAAGGGAAGATTTAAGAGGAAGGTTAGGAAATTTAGGTGCTTTGCTTTCAATAGAGGCAGGAGTGTTCTTTAAATGAGCGATTTCTTTCAAGAGCATTTGTTTTTCACTCTCAAAAGTTTTTCTTTCGCTATCTAAAGCAGAGTGAAGTTCTGCTATTTTCTTTATACATTCGGGCATGTACCAGGATGAGTTTGGTTGCTCTGATGTAGTGGATTCACTCGAAGATTGCCGTAAGGTTTCACCTTCGGGGGTTCGAGGGATGTCGAACTCGAACTCAGTTATTGCTGGACAAAATCTAGTTTTATAACTGTTGTTCAAGTCCGTATAGTCATACTTGATTTCAGCACGTGCATTTTTCCGTTTTTCCTCTTCTAATCTTAAGATTTCAGAGTGATTTATGAAGGGCATTAGATGAGTTATGCTTAATTCCATATACCTAATGTCATAAAATTGTAGCACATTACATTTCTTTAAATTTTGGGGATTGTTGAACCCGATGCCAGAAAGAGGATGGTAGAATTCAGTATCGGCGGGTTGATTTAAGAAGATAGTTTGATCCGTATGTCCCCTCTTGGTTATAATATCCTCTAATTTCTTAATTTTGGAGTATAATCGTAACCTTTCCTTATGTATCATTTCATATCTCCCTATGCTATCCTTGACATTGTTTTCTGAGGACTTGATCTCATGAGTCAGAGTGCTGATCTTGGATTCAAATTGTACAATTTGTTTTTCCAGACCAGTGATCTTCTCATTCGCGATTACTACACGAGTCATCTCATTTCCTTTTTCTATTAAGGTTTGTTCTAGGACTCGTTGATTATTTGCTAGCCTGTCCTCTAGATCTTTAATCCTTCTTTTGTTTACTTTTCTAGACGAATTTAAGGAAGTTAACTCATTTTGCAATTTTATAAGAGATTCAAGTTCTTCTTTGGTTACCTCAACGGTCTCCGTTGCGGATAGGCATTCTGTGTCTGAATCTCTTCCTGAGGCCTCTGCTCCCGAGCTTTCTTCAATGCGTGCCATCAGTGCTACGTTCTCCTCCTCACTGTCCGAAGTATTTTCGAGCCAGTGATCTTGCTCAGCCATCAGCACCACCCCAGCTTCCTTTTGTTCTGTCAACTTAGCTTTTCTCAGGTAATAGTTGGCATCCTTCTTCTTTGGGGCTCGGCATTCTCTGGCATAGTGACCGGGCTTGCCGCAGTTGTAGCATTTAGGAGCCGTTTGTGCATTTTTCTGCTCAGAGGTGTCCATGGTTTGGTCTCTTAGCTTAGAGCCAGAAGTGGTCCTTTGGCGATTTGATGAGGACCCTCCCTTTTTGAAGAACCTCTTGGCCATCGAGCTAGTGATCAATGCCATGTGCTTCATAAATTCCAGTCTATCCTCGTGAGAGTCAGATTCCGACTCTCCTTCCTTCTCAGCGGTTGGATGCACAATTACCTTTTCCTTCGACATTTTCTTGGATGGCCCATCGGAAATAAATGCTGCAGACTCCATCCCCATATCTCTAGTCACCTCTCTTTCCCCTGGAATGCATCTTGCATACTGGTTGAGGTTGTTAAAGAGTGTGTGGATGTTGATCTGGGTCAAGTTCTTCATCTGCCTCATAAGTATGGCAGTTTGGTCCCATCCTGGGAGAAGTGAGTTCAGGAACTTGACATTTATTTCCAATTGTCCCTTGGTAACCCCAGCAATCTTAAGCTCGTTGAGTATGCTGACAAATCTTTGATAAGTCTCCAGCAGGGACTCTCCTTTTCGTGCTTTGAATAGATCATAAGCAGTGTAGGTGTTTGTGATTCTGGTCATCACACTAACATCAATTCCTTGCATGAGTACGTCAAGAGCATCCCACATTTCCTTTGCCGTTTTGGCACTGTTAATTTGAATGTAGATTTTATTGGGGATGGCCTGCATAAGGTAAGACTTGGCAAGTTGATCGGCCTTTTGGCGGATTCTCTCCTCTTCCGTGAGCTGATCCGATGTCTTAAGAGTACGCAACTCTTCTATCGGTGGATTGTTGTTTGGGGCAGCTGGGACAATTAATCAGAATTGGGCTGGACCTTGATTGATGGATTCGAGCAGATTCTCAGCTTGGTCTTTCGTCTCTATGAACGTGATGAACCTGTCTCTCCATATAGAGTATTCGCCCTGTTTAAGAACAGGTGGCCTCATGTCGCTTCCCATGCTATATGCGTCCATTTTCTGTTGTAATAAAGTGTGAGTGAGATTTGCTTGAAGTGGAACGCGTGATGTATTGTGTGGGTTTTTTTTTTAAAATTGTCTTTGGATCGAGAGTGCTTGAATTGAAGAACAAAGTTGAAGATTGTTGCCGAAAAGTTTTTGAGTCCGAAAAGTTAGAAATGCCGAAAACTTTTGGATGCCGAAAACTTTAAGATACCGAAAACTTTGTGGCACCGAAAACCTTGAGATACCGAAAAGTTTGTGAAGACACTGTAGCGACAAAAACCTCAGTGTCGAAGACTTTGGTTGATTGCGAAAACTTTTTGAGACACTGTAGCGGCGAAGACTTCAGTGCCAAAAACTTTTAAGATTGCGAAAACTTTGGAGAGGACTGTAGCGGTGAAAACTTCAGTGCCGAGAACTTTTGGATTGCGAAAACTTCTGGAGGCACTGTAGCTGCGAAAACCTCAGTGCCGAAAACTTTTCAGATTGCGAAAACTTCTGGAGGCACTGTAGCTGCGAAAACCTCAGTGCCGAAAACATTTCCTGCAGAATTAAGCGTGTTCTCGTACCGAAAAGCACAGTTCTGGTACCGAAAACGTAGATTTTGAGAGTCGAAAAGCTTAGAGGATGCAGAAAAGTGCTGGAAACTACTGGTTGATGAGCTGGAATGATAGAATCGACACAGAATTACTCAAAATCAGCACTCAAAACCCAAAACGAAGCAAAAACGCGAAGCTCATGTTGCGAAAAGCTTAAAAATGAGTTTTTTAATCTTCAACAACAAAAACATGTAACAATCGATCCAACGAAGTTAGAACACTTCCACCCAAACCTCACGGTCGCTCTGATACCACTTGTAGGTCCCTAATCCAAGCAAGAGCTCTCAAACTCAATGGAATAGTGCACACCTTCGAGTGTGTGTTTGTGCGTATTTTATGTGAAGGTGGCGGCTCTTAGGTGTAGAGAGAGAGTTCACACACTTTTCTAGGTTTAACTCAAAATAGACTATTCTATTAAAATGGGAAGTGTTCCCTTAAAATAAGCCCTAGCCTACTATTTATACCAAACATACTTTGTGTTAATGTTGACAGTGTCAATGTTGACAACAATGTTGAGCCGGCATCTGAGTCAACATTGACTCAGACGTGGAGTTTCTTTGATTTTGTCTTTCATACCCAAAAACCGTTTATCCTATTATTGTGGCTTAATTTAAGTATGTGCAGGAATTTATTTTCGAGCTGGAATTGTTCAAAGAAGGTGGAGTTGAGTAGGAGATGCACTTACCAAAAATAGAAGATATGAAGATCATATCAAAAATAGAAAATATGAAGATCATGGGAGAATAAGTCAAGTACTTACCAAATATAGAAGATATGAAGATCAGATACTTGGAATAAGTCAAATTCGAGACAAGGAAGGTGGTTGAGAGATTTTAGGGAACTTACCTAAAATAGACCAAATCAAGAGAAGATCTTTTCAAGCAAGGAAGTTGAGATCTTCAAGGAATTCTAGAGTTATATTGGAGCTGAATTTCGAGCCTATAAATATAGGACTTTGTTCTCAAATATAAAGAGACGAAACAAGGAAGAAAGAAAAGAAAGAGAGAGCTCTCACCTTTACGTTTATGATGTTTCGTAGTTTTGCCTAGCGTTTACCCCTGCATAGTTTGTAGGTTTATAGTCCTTTTCGTAGGATCTTTTCTAGGCTGGTTTTCTATCTTCGATAGATGTTCGTTTTGTAATCCATCTCAAATGAGTGGAATTTTGCCCTGAAGGCTCGCAGCAAGTTTTACAACTTGCTGCATATTTTAAAACTGTGTCTCAATCTTTTTTACTCTGAACTTTATTTTAATCCGCTGTGCGAAAACTTTGAGGTCTCGAATGTTATCTCAACATTAGAGCCAACATTTCTGTTTTAACAGTTCTTTCAGCAAAATTCTCTTGTGTCCATACCACTCACTGGGGCCTACGCCTTCAAAGTGGTATCAGAGCCTCCGCTTGATATACTAAGCGTTCTGATCTTTTTGATATGGATATTTTTAGCCCAAACACTTTTGGAAAAATTTCCGTTTTGGATGGTTCGAACTATGCCTATTGGAAGGTTCGGATGCGTCAGTCCATCAAGTCAATTGATGTCCGGTCATGGAACTCTGTTCTTACTGGCTATGTTACGCCAAAAACTAATCCAGACGGTGATGGAGAAGTCGTTGACAAACCCGTCGCCGAATGGACGCAACAAGAACGTTTGAATGCTGATTTCAATGAAAAAGCTCTTAATGCGATTTTTTCTACTGTCGATATTTTCAAGTTTAAAATCATTCAAAACTGTACCACGGCTCAATCTGCGTGGGACATTCTTCAAAGGTATTGTGAGGGAGATGCGAGCGTAAAAGAAACAAAACTTCGTCTTCTTCACAGTCAACTAGAGAGTCTTAGGATGAGTGAGGATGAAGATATTTCTTCTTATTTTGGGAAGCTTTTAAATATTTCGAGTGAGTGTCAAAGTTTAGGAGAACCGATTTCAAACAAAGCCTTAAACTCGGAAGCCATTCGTTCTTTGTCCCCAAAGTTCAATAACAAAGTTTCAGTGGTTGAGGAATCCTACAATTTGGCGACTCTCGATTTTAATGTCCTCATGAACATCTTCAAGAACAATGAGATCAATCTTGATGCTCAGAAAAACGCGTCAAAGGGTAAAGGCCTGGCATTTGCAGATCAGTCTTCGGAACCTGAACCAAAGTACGACACTAGCGAGGATGAGGCAACGGCTTTACTGGTAAGGAACTACCGGAAGTTTCTGAAAAACAAACGAGAGTTGAATGTTGACCCAACATTCAAGACTGTTCTAAATCAAAAGGAAACTTCTTCCGCGCCTAAACGCCCCGTATTCAAGAGAAACTCCGCAGACAAACTGAAAGATGACAAGATAAAGTGGGACGAGATTCAGTGCCATGCATGTAAAGGTTGGGGGCACTTTGCAAATGAATGTGCTAACACTCTTCGCAGGTACGGAAAGAACTATTGGGTGAGTCTTTTGGACGATGAAGAAGATAATCCAGTAGAAGACCCAGAAGAGATGGCCCAGTTGACGCGATGTAACAATCAATCGTTCTCTGACGTTGAAGAAGAAGAGGAACATCATATAGGTTTAAATGTTGTATCGGACGTTGATCCAACATCGGAGTCAACATCTGAACAACTTGTTTATTTTGACTATGATGATTCAAACTGTTTTGATGTGATTTATGAAGATGAAGTACAGGCAGTAGAAGCACATGATGCTGACAATACCACGGATGAATCGTACAGACTTCTCTCTCTTGAATTGTCAAAGGAAAGAAAGCTGAACAAAAAACTCATTAAGACCATCCGTTCTCTAAACGAAGAAAAGGAACAGAGGGAAAAGCTCGTTGATGACTTGCGGGAAGGACTGAGCCGAATGGAAGCTTTGTTGACCAAAAAGGACCTGGAGTTAGACAGAATCAAGAAATACGTTGATCATGCCGATGATACGTTCACAAAGCTGAACAAAGGTAAGTCTACTCTTGATGAGGTACTTTCTTTAGGTGTTTCTTCTAAGCATGGTCTTGGATATCATTCTCAAAATGCTTTTGAACCTAAAACTGTTTTTGTACCTCCATCTGATTTGGTTGAAAAACCTAAACGTTCTGTTCGTAAGTCCCGAAAAAGGAGTTTTAGATGTCATTATTGTCTTAAGCCTGGTCATATAAAACCTTTTTGCTGGAAAATGAAAGATGATTTTGTCAGGAAGAAAATGTTGGCTGGAAAGTCGTCCAACATTCTGCCCAACATTGAGAGATCAGTGTCTAACAGAATGTCTGGAGAACTTTCTGAAGCTTCTATCTCTAATTCAGCTCATTACAAGTTTGTCTGGGTTCCCAAAAATCAGAAGAAAGATTTGGTTGAAAAATCATCTATTTGCTGTAATGTCGTATACACTTCTTTTAAGGCTAACGTTTCAGGGTCTTGGTACTTTGATAGCGGTTGTTCACGCCACATGACGGGTACCAAAGATTATTTGCTAGATTATATGCCTTTAAGTAGTGGAACAGTAACTTTCGGTGGCGGCGCTAAAGGACGAATTCTCGGACGAGGCAGGCTCAACGTTCCCGGTTTTCCTGCATTGAAGAACGTCCTCCATGTGGAAGGACTTGTGGCAAATCTGATCAGTATAAGTCAACTTTGCGACGATGAACTTGAGGTAAGATTTAACAAGGAAAGTTGCGAGGTTTTTAACGATCAGAAAGTGTGTGTCATGGCAGGTAAGCGCTCTAACGATAATTGTTACCAAGTTGGAGACAAAGGTGGAAACAAAGAACTCTGCCATCTGTCGAGGCCATCGGACAAGGTCATTTTGTGGCACAAGAAGTTGGGCCATGTGAATTATCGGACCTTGGAGCAACTAGTACGTCACGATGCAATCAGAGGGATCCCCAAGCTAAAGGAGTTCGGTAAGATCGTGTGTGAACAGTGTCTGAAAGGCAAGCAAATGCATGCTGGGCATAATGTTGACCAACATTCTGCTCAACATTTCAGAACTGCTCATTGTTTTCAACTTATCCATATGGATCTTATGGGTCCTATGGAAGTTGAGAGCATAGCTGGTAGGAAATATGCTTATGTTTTGGTTGATGGCTTTTCGAGATTTTCATGGATATTTTTTCTCAAAGAAAAATCTGAAACTTTCGATTTTTTTAAAACTTTTTGTGCTTTGGTCAAAAACAATTTTTGTGCACCGATTTTTCGTATTAAGTCTGACCATGGTAGAGAATTCGAAAATCAGGTTTTTCAAGAATTATGTGATAAGAAGGGTATAATCCATGAGTATTCTTCTCCTAAGACGCCTCAACAAAATGGGGTCGCCGAAAGGAAGAATCGCACGCTTCAAGAGATGGCACGTGTCATGCTACACTCCAAGAATCTTTCTAAAAGGTTCTGGGCTGAAGCGTTGAACACCGCTTGTCATATCTCAAATCGAGTTTACTTTCGTCATGGCACGAAGAAAACTTCGTACGAGCTCTTGAAGGGTACGAAACCTACGGTCAAGTATTTTCACGTCTTTGGTTCTATTTGTTATATGTTAAATGACCGTGAGTATTTGACTAAGTTTGACTCGAAGAGTGATAAATGTATTTTCTTAGGATATTCTACCAATAGTCGTGCTTATCGAGTTTATAATTTGAGGTTGAAAACCATTCAGGAATCTGTGAACATCGTGTTTGATGATGATGTTAGCACAAGTACTTCTCAGGTTGAAATTACAGAAGAGGTTCCAGTTCCAGTACATACAGACGAGATTCGTAGATTTTTCGATGCGTGAATTTTGGGAACCTTAAATGCGTGAATTTTGGGAAAGAGATTCGTAGATTTTTCGATCTTACTTAGCATCTTTTGAGGGGGAGCAAGTTCTTTTAGGAAGCACATTTTGAGAAGGAGAAATAAAATATATCTATATGTATAAATAATATAAATATAATACATATAACAATAGTAATAATAAATAATACTATTATCATATAATATATAATATAGAAATATGTATTACTAATAACGATTAATATATATTATATCCATATATACTAATATACATATTACTAATAACGATTAATATTATATTAAAAAAAAAAAGAGGGCCATCAAAATTAAAAATACAAGGCCATAAAAAAAAAAAAAACTTATTTTCTCCTCTTCAAGCTTCATGGAGATTACCTCCGACCTCCGAAGATGGACCTCAAAAGAAGAATCTCGAGCCTACAACGGTCAACTCTTTTCAAAAGGCGACGGTGGCTACAAATACAAATCTCGGTGCTCGCTTCAATCGACCTACTCCGGATTGCTGACAAACAAAGCAGCACTCACCACTTCCTACCGGATGGAAGGACTTCGTTCCCATGATTCAGTCAAACCCAACTGAATCTAACCCCGGAACATCACCGAGAGACAGTCAAAATTATAGCCATGTCTATTAAAACCTCTTGAAAAGACCGACGCTACATGATTTCCTCATCTCACAAATTATTCGGACCAACCCCCATAGGTACAGGTGCTGATTTTATTAGCTCCCGGGTAGAAGTCGCCGCAATAGGTCCAACGGCGCGTGCACAACCGAGCCTTACCCACTCGTCTGTCTCACAAAAGACAGGTGTTTCAGAAATCACGGGGAACCACGTCTACTATCACCGCTTCACTCGGAAGTGGGAGATATTGAATTATGTGGTACTCAACCCCACCACCACACTTCCTTGCGCACTCGAGTCTAGTGTGTCCTCACTTTCCATATATTTTTATATTTTCTAGGACACATACACTTTTAAACACCTGATCTTTGTGATCAAGTAAGAACTTTCGTAGACATGTCTTGCTTCGACATGATTCGAGGATCGGAAGGAAGTCCTGCCGTTGCAACGTCAAAGCAACAACGATTTCAGGCCATCGTCTACGAGCATAGCTCCTAGATCGATGTTAACGGGAAGTCTTCGTGACCCCGGTTTCTTACACGACGGATTGCCTTTGTGGCTCCGTCTGGTTATTACAATCACCGATCTGTCGTTTGCATCCTCCTAATCTTCCTACACAAGCATGCCGATCTCGTTAACACGAATCGCCATAAGGGGGAGAAGGGGACACGCATAAACAAACAGGTCGGATCACCCACCAATCTCCGCCGCGCTCACCACTCTGAAGTCGGGCTCCCCTGCACTTGAATGAAACATTCCAAAGGAGCCTAACACCCCACGCGTACCTTCTTCCGGAGCCAGACAAGCTTCCTCGAGGCCGAACCAGACAACTTCCTTCGAAGAAGACGAATCCGGCGCCGAGAAGAAGAAGATTGGAGAAGACTTGACAACTGCCTTAGTGGCTACGTCAGGTTATTACCTAACCTGAGTTCCTACCAACGACATCCTCATGTCCCGACGACGTGATCTTCTTGCCAAAGATAATGCCTCATTTTGACCCATCGCATGACGATCTCCCCAACTCGATCTTCATGAGGGGGAGTAGTACTAAAGCAAAATGGGAGCAACACCACGACGAAAGTGCAAGATAGATCAGAAACGCTAAATCCTCAAGCGTCGTCAAAGAATCAAGCGAACACCATGGACTACAAAGATCGAAGTTGCTGCCTCGTGTGCGTCTCTCCAAATTTCAAAGAGAACTTCCCAATCCCAACATAAGGTTGACCAAAAGTAAGGGGAGTTGCGTTATTATCGAAAGGAGAGATCTAACAAAAAAAGAAGAAATCCGGCAAGCGACTTCAAATCTCTTCCGGCATTTACGAGTCGAGCTTACAAAGAAGATTAAGAAGACCCGGTGCCGAGAAGCGAAGATCAAGACACGGTAAGCTTGAAGATCTCCAAAAGAAGAGGTCAAAAGACAAGACAAGGAGGAAATTCCCGTAGGACTCAGGCAACTACACTAAGCCCCGCAAAGATAATCCATGCCAAATTGAAGATTGAACACAAAGGGGGAGATTGTTAGGATTATTTTATTGTGTTCAGTTAATTAGAATTATCTTTGTATTTTATTTATAAAGATTATCATTATAAGAGGCTTAGTGTAATTGGGCTTTGTTAGGGGGCCCAAGTATTATATACCAAAATGTGGTATAAATACTTGAACCCTAACACATAATAAAGTGTGTATTGTGTGAAAAACAAAGTGAGCCCCCAACCTCTCAAGAACACACAACACCCCACGCGAGCTCGAATTCTTCCGATCTTCAAATCGTGGTAAGATCGTTTTAATATATGTTTAGTTGGATTATCTAGGCCTTACAGTATGAATAATAATAGGAACACCCGAATTTTGATAAGTACTTGAAAACAAAAGAGGCCAAAATTCGGGTAAGAACAAAGGGAAGAATTCGGGTAAAGACAGAGTGAAATTCGGGTGATGATAAAATGTGAGTGAAGCCCGAAATTTTTGGGTAAAGCCTAAGTAATATTCGGGTAAGACATTTCTTAGCCTAAGAGGAAAAACTCGTCACCTCCTTCTCACCTACTTATCATCATTTACCTTCAAAGTATATCTACACCCCATTAAGTGAAAAACAGAGAACATTTTCGAAACCAAGAAAAGAGAAGGAAAGAATCGCACAAAGAACTTGGCTAACAAAAGATTAGGGAGCTCGAGAAAATCCTAAAACTTCAAAGCTTCGGACGTGAGGTAGGTGAAATCTTTCATCTACAAACACGTAAATATTATGTGTTTTATGTGATAACGTATTTTGTTATGATCTTACGTGACTTACATGATGATTAGGTGAATTTTCGGGTGGCTATATGCGTTTAAAAACCCAGATTTTTGGGTTTGAATCTATGTTACGTGTTATAGTTGTATTTACATGGAAGTTGAATGAGTTAGGAATGTTTTCGGGTAGATGTTATTCGGGCACTTGAATGTTTTCGGGTGTTTGAATAGTTTTTGGGCATAGTACTTTGTACTGTAGTTTGGAATTTATATAAATTCGGGTAGGTATACGTTTCCGGGTCTTTAATATTTTCGGACAAAGTATTTTCGGGTAACAAGGTTTTCGCAGAATAAAATATAATTTTCGGGTCTTTTAAATATTCTGAGTCAGAAAGGAAATTCGGCGAATTGTGTTTATTTTCGGGTAAAGAGTTTCGGGCCTTCGAAAGATATTCGGGCTCAAGTTTTCGGCGTTTCCAATTAAGATTTTTCGGGTGGAACTTTCGGGCCACATTTTCGGCGTCAGACTCATTTTCGGGCAGCAACTTTCGGGCTCGAATAAAATTCGGGTCTTTATTCAAAAAAAAAAAAAGTCTTTTGGAGGAAAATTACTTTTACATCATTGGTTGAGAAAAATATTCTGAGTCCAACGGGTATAGTCTATTCTAACGCCCGATTAAAAGTCTTCAAAATAGTATTTTCGGGGAAGGTAGTTTTAATGTGTACTGTGGAATTTCATTTGTATATCACACATGCATTTCATATCAGTACGAGTGAGTGATGACCGTGTGGACACGGTGACACTTTATAGTGTCAACGAGCGGGGTAGATCGTGATCGCGTTGATGATTCGTAGAAGAATCGAGGTTAGTACTCATATATGACACCTGACGGCAGACAGGCGTGATCGATCTGTCTACTCGGGCGTGAACGTCCCGAGGTACAAAACCGTCTTTTATGTTATTTTTGCGGAAGGAGCGACCTGATAGGGCAGTAGCGTGAACGTCTATACGCTATCAGTGTAGGCTACCGTCTTTTATATTATTTTCGCGGAATGAGCGACCTGGTAGGGCAGTAGCGTGAACGTCTAAACGATATCAGTGTAGGCTACCGTGATTGTTATGGGCGCGCGAGGTGTCGAGTCTAACCTAGGGCCCTGTGTTGAGATATGATAAGATGGATTGAGAGGTAAAAGTCGAACGTGCATTTATGGTGAGATATTTTGGGGATGATGGTTGAGCGCACGCTGCATTCATTCATGTTTTCGCCTACTGGGCAATCGCTCAGTTTTACGTGTTGTAGGTATTACTGAGCCCGACGCCGAGGTACGTCGCGACTGAGGTGGGCTGATGGCGGTGACTCCACGGACTTTTGAGGGCAGGGCTGTACATGGATACGACCTTTGGAGTGCGTAAGAACTTTTGGATTTTTGTTTTGGGGCCGAGGCCCGTGTAAAGATGGTTGTGCTGTAAAAATGATATCTTATATATATATATATATATATATGTATCTTAGTTTGTTTTAAAAGTTTTTGAAAAATAGGTCTTCCGCGGCTTTCGTTGCGGAAATCCGCCACTAATAGTATTTAGAAAAGGAGGGTCGCCACACAAAGCTCTTCTCAAAGATCGATTTAAGATCGGGGTATCATCAGCTAAAGATTTCAGAAGGCGATATTCCAAAGACAGCTTTTCGAACCAGATATGGTCATTACGAATTTCTGGTCATGCCTTTTGGACTGACGAATGCTCCAGTCGTTTTTATGGCATTGATGAACGATGTTTTCCGACCATATTTGGATCAGTTTGTAATAGTTTTCATCGATGATATCTTGGTGTATTCAAAATCGATGGAAGAGCACGAACAACATTTAAGAATCGTGCTTCAGACTCTACGGGAAAAGAAATTATATTCAAAGCTTTCGAAATGCGAATTTTGGCTAGATCGAGTAATATTTTTGGGACATGTAGTATCAGGCGACGGAATACAAGTTGACAATCAGAAAATTGAGGCGGTGATCAAATGGGAAACTCCCAAAAATATTACGGAAGTACGAAGTTTTCTCGGCTTAGCCGGATATTATCGGCGGTTCATAGAGAATTTTTCTCTTATAGCAACTCCGATAACAAAACTGCTACGGAAAGGTGCTGCATATAAGTGGACTGAAGATTGTCAAAGGAGCTTTGATGAGTTAAAGAAACGATTAACTACGGCTCCAGTATTGACTATTCCATCAGGTACTGAAGGTTTTGTTATCTATAGTGACGCATCATATCAGGATTTGGATGTGTTTTAATGCAGCACGAAAAAGTGGTTGCGTATGTGTCTCGACAGTTAAAGCCATACGAGACTTCATTTCCTACGCATGATTTGGAATTGGCAGAAGTGGTGTTTGCTTTGAAAATATGGCGACACTACTTGTATGGCGCAACATTCCAAATATTCACGGACCCCAAAAGCTTGAAATACTTGTTGAGTCAAAAGGAATTGAATATGCGAAAAGAAGATGGATAGAGTTATTAAAGGATTATAACTGCACAATTGAGTACCATCCAGGGAAAGCAAATGTGGTTATTGATGCATTAAGTCGAAAGTCGTATGGTACTCTTTCATGTCTATCGTCATGTTCATTTCCAGATTTGATTGAAGTAAGGAAAATGGATATCGAAATGGAAGTTGATGAAATTGGTGTCTTGTGTGCATCATTGACGATTCGTCCGATCTTGATTGATAAGATTAAACAGGCTCAAGTTTTGGATGAGAAGTTGAACTCTATCACTGGAAAGGTGAAACAAGGAAAAACAACGTCTTTCTACATCAACAACGAAGGTTGTTTGATGATTAATAGCAGGCTATGTGTTCCGAATGTGGACAATTTGCGAAAAGAAATAATGGAAGAAGCGCATACAACCCCTTATGCTAGGCATCCGGGCAGTACTAAAATGTACCAGACTCTTAGAGTACATTATTGGTGGCCGAGAATGAAGAAAGACGTAGCAGAATATGTTTTGAAATGCCTAACATGTCAACAGATTAAAGCTGAACATCAATCGCCCGTGGGTAAATTACATCCTTTACCCGTACCAGTTTGAAAATGGGAGCACATAACAATGGACTTTCTTTATGGTCTTCCGGCAACGGCAAAGAAAAATGACGCCGTTTGGGTAATTGTTGATCGACTTACGAAATCGGCTCACTTCTTGCCATTTCGATGGGGTTCTACCTTAGAATACCTGGCGAGAAGATATGTCAACGAGATTGTTAGATTGCATGGAGTACCTGAATCCATTGTATCTGACCGTGATCCCCGGTTTACTTCAAGATTTTGGGGAAGTCTACAGGAAGCGCTCGGGACTAAATTGCATTTTAGTACGGCGTTTCATCCGCAAATTGATGGACAATCAGAAAGGACCATACAGACCTTGGAAGATATGCTCCGAGCATGCGTAATCGAACTCAAAGGATCATGGGATGACTACGTTGCGTTAATGAAATTTGCCTATAATAACCAATACCATTCTAGTATTGGAATGGCACCATACGAAGCTTTATATGGTCGAAAATATCGAAACCCGATCTGTTGGGATGTGGAAGGCGCACAAGTATTAGAATGGCCAGACTTGATTCAGGAAAAGATAAAAGTAGTCAAGAGTCGACTTAAAGCATCCCAAGATCGACAAAAGACTTATATTGATCGATATCGACGGGAAATGGAATATGAAATTGGAGAAAAAGTATTCCTTCGAGTATCTCCATGTTATGAACTATACATGTCTAAATCGATGAAAATCAGAAATCGGACAGATTTCGCCATAAACTCGTTTCATACGTTGTTTTGCCATCAAACCTTTTTTATTTTCATGAAAGCTCACCCAAAACCCTCAATAAATGATTATGAATGACTATGAAGTCGAAAATATTTTAATCATGTAAGGAAAACTGATGTTATACACAAAAAGAAAGCATACCTTACACTCTATGACTCATAAGCCTTTCTAATCAACCTTTCTTCACTTGTTTTGGCTCAACCTTTGGGTGAGATTATTTATGGTATTCTAAGAACCCCTAGGATACTGTTTTGAAGTTGAAATGGTGGAAGAATGAATGAATTTCGTGGTTGATAAGATAGAAGAATGATAGGTTGGACCAAAATGTGCTTAGTAAGCACTTCATGAACCATGAGGTGTAATTCTCTAAAAAATCCTCATTTTCCCCTTCATAAAATTGTTTATATTATATAAATTTATCCCTATTTAATATATTTATATATATTTATTTTATTTTCTGGGTCTTCGAAACGAAAACGTCTCATAATCGTCATGCTTGCTAGTTTTGATCGCATGACGTTTAAAACTACAATAACCTATCAAACAAGACTTATAATAAATCTAATAACACAAGATTTCCTATACTCGATAAACGTCTCATGAAAACAAAAACAAATTCGACAACTCAATTCCATTAGCACACTGATTTTCTACTTCATTATCCTAAGACTCAATGCTTTCTTTATGTTAGAAAAATTCTAATATGAGTGTGACATAATGAGATGATGCTAATGAATGATCTTATGATGCAAAGTTTCGGTTCAAGACACCTCTGGTGACCTACATGCCCAAAATTTACACTTATTCACAAATTCGTCCCAGAACCTTTAAAAAATAGACCCCAACATATAAGGAAAAATTCATTCAAACACACCACATCTTTCTCTCCATTGCACATCCAAGTTTCTAGTTTTCCAAGCAAGAATGTTTCGAGTTTCAAGTCCGATTCGTCGAAAAACTCAAGTCGTAGTGCTGCAATCCGAGTTAAGAAGTCGTCGTATCTTGGTAACGACCACCAACACTCGAGACCACGTGAATATCGGGGCGAATACGTACCTCGGCTTGCCATACAAACGAAGTTCTGAAAACATCATGCCACCGACCAGATCACCGAATTCAACATCTGGAAGTTTGAATGGTACTATTGAACACGATAACGCCGACTGTTTACTTGGAATATCGGCAGAGGACATAATCAAAGCGGATGTAAATGTATGCTTTCTTCCATTAAGATATATATACATATTGCTATTTCAGATATAATTTATACTCGCTTCTTATAGGGAGACAAGTTTGACTTTACATCTGCGAATGAGAGATTCAAGAATACTCGATCTCTTTATCACCTCCGTCGCATAGCTATCCTCGGAGAGGACAAATAATCATTCGCTATTTCGTAATTATGTGGCTTCCTGATTCGATGAAAGATAGCGCAACTACATCAAAAAAAGAACTCATTCCTTCGACAAGTGGTAAAAGAAAATCTGAATCATCGTCGACAGTTGTAGATACACCAACCAAGCCCGTCAAGCAGGGTTAAATTATTACAGTTGCTCTTTTTATCATAATCAACCTTTTGCATGCTACCGACCTGCTACATTTGGTATGAAAGATATTTCCAAATTATTTTGAAAAATGTGTGACCAGCTAACAGTGTAAATATGTTCTGTTTAGTAGTGGTCGTTATGGTCTGTAGATATATTACGTTTAATAGTATGACTCCATTCTCGGGCTGAATTTTTTCTCGTAGACGCACAACGTGCGGGAACCCATCCTAGTATATATACATTTATATGTTTAACTTATTAATTATTTCAGTTATTGTATAATTGCACAGACTATCTCAAGATACTCACTTACATCTATGTGCAAATTTTTATGCTGATGACCAAGATTAAAACTTCAAATATAAATTGAAGATAACGATTAATGATAAATTATATTCCAAAACAGTTGTATAAGTGTATATTGATGATTAAGATTAAAATTTGAAATATAGATTGAAGATAATGATAACTTATATTCCATACACTTGGATTAGTGTATATTAGACCCATTACATCTAAGCTGCATGCTTTTTACCGTAATTTGTTTCCTATTAAACAATATTCACAACATATTCCTCAATGACTTTCGACTAGGTTCAATGTATTTATTTCCTATTAATTAATACATATTGTCATTTTAGTTTATAAAAAAGAATAACGATTATGATGATTTCTTTCAGTCAGTACACTCCTCCACGAATCCACACCTAATCCCTCATTCAGCAGCCAAACTACGCTACCTTCGACAGTAGTCAACGTCGTTCCGGCCTACACTCCTACCTTAAAATTACTATTTTAGGGCCTCCGTCGATTATCACCGTAGCTGCTGTTATCGTTAAAATGTCATTCAGCGATTTTCGGGCGTTGGATGAGAACTCACTGTTGGAGTACGTGAAGGCCACTCCGTCTCTCGCATCCAAGCTAGGCAACAATTTCGACGAGCTTGAAATCAAAGAAGTCGGCGATGGGAATCTCAATTTCGTTTATATAGTGATTGGCCCTTCTGGTTCATTTGTGATCAAACAGGTACGTTGGGGCTCTGATGATTTTGTTAATATGATTCCTCCTATTTTTGGTTTTCAAGTAGAATGAAGATTTTACTGTGATTTATTTATTTATTTTGGGTTGATTTGTTGTGTTATACGCTGGCGCGTACAGTTATCGAAGTTTGTTTGATATTCCTTGGTGAAATTCAGATTCCATAGTAAGTAGTAGTAAACTTTGTTTCATTCAATGAATTTGGAATTATCTTCGATATATTAGTGATTTCGTCATCGATTTATTTCTACACCAATGGTTCTTATGCTGAACTCATAAGCAGGTCCCAATATTTAATGGTGCCTTTGTTTTTCGTTACAGATTATTATTATTATTATTGAACCATAAAATTAGTTCTTTTGATGTGTTCCGATGTCTCAAAATCTTGTTGGCTCTTTATTGCAATATTCTTTCGGTGTAAAGACTTTTCTCTGGGGATGGATTTAGGATTAAATAGATGATACTAATCACTGCAGGCTCTTCCGTATATTCGTTGCATCGGGGAGTCATGGCCTATGACCAAGGAACGTGCCTATTTCGAAGCCGCTGCTTTGCAAGAGCACGGTCGTTTGTGCCCCGATCACGTACCCGAAGTTTACCATTTCGAAAGAAATATGAGTGTGATTGGCATGCGTTACCTTGAGCCGCCTCATATAATCTTGAGGAAAGGGTTGATTGGTGGGATTGAATATCCTTTGCTTGCGGAACATATGTCTGAATACATGGCCAGGACATTGTTCTACACTTCTCTGCTTTACCTGACTACTACAGAACATAAAAGTGCTGGTAAGAAATTGCCTATTGATAAGTCAGTGATCTCTTCTATTGTGTTTCTAGTTTTGTCTTGTTCTTTACTTCTGATTCTGTAAGGTTTTTGCATACGGTCATCTCCGTGCATGTTCGTGTGTGCCTTTATGTTCTTAGTGTCTGAACATCTTATATTTCCCGTCAACACTTCTGTATATGTATATTCTCATAAAAGTTTCCAACTTACTGTCTCAACTTTGTGTTTCATCACTTGCATAATCATATGTTGCGTGAAATTGAATTCCGTACCTCATTAGTTTCGTCAGTCTTAAACCAGCATCCATTGTATGACTCGTTAGTATGTGCAACGATATTATAAATTTGTTGCTAAATCTGGATAATTGAAAATTTAACGATTAATCTGGTCAAATTATGCAGTTGCCAAATTTTGTGGGAACGTGGAGTTATGCAGACTTACAGAGCAGGTTGTCTTTTCTGATCCCTATAAAGTGTCTGAACATAACCATTGGACATCTCCTTACCTCGATACTGATGCTGAGGCTGTTCGAGAGGATAACGCTTTAAAACTCGAAATCGCTGAGCTAAAATCCAAGTAAGCTTCTCTTCTGTTTGTTTTATTAAGGTTAAAGCCATGTAATTCTCTGGCATGGGCCTGAAATTTGTTTCTCACAATTCGTTTGAATTCTCTCGTTCAGATTCTGTGAGAGGGCTCAAGCTCTTATACACGGTGACCTCCACACAGGTTCTGTGATGGTTACAACTGATTCAACTCAAGTTATAGATCCCGAATTCGCTTTCTATGGACCTATGGGGTATGATATTGGAGCTTTTATTGGAAACTTGATCTTAGCCTATTATGCTCAAGATGGTCATAATGACAAAGGTGGAGATCGCAAGGTATGCCCAATCCCTTCGTAAATCTTT
Organism: Lindernia subracemosa; assembly: GCA_028392965.1. Taxonomy (NCBI): domain Eukaryota; kingdom Viridiplantae; phylum Streptophyta; class Magnoliopsida; order Lamiales; family Linderniaceae; genus Vandellia; species Vandellia subracemosa. The sequence continues at coordinate 860,708 of JAQPCC010000081.1, read as the reverse complement.
TTTGCATTCACTTATGTCATATGCATACCTTCAGATGATTTGTAGTGTGTTAATTAATTTGTTACTAATCTGCTACGAGATTTCTCAATATAAGTTGATATTTTATGTTTATATATTGATCCAGTCTTACAAAGTATGGATTTTGAAGACAATATCAGAAACTTGGAATCTATTCTACGAAAAGTTTACATCTCTTTGGGACAAGCACAGTGATGGTCCTGGTGAGGCTTATCTTGGTGCAGTTTATAATAACTCGGATCTCCAGCTTCAGGCAAAGCAAAGATACATGGAAGATCTCTTTCATGATACTCTTGGATTTGGTTCTGCCAAAATGATAAGGTTGGTTGCCTGTTTCGTTTGCTTTTCACATCTCACCTTCATAAATGTCCATGTAGAAAATAGTATCGCAGATTCAATCATTTTTTACCCGATCATTGATACGTTATTCCTTTCCGTGGGAGTCTTGTTATACATTTATTGCGTATAAGTGGGCATTATTACATCAGTCGGTGTAATGGTGTATATTGTGACTTGTCCTTTTTGCAGGAGAATTGTTGGAGTAGCTCATGTAGAAGACTTGGAGTCGATCGAAGATGCCTCCAAAAGAGCAGTGTGCGAGCGAAAAGCGCTGAATTTTGCGAAGACCCTTCTTAAGGAGAGGAGAACATTTCGCGACATTGCTCGAGTTGTTTCTGCAATCGAGGAAAACAACTAATGATACTTATTAATGCCATATACAGACAGTTATTGAAGTGCGTAACTGAATGGTTTGGTTTATGTTTACGAAACTTGAGGCTATATTGATTCTGCATGAGTTTGTATCTTCAGCTGTAGTAAGTACAAGGAGTTCGTTGTCTTCATCAGTGTGCCAAACGAAAACTTGATGATGTGGCTATGTTAGTAATTTGAGGTGTTTGTGAATTGTTACAACATTGTAATGCATGCAATTTAGCATATCTTTTTCTATATTTGTTTGGTCTTCGTCTGTTTTTTTGTTGTTTTATATACTAACTACAGTATCTCTAATCTAATCCTGACCGTTCATCTCAAAGAATACTCAAGCTGCTGCAAGAAGGCTGTCGACCTTTGGCCATGCATTCTTCCCATAAACAATCTACGGATCTAAGAGACAGCAATATGCAGAGTACTATTCTAGTTTCTTGTTCTCTGCTTACCTATATACACCATAAAGAAAGTGATTACTTCGTTAATATCACATAATGTTGAGAGGTAAATAAAAGGTGTTGGTTGGATGACTTTTTTTTTTTTTATCTGTGTTGTTTATGTTACGAACGAATCTTGAGGAAGAAGAGGGTGGCTCCCCACACCCTCTGGCATATCTCATAACATACTTTCTGCCATTCAAATGCTACCAAATGAAGTCCAATTGTTACATTAACCACTAGCCCACTATTTCTTAATTCTACTACATGAATACTTGCCATATTTATACTTAAATACCCATCAACATAAAATTTTTACACTAGGTATCATGTTTTATTATTTTTTTAATGTTAAAATACCCAAGTACTCGTTTTTTCTGAAAATACTATTTTAGCAATTCTTTATGTTTTTTGTTTTTTTTTAATGAAACAAAAAGGAGTAGGAGGAGGAGGAGTGCGATCTAGTCAGTCCACGTGGGATTTTCATAGAAAAAGAAGAGAAACGGAAAATGGTAGAAGAGAAGAATAAGAGAGAACGAAAAATTTAGTTAACTGAACGATAAAAATGAGAAAAATGTTATAAAAATATTAATTGTGATTAATATTATATTAAGATTATTTTATTATAATTATACTTATATTAAGATTATAATAATAATATAGCTTATAATATAAAGAGAGAGAGATTAGAGAGAGATTAAGTATTTCAATACTTGGTGTGATTTACAATGAACTCTAATCACCTATTTATACTACTAATAATTCACTATTACAATTAATCACATTAATTACAATTATACACCTCACACTAAAATACAAACTCTTCAATTAAACACCTCATCTTATCATCTTATCACATTATCATCATTTAATATAATACTTCCAAATCATCAATAATTTAACTAATATTATTATTTAAAACATCCACATTTAATTATTTCATAATACTCCCCCTTGGATGTTTTCAAAGAATATGCCTCGTTAAAACCTTATTAGGAAAACCCAATGGGATAAAAACCTAATGAAGGAAAAAGAGTACATGATTCTTTTAGATACGCTTTCGATTGTTGCTTCATTAAAAACCTTACTGGGAAAACCACATGGAAAAAACCTCAGTGAAGGAAAAAAGAGTGCAACGCGTATTTACTCCCCCTGATGATGGCATCATTTCTCGAAGTTTTCGAACTCCAATTGAATATACCAATCTTTTGAAAATTATCGGGGGAAGTGCTTTCGTGAATAAATCTGCAAGATTTTCACTTGATCGCACTTGTTGTACATCAATATCACCATTTTTCTCTAAATCATGTATAAAGAAAAATTTTGGTGAAATGTGCTTTGTTCTATCTCCCTTAATATATCCTTCCTTTAATTGGGCAATGCATGCAGCATTATCTTCATATAAAATCGTAGGAAGTAACTTTTTCGATACTAGCCCACTGGTTTGTTGTATATGCTCAATTATCGATCGCAACCGAACACATTCTCGGCTAGCTTCATGAATAGCTAAAATTTCCGCATGATTAGAAGAAGTAGCCGTTAAACTTTGTTTAACTGACCGCCATGAAATAGCGGTTCCGCCATGTGTAAATAAATAGCCCGTTTGCGATCGAGCATTATGTGGGTCAGATAGAAAATCAGCATCTGCATACCCAATCAAATCTATTTTTGATTCATTAGAATAGAACAATCCCATATCAGTTGTTCCTTGAAGGTATCGAAAAATTCGCTTAATTCCATTCCAATGTCTACGAGTCGGTGACGAACTATATCTCGCCAATAGATTCACAGCGAACGCTATATCAGGTCGCGTATGACTCGTTAAATACATTAGGGCTCCAATAGCACTGAGATATGGTACTTCAGGACCAAGTAATTCTTCATCGTTTTCGCAAGGTCTAAACGGATCTTTATTCACATCTAAAGATCGAACAATCATTGGAGTATCCAATGGATGAGCTTTATCCATATAAAATCTTTTCAATACCTTTTTCGTATAAGTCTCTTGATGTACGAATATCACATTCTTTAAATATTCAATTTGCAGTCCAAGACAAAATTTCGTTTTACCGAGATCTTTCATTTCAAACTCTTTTTTCAAACAATTAATGGCTTTTGATAACTCTTCAGGAGTTCCAATTATGTTAATATCATCAACATAAACTGAAATGATGACAAATTCATTTCCAGATCTTTTCATAAATATGCACGGGCAAGTTTGATCATTTTTATACCCCTCTTTCGATAAATATTCACTTAGGCGATTATACCCCATACGCCCAGATTGCTTTAATCCATAAAGCGATTTATTTAGCTTGAGTGAGTACTCATTTCGGGGCCCTGAATTTTCAGGTAACTGATCATATATATATCACTATCAAGTGATCCATATAAATAAGCGGTGACAACATCCATTAGACGCATATCGAGTCCTTCACGTACTGCCAGACTAATTAAATAACGAAAAGTCGTTGCATCCACCACAGGAGAATACGTCTCCTCATAATCAATACCAGGTCGTTGTGAAAAGCCTTGTGCAACAAGCCGTGCTTTGTATCTCACAATTTCACCGTTTTCATTTCTCTTTCTGATGAAAACCCATTTATATCCAACCGGCTTTACATTTTCTGGTATGCGGACTACATGTCCGAAAACTTTTCGTTTCTCAAGTGATTTTAATTCTGCCTCGATTGCATCTTTCCATTTTGGCCAATCATTTCTTTGTCTGCATTCTTTTACAGACCCTGGTTCATGATCCTCATTCTCATTTATCTCATTCATTTCATGTAGCGCTACGTTAAATGAGAATTTATTGTCAACGTTGACTTTTTCTCGGTTCCATCTAATTCCATTTTGAGCATAATTTATCGAGATCTCTTCATTATCATTATTCTCAAAAATTTCAGGTACCTGATTTCCATTATCATAATCATTAATGCCCATTGACTCTTCTAGAGTCGATAAATCCTCGACTGGACCATTCTTATTATTTGCTCCTTTTCTTTTTCGAGGATTTTTATCTTTGGAACCCGAGGGCCTACCACGTTTTAGTTGTGGTTTAGGCTCGATCATTATATGTTCTCCAGGAACATTAACTTTTGCAGGAGCATTAACAGCTGGTATATGTGACTTAGTCACTCTTTTAAGGTCAGTAAAGCTATCTGGCAGTTGATTAGCTAATCCTTGTAAATGAATTATCTTTTGAACTTCTAGTTCACATTCTTTCGTTCGAGGATCATAATGATTTAGCGATAATTCATTCCAACTAATACTCATTTCCACTGTTTCTTTTCTCCCCCTAATGTCGGAAAATTCGATTCATCGAAATGACAATCGGCAAATCTAGCCGTAAATAAATCTCCAGTTAGAGTTCTAAATATTTTATTATCGATGGAGATTCAAATCCGACATATATTCCCAACTTCCTTTGAGGTCCCATCTTCGTGCGTTGTGGTGGAGCAATTGGAACATATACCGCACATCCAAAAATTCTCAGATGGGAAATATTTGGTTCCTGACCATAAACCATTTGTATCGGGGAGATATCATTATAACTTGTTGGCCTGATGCGGATTAGTGCCGCTGCATGTAATATAGCATGTCCCCAACAAGAAGAGGGAAGTTTCGACTTCATTAATAATGGTCTTGCAATTAATTGCAACCTTTTAATCAACGATTCTGCAAGACCGTTTTGCGTATGGACATGTGGCACGGGGTGCTCAACATCAATTCCAATAGACATGCAATATTCATTAAATGCCTTGGAAGTAAATTCACCAGCATTATCAAGGCGTATTTTCTTTATTGGATAATCCGGAAAATGTGCTCTTAATCGAATCAACTGAGCAAGCAATCTCGCAAAGCTACATTCCTCGTTGATAACAAACATACATGAGACCATCTAGTTGATGCATCAATCAATACCATGAAATATCTAAATGGTCCACACGATGGATGTATCGGTCCACAAATATCACCTTGTATACGTTCCAAAAATCTTATAGATTCATTCTTTATTTTTATTGGTGATGGACGAATAATCAACTTCCCTTTAGAGCAAGCAACACATGATAATTCATTCGATTGAAGAATCTTCTGGTTCTTCATTAAATGTCCACGTGAATTTTGAATTATTCTCCGCATCATAATTGAACCGGGATGGCCCAACCGGTCATGCCAAACAACAAATGTATTATCATTAGTAAACTTCTGGTTTACGATAGCATGTGATTCAATTGTTTTAAGATATGTGTAATATAGCCCAGAGTCAAAAGATGGTAATATTTCCACAATTCTTTTATCATTCGATATCACTTTTGTAATATGCAAATATTCAATATCTCCTTTTTCTGCAGTCTCAATATGATATCCGTTATGTCGAATAGCTTTAAAGCTTAATAAATTTCTTTGAGACTTAGGAGAATATAAAGCATTTTCAATTATCAGCATTGTTCCTCTGGGCAGTAAAACATTAGCTCTTCCGCCCTCAATTATATTCGTGCTACCCGATATAGTAATAACACTGGCTTCTTTCATATCAAGATGATCGAAATATTTCTTATTTTTTAGAATCGTATTCGTCGTTGCACAGTCTGCAAGACACAATTCTTCATTGCACACGCATCCATCAAATAATATCCTTTATAAACAAACACATAATATTTATTATTGAAAAAGAAATATTGCATTACAAACATATAGATAACTTAAAACAACGATATATAATAAAACACACAATAGTAAATCATAATGCATAAATAAAATCATAGCAGATTAATTTTCATCGATCAGAAAATCCGCAGCTTCTAAATGAGCATTTTCATCATTGGCATCAGAGGTAGAGGCGAATTCACCCTGAACAAAATTCATTTCCATTTTCTTTCCTTTGCCTTTTTGAGATTCCTGATATAGCTCAACAAGATGTTTGAGCGTACGACAATTGCGTGACCAGTGGCCAGAACCACCGCAACGATAACATTTTTCATCATTATTCTTTTGTTCAGTTTGCCTCTTCTCATCTTTATTATCAAAACTTTTCCTCTTCTGGGGAATATTTTGATGACCGCCACGATAATTATGATAACCACCACGGAAATATTGATAACCACCACCATAATATCCTCGAGCACGACCACGGCCTTGACCACGACCTTGACCACGACCACGTCCACGGCCGCGATATCCACCACGACCACGTCCACGATCATTACCTCGACTGTTGTCATTATTAACTTTGACTGCATTCGCTTCAGGGAGTGCAGTAGAACCAGTCGTTCGGGATTCGTGATTTTTCACCAGCAATTCATTATTTTGCTCAGCCAAAAGTAAGCAAGAAATTAGATCTGAATACTTTTTAAATTTTCTCTCCCGATATTGCTGTTGTAATATCATATTCTGTGGATGAAATGTGGTGAATGTTTTCTCCAGCATATCGTTATCAGTAATTGTCTCTCCACATAATTTCAACGTGGAAGTAACTCTATAAACGGCAGAATTATATTCACTTACCGACGTAAAATCCTGCAATCGTAAATTCAGCCATTCGTACTTTGCATTGGGGAGAATAACAGTTGTCAAGTGGCCATATCGTTCTTTCAGGTTTTTCCACAACTCAGCTGGATTCTTTTCTGTTAAGTATTCAACTTTCAGATTTTCGTGAATGTGGTGGCGAAGAAAAATCATAGCTTTCGCCTTGTCTTGTTCAGTTGTGGTTTTCGTGGGATCAATGGTGTCACCTAAGCCTTTTGCTTTCAAATGAATTTCAGCATCTAGTGCCCAAGGTAAATAATTTTTTCCAGTGATATCGAGTGCAACAAACTCAAGGCTCGCCAAGTTCGACATATTACTATAATAAAATACAAAACATGTTATTAAAACATTACATAATAAAAAAAACTTATAATTAATCTTCTTTTAAATCTTCTTTTGTATCTTCTTTTGTAAAAGTTCTTATAAAAAATGATATCCACATCCAGATCAGTGTCGCCGTAATCATAATCATAAGTAAAAGATCAAACATCGGACATAGCGACATCCTTCAAAATAAAATATATTTCAGTAATTATAATATTAAAGAAATTACAATTAATAATTATATTTTAAAAACATTGGTAAAAATATTATCCACATAGCGGAAATGATCACCGTAAATAATGTAAGGAGTGGAAGATCCATCTTTGTATAAAACGACATTTTTTCTTATTAAAGAAAGATTAATAATATGCCGCTACTGAGGTTGGGATTACCGCAAGACCTCGTGGGCTTGTGTTGTGTACGTGCATAAATAAAAAAAAATCACACGCCTCCACGGGGATCGAAACCTGGACCTCTCGTCACTTGTAGTGAACGATATTCCGCGAAACCACTCGGGTATTGGCGTTTAGTTATAAAACCTTTAAATAATATTTTTATGATATATATTTTTAAATTAATCATAATTAATATATGATTAGGATAAATTAAAAATTAAATTACCATACCTTGACTAAACACGTACGAGATCTTCGACGGAGGTTGATCTTGACGACGGAGAGCGGTCGTGCTGATAACGTGTTATAAAAATATTAATTGTGATTAATATTATATTAAGATTATTTTATTATAATTATACTTATATTAAGATTATAATGATAATATAGCTTATAATATAAAGAGAGAGAGATTAGAGAGAGATTAAGTATTTCAATACTTGGTGTGATTTACAATGAACTCTAATCACCTATTTATACTACTAATAATTCACTATTACAACTAATCACATTAATTACAATTATACACCTCACACTAAAATACAAACTCTTCAATTAAACACCTCATCTTATCATCTTATCACATTATCATCATTTAATATAATACTTCCAAATCATCAATAATTTAACTAATATTATTATTTAAAACATCCACATTTAATTATTTCATAATAAAAATTTTTTTTTTAACGGAAATTATCCATTTTAAATGAACGATAAATTCATAACATGAATTTTTTTCTAAATGGATACCTAAATGTAATGTAATAACAACTGGGTATCTTAAGTAAGTGTTGGATTAATTAATTAATATGCTCATTTACCTAATAAGGCCATGTGATTTAATTAATCCACTAATTAAATTTATGTTGACCTTAGCCTGCTTTGTATTTAAGTCCACACTTAATATAATTTTAAGCATTTGGATCATTTTAAGTCTTAATTAAATATCTACATTATTAATGTGCAACACTAGTCCAATACCTAGGCCCCATCGGACTCCGAGCGCATTGGGCCCGTTCACACACTCCTCAATGATACAACCTTGAAGATGCCTTTTAAGCATAACTCTCTAGGGTTGTCTCAACCCGCACTAGGAGGAATCAGATAGTGGTATTGTTGGGAATCCCGGTAGGGTCCCGGACCCTCGTTTCTTGAACGACGGAATTTTAAAATTTTTCAGGATTCCGACCTATCCCTAGGATCGCTCGGTGTTTACACGAGAACATAAGACACAATAGAAAAGGGTTTTCAACCATTATACCTCGAAGATATCCAAAACGATGGCTAGCTACGAACCCTTCTAATCCCAGGATGTCGTATCCATTTCCTAGCACCAAAAGTACAGGAACGGAGCAAGATCGTCACGCCGACACCTTACACACATCACGGCCGGTCCATGCTATATGCGGCTAGGCCAAGGCTCGGCCGAGGTTCCTCTTCACGTGCGCGGGGAGTGAGGGAGGGAGAGAGAGTGCGAGAGAGACCTAGAGAGGTGACAGTAAACCCTAGTTTTTCTTCTCTTTTTGCACAAGTTGCATTAGGGTTTTTCAAACAATGAAAAACCCTCTTTATAATAAATGGGGAGGCCAAAATTTTCAAGTGGGTGTGGGAGAAGAATTCTCCACCAGTACCAAGTAGACTTAGTCTTCTTTTCAAATTCAAATTCAAAATAATATATATCTAATATAAATTACTATAAATTTCTATATTTAGTATATTTAAATATATAATATTCAATGTTGACCTTTTTGGTCTTATGTGCATGAGAGTTTTGATGATTCTGTGTAATTATGTATAGTGAAGCCTACAACGTGTTAAATTCGGATTTGATGTTTAAGTATATGATAATATTCGACTAAGTATGTTTATGTATGGTTCATTATTGAAAGATGTCGAATATTTGATTTTAATGTGGTCGTGTGCTTAATTGTGATATCCTGATGATCATCATTCAATAGATATCTCGTATATAGGGAATATCATGTAGAGTTATTTATGGTAAGTCATTGTGCTATACATGGAAAATCTGTTTGGAATATCCTGTTGAACTTTACACTGTGAACGAGATCTCCTGTTGAGCTATTTATGGAAAGATTATATGAGCTGTGCATGATGTATGAAGAATCAGTTTGAGATCTGCTCTAATTAGGAAAGAAATCATGATAAATGTATCTTGCTTGATATTATACGTGCATGGTCAATCAAAATCCTTTCGTTGTGCAAATTGGATCATTTATATGGAAAGTCAATGATTGATTTATTTTATTCTGGGCAAGATACTGATTGGAATTATATATGGAAAGTCAATGATTGATTTATTTTATTCTGGGCAAGATACTGATTGGAATTATATATGGAAAGTCTGTTATTCCCAAATTTCATCCAACATATGATTAAACTTGAGAATTAAGATCAATCGAGATTACCTTTTATGATATGCACGGAAGCTTATGGATTAAATCTTCAATCAATCTTCATTGCAATCCAAGTTTCTCTCTACAATATACATCACTTTCTCTCTCTACAATTAAACCCTAATTATGCTAATGATGAGAGAGAAATCTAATCTAGTGAGAGAAACTAAAACTCAAGTTGTGTGTATTTTACACACACTTACCCTATATATATACCAAAGCATACTTTGGTATATTTACACTTTAGTCCCTATATTTACATAAAATACAATTAAGTCTCTAGACAAAGATAACATGATTATTGAACACTAGAAAATATTCCTAACAATCTCCCCCTTCGTGTTCAATTATCATTGAAGCGCCGGTTGTCTTTGTCTTTGATAATCTTCAGTCTTCATCATCATTTGAACACAGCAGAAAGATTCCTAACAATCTCCTCCTTTGATAATTTTTGCCTTTGTGTTCAACTTTGAATTTGACACGGTCTTATGTTGCTGTTTGAAGAAAATAGCTGAGAGCATCTGGAGAATCTCCAGTCTCCCCCTATTAACATGCACCCTCTTTTTCTTCTTTGCAACTTGAATCTTCGTCACCTTCTTGCATATATATCAGAGTCGCGCAGATCGTCAGAATTGACTTGTCGTGTATGCTCGAACCATGGAGAGAGGTCTTGTTTGTTGTGGTTCAGCACGTGCGTTGAAATCTTGGCTTCTTTAATGAGTTCACGTGCTTGGCCTCCTTGATATACTTATCCCCCTCATGGCGATTCATTTGTATCGTCATGCTGTGTGATCAAGGTGATCATGTGTACGCTGAACGTGTTGGCATTCAATTTCGGATGAAGTACCTGAAAACGGGACAGACGACCGATCATCGTGAGACATCCCTTGATGTCACTCTTGGTCGTGGATGCAAAGTCACACAGACTTGCATTTGAAGGGACTACGGGGCCACATAGAACGATGTCAACGGGATGCCTATGTGGCCCCGTAGTCCCTTCAAATGCAAGTCTGTGTGACTTTGCATCCACGACCAAGAGTGACATCAAGGGATGTCTCACGATGATCGGTCGTCTGTCCCGTTTTCAGGTACTTCATCCGAAATTGAATGCCAACACGTTCAGCGTACACAGGATCACCTTGATCACACAGCATGACGATACAAATGAATCGCCATGAGGGGGAGAAGTATATCAAGGAGGCCAAGCACGTGAACTCATTAAAGAAGCCAAGATTTCAACGCACGTGCTGAACCACAACAAACAAGACCTCTCTCCATGGTTCGAGCATACACGACAAGTCAATGCTGACGATCTGCGCGACTCTGATATATGCAAGAAGGTGACGAAGATTCAAGTTGCAAAGAAGAAAAAGAGGGTGCCTGTAAATAGGGGGAGACTGAAGATTCTCCAGATGCTCTCAGCTATTTTCTTCAAACAGCAACATAAGACCGTGTCAAATTCAAAGTTGAACACAAAGGCAAAAATTATCAAAGGGGGAGATTGTTAGGAATCTTTCTGCTGTGTTCAAATGATGATGAAGACTGATCGCGGCTAAGGTGTATATAAAATACGGGTCGTGCGACAACTAATAATTAAAACGAATAACAAATAATACCCTAGCGCGATAGGCAGTGTACCTATCGAACGTAGCGTAGTTAGATGAGTATCCGAGTATCGATCACGAGGAATAAAGTAAGTGCTAGTACTAATCCTAGGATTTAATATCTAGCCTATCAAATAGTTGGATGATTTTCTAACTAATGGAGTCACGAACACACAATCCTAATTATACGACTAAAATAACGAAGACAAGTAGAGGTTGAGGTACTCGATTGGTAAAAGACGTGCTCGGGATTTCGAATCCTGCCAGGTCTCGTTGTTAATGTCGTAATTCCCCGTTCCCACGTATTTATTCCTAAATCGTAACAATTTCCTACTCGAGACCGAATTTGCTGTCGCCCTAGACGTTCTCGAGAATCTAAATCGGTATTGCTATTAGCGAGGGTCGGTTATTAGCTGTCGCCCTCTAACCGAACCCTAACGTTTATGAATAGTCTAATCGTCTTTAGCTGTCGCCCTCGACGATACACAAATATTCGTATCAACACATAGACATATTGAACGAAGAATCAATTTCATAACAATAAGTAGATCCAAACACGTGTTCACGAGAAATCAACGTCAAAACAACAAATCCGACCTAGCAATCATCTAATCCCGAACACCAAGGATTTAGCTACTCATATTATGTTCAAACACAAAACAAATTCGGAAGGAAACCAAAATAAACATGAAACTCCCTTCTTTGAGTAGCTCAAGGTTCGTTCTTGAGGGATTCACGCTCGGGATGGTATCTCCGTTGGGGTTGTGCTTGAATCACGCTCCGGGAGCAAATCCTTGCGTCTTGAGGTGTGTTAGCCCTTCTTCTCGTTTCTCTTGCTCCAAATCGCCTCCTAGCCACCTTAGGGTTTAGTATGTGTTGTCTGTGTGTGTCCCCCTTCGTTTTGGGTTTGATTCTGAGCATTAATCAGTGTTTTCGCTCGATCCACGGTCTGGGGATGGGCCTCCCACGGCCGTGGCGTATCGAAATACACTGGGCTTTGCATTCTGCCATTATCCACGGTCGTGGACACAAGGGGTCCGGACCGTGGATGTCTTTCTGCCGCTGTCCACGGTCTGGAACAATATCTCCACGGCCGTGGACCTTAGTCTAGCTCTGGAACGAGCTTCTGTCCTGCTCCACGGCCGTGGGTCATCCCGCTTATGACCGTGGATCATCTCTGTTTGGCTCATTTTCGCTCCGTTTTCATCCGAATCGTCCCAAAACTCGTCCTAAGCACAATTAACAATAAAATAGACGTAAATACTCATGAAAGTACTTAGACGAAGTCAATAAACACAACAAATATATATTAATACGATCTAATAAACGTATAGAAATACGTTTATCAAATCTCCCCACACTTAAGCTTTTGCTTGTCCTCAAGCAAAATAACACTAAAGCATGAACGTGTAGTTAAGATTTACGCAGCTCGGCACGAACTAATAAATACGAAAAGATAACAACATAAGCAACGTCGAACATCACACTAGTAAATCAATAACTTAAATACGAAAAATTCCTAGAACAAGATCAAGATTCATTCCTCGCAAGTGATTCACTTCAACACTCAGTGTATAGGGTCGTAAAACATATAGAATCACTCAATTCATGCCGTAATCTAGTTCCTACCATAAGCTTGCAAGTGTATCGTACCGACTACTACCTTTGATAATAATATTACGGGAATCTAGAGGTCTTTTTCGGGTAAAATGAAAGATGATGACTATAAAGGTTGTAAGGATATGAAGAACAGCGTCTGTCGGTCTCGTGTCATTGTCCGGGCACCTCCAAACTTCATCGTTTTCTTTGTTTGCAGCTAGTAAATCTTCTTCATCATGACTACGTCTGAGCTTTTCTTTCTTTTGTTCGTCATTGTAACGGAGCTGACATTTCTAGGCTTCTCTTCTCCCGTAAACGGAAGATTATCGAAGGAGAAGTTCCTAGTATCAACTCCGTCTTTCACGGATATACTGAGCTCGTTCTCTTCTGCTTGGCAAGGATTTTTTTTTTGCCCCCCTTTTCGCATGGTCGATCCGCTCGGCTGTACCCCTGACTCCGACACTCGACATTCACTTTTGCTGTTTCTCGGGTTCAGATGTCTCTGGAGGCTTACAGTCAAAGGTTTTCATATACTACCAGGATTCGAAAGAAAATAGGCACATGCTCAAAGTGGTTAACTACGGTGGCCAGTCGTGGTTGGAAGCTTTGTCAATGGACTCAATCCTATTGCCTCCGTCATTTCCCACGTAAATTATACATCAAGTAGTTTCAGCACGTATGACACAAGCAAGTTCTAGAGAAACATAAATTAGGCATTACTACACACATAACCAAGAAAATAGGAGCGAAAAAGCTCATAGGCTTAAAAATCTCACGAAAGAAAGCATGGGGTTATGTTGTGTGAATCTCTTAACGTGAACCTAGGTCAATCACGTAGAAAAAAAATCAACTACTCATGCGTGCCCTAATTACTCATGCTACTTACTAAAACATATTAACTAATCATGCCAAGCTTAGTACGTCTATTCCTACACATATCATACTCAAGTGCAGAAAAATAAAAAATATTCAGGGAAATTTTAAAAGAAAAAGTACCCCTTCCCCACACTTGAGAAACGCGTTGTCCTCAACGTGAGAAAATAAAAAATGAAGGAAAGAAATAACTTAATGAAAAGAAAGGAACTTCCCTGAATCGTGTCGTGTAAATGACAGCCAGCATTTGAGACTTTGTCCTCGGGACATTTCCTCGAAACGTGTTGTTTTGTTGTTTGATTGGATGAAGTCGATTTCACGTTTCGCTAAATAAGACAAAAAGAAAAGAAAACGTAAAAACCAAGTAAAAGCATAAAATAGATGAGATAGATATAGAGTACATCTTAATAATGTCTAGAAAACAGAAATAAATAAACTAAGGGTTCGGGGGCGGTGGAGGAGGTGGGAGCTGGTTCCCAATCATCGTGAGCGCTGTCTGTATCGCCGCCATTGTCTCCTGGTGCGCTTTGAGGTCCTGCTCATACTTCCTCATGGATTCCTCATAGCGCTGCTGCCGCTCGTCAAGCTGCCGAATCTGGACAGCTTGGGCATGGTGCGCCTCCTCGAATCGCCGACGATCCTCAGCCTGGGTCGCCTCAATCCGAGTAATGTCAGCGGCTTGATGCTGGAACAACTCTTGGCGAAAGGTGTCGAGACGGTCGTCGAGAAATGATGTGGTGATGGAGTCATGCAACCCCGAAGATCCGTCGTGCTCGAACGTCGCCTGTTGCGATGTATCGTAGCTCTCATTTGGTCCAAGTGCCGTGAGTGGCTGAGGTGACTCGTTGGACGGGGCCGGTGCCGCGGGATGGTCGACGTATGGCTGGTACTCAGGACGCCACATATAGATCTTGTTGGTTCGAGTCGAGTTAGGATTTCGGACCAACATCTGCAGGTTCGCCATCAGCGTCTCATCGACCAATCGTCGCCCGCCAACCTCCGTCATCTCAGGGATCTCATCGGGCCAGTACCCCAAACCCTTCACTAACGCCGTCACATAAGGGCCAATACATATCTTCCCGCCTCTCCGGGACTTTGCCTGTGACATAAATGCCAAGGCCATCGCCTTTCCAAGATGCACCTGCTCTCCTCTGTGCATTTTGGAAAGGTACAGAAGGTCTTTGAGACTAATCGCCCGTTGTGACTTACCCTTCGGGGTGATTGAGGTCACCATCAGTCGATGGATGTACCTCAACCCTGGACTCCTCAGCTCCGACGCCTTCGAGACGTTGACGTCGTAGATTTTTCCGCCGGGTCGTACTAGCTCGCCCCAACGCTGGAATCGCTCCTCCATGTCGTCGAGATGATGGTGGACGCCCTTGGTTGCCTCGTACCGCACTCCACGTATGTAGGGTGGGACTTGGAGGCCCAGACCCTCGCACAGCTCATCAATCCCTATTGTGTGCTCGACGTTGAAAGCTCTGAACGTCACCTCGTCCAACACGCTGTGCTCGTCGAACTCTACGGTGGAGAGGAACTCAAGGATGTGTTCCTCATATGCTGGCTCGTCTATAGCGAAGAAGGCGTCCCAGCTGCTCAATGACAGATACCGGTCGATCTGCTCGTTGATCCCGTGCTTCTCGATCGTCTCGTAGTCGATCTGGTCTGTCTCAATAAACTCGAGGCTCTTCAGTTTGTTGTACCGAGCCGTATGCTCCTCCTTCGTGAACACCCTCATCACCTCCAACAAGGAGGGGGCTCGGGAGGAGCTAGCTCGAGCACTACCTTTTCGCACCATTGTACCTACAGGAGTACATGTGATTCCTCGAGAAAAACAACATATCAGCTCGACTCGACCAACGACACAACATGATAAGATGCAAACGAAAGCAAAGTGGCAAAAATAGTACAAAAACAAATAGCTCTATGATAACGGGTTTCGTAACATAATCGACCCACACCCCCATTTTCAAAGGAATTCCTACATTGACCCACAAGAATTATCTTTCAACCATTTCCAACAAACAAAGCTAAGATTTTAACTTAACATCCTATAATTTCGTGTTTCATGTGATAGATCGACATATGAGGCATGTATTAACGCAAGAAACATCACAATGAACAAACAAAATCGCCCAATTCAAGGATTCTCCCAATTTAAAAAATTTAGGTCAAAAAGTACCAAATCATACCTTATTTCTTGGATAGGAGGAATTGCAGAGATTTGGGGGTCGGGGAATAACCTTGTCGAGGTCGCCGGAGGTCGTGCGGTGGTGGGTCGGCCGGATTTGCTCTCTAGGGCGCTTGGAAGTGGCTTGATCGAATGAAATGATCGAGCCCGTCTTTTTTTTTTATGTACTGGTAAGGTCCACGGCCGTGGATGATACAGATTTAAGCCCAGCCCGTGAGTTCCACGGCCGTGGACTTGTCTTGGTCACGGCCCGTGGACAATAGTGGCGCGCTGCCCATATGAGTGCAGTGGCCACGGTCGTGGGAATTATGTCCCAGACCGTGGACCATACATGTTATAAGCGCATCCCGAACGATCCACGGGCGTGGCCTCTATCAGGTCACGGCCCGTGGATAATGTGTTTGTGCTGGGATGATCTACGGCTGTGGACATCTATGTCCCAGGCCGTGGATGTAGGCTGATTGTAGGCAGAGGCTTCGACTCGTCCACGGCCGTGGACGAGTTCTTGCCCCAGACAGTGGACCAAATTACTTGCTGCCGAGATTTTAGGAGTGTCCACGGCCGTGGGGTTGATGTCCCAGACCGTGGATCTTGCCAAAAGCCTAAAAATGAGAACTCGACAAACACATTTTTTCACCCAACAATTCAAGATAATTTCCTAAACATATAAAAATATAATTCGGATTCTAATCCCTCATCCAAACGCTTTAATACAAAAACATAGACATGAATGCAACTATCCTAACGACAAAACATAAACGTGAATGCAAATACCTGGGTTGCCTCCCAAGAAGCGCTTCTTTAATGTCTTGAGCTGGACGCACTTGCATTACCTTTAGGAGCGTTTGAAGTCGAGATATATCACCTCCTTCTCGCTCGTGTCCCGCTCTTCTCCCAAGTAATGCTTCAACCGTTGGCCGTTCACCTTGAATGGACCCTGTTCTTCGCCACATATCTCAACAGTGTCGTAAGGAAAAACACGGTTAACGGTAAACGGACCCGACCAACGTGACCGTAACTTTCCGGGAAAGCGCCTAAGCCTAGAGTTGAAGAGGAGGACTTGATCTCCTACTTCGAACTCTTTTCCCTTCTTAATACGTCGGTCGTGATAAAGCTTGGAACGCTCCTTATACATCTTGGCGTTATCGTTTGCCGACAAACGCCACTCGTCAAGCTCATTAACTTGGAGCTTACACTTTTCACCGGCTGGCTCTAAGTCTAGATTTAGGGCTTTAATTGCCCAATAGGCTTTATGTTCTAATTCTATGGGAAGGTGACAAGCCTTGCCATAGACCAATCTATACGGTGTGGTGTCTACTGGGGTCTTATATGCAGTCCTATAAGCCCAAAGAGCGTCATTGAGCTTATTTGCCCAATCACGACGATTTCCATCAATCGTCTTTTCTAAAATCCGCTTTAGCTCGCGGTTTACTACCTCCATTTGACCACTTGCCTGAGGGTGATACGGCGTGGAAAGACTATGTCTCACGCCGTATTTTTCTAACGTGCGCGCAAATTGAGAATTGCAAAAGTGGGTGCCGTTATCACTAATGATACATCGTGGCGACCCAAATCGTGAAAATAATGTACGTAGAAACTTAACAACCACCCTAGCGTCGTTCGTGGGTAAGGCTTGAGCCTCGGCCCACTTGGACACATAGTCGACGGCAACTAGTATATACTTATTACCGTACGAACTAGGGAACGAACCCATAAAGTCGATGCCCCACACGTCAAAAACTTCACAAACCAGAATAAAATTCTGGGGCATCTCATCACGCTTAGAAATATTACCTGACCGTTGACACTGATCACACATGTCAACATATTTCTGAGCGTCTTTGAATAGCGTCGACCAATAAAATCCGCACTCCAACACCTTCTGTGCGGTTCGATTTGCTGCGTAATGGCCTCCAGTTGGTCCCCTGTGGCAATGATCGATAATCTTCAACGTCTCGGGAAATGAGACGCACCTCCTGATCATTTGATCTGCACATCGCTTAAAAAGGAACGGTTCTTCCCAAAAGTAGTACTTCAAGTCAGAAAACAATTTCTTCTTTTGCTGACTCGAGTATTCCTTTGGTAAGACCCTCGCAACTAAATAGTTAGCGAAATCTGCAAACCAAGGAATATCCTCTCTTAACTCTCGGACGGCGTATAGATGCTCGTCCGGGAACTTATCTCTAATCTCTTCGCCTTGGCTCGCCACCTCGGACTCCTCCAACCTTGAGAGGTGGTCGGCCGCCAAATTCTCTGCTCCTTTCTTATCTTTTATCTCGATGTCGAACTCTTGTAGGAGTAAGACCCATCGAATTAGCCGTGGCTTAGCGTTCGGCTTTGCTAATAAGTACTTAAGAGCAGAGTGGTCAGTAAAAACAATAACTTTCGACAAAGTAAGATATGACTTGAATTTGTCGAAGGCGAAGACGACAGCTAATAACTCCTTCTCGGTGGTAGTGTAGTTGGATTGAGCAGCATCCAACGTCTTACTGGCGTAGTAAATCGGCCGAAAATGATTATCCTTGCGCTGTCCCAAAACAGCCCCCACTACGTAGTCACTTGTTGAGGTTTATGCCCTAGATGTCGTACGAGGATTAGATAGTCCGAGGGCATTAGTGTAATTTTGATGTGTTTAACATTTGTAATTGAATTATTTGATAATGAAATTATTATTGTTTGTTTATTGTCGAAATTAGCATGACAAACAATACACAGGCAGATTATTATTTCGTCTAAATAAATTAACCTTGCAGTCGGGTAATAAGACGAATTAATAAAACCCCAATATTTACAGTTCAGTTACTGATTCTGTGGGGACAGAGAGGGGGCACTAGTAAGCTGACATACTGTAATATTAAATTAAGTCCACAAGTCTTAGTCTCCAGTAGGGTGACTGGATTGACGAGTACGACTTGTTTGTCGACGGGTCCAAAGTGGTTGTGCCAACCATTCACTTAGGAAGTGGGAGCTCGTGACATTGATACAAGACGAATCAGGGGATTGTCTGTATTTGGACACTGACTTGTAATCGAACGATCACGTGCTGTTAAAGTCGCTGATCGATCGATTGACTATAGTAGTCTACGTGAACCTTAGACCGAAAGGGTTTAACCTGGGGTTGGTCTTAAGGTCTTGATTTGTCACTAGTTTGCTAGGCCCAAATTGCATGAAGCAAGGGTCAGCGGCGAAATGCGGTCTTGACTTTTCGACGTGATTGCCGGTTATACCGCTGAGCGGGATTTACGGCCTTGATTAAATTCAGGGTTAACGTCCTATGCAGTTTCGATGTGCGGGAATTTACCTAAGCCTCTGGCCAGAGTATATAACTGACTCACGAGTGTCGTGGAGGGCAGTTTTGGTAAATGTCACCGACACGAACATCATAGAGTCGAGTCCTGCAAGTTCGACTACGCATGACTTTCACTCGACAGGGACAAACGTAAAGGGTTTATACGTAGTACGATAATCTATAGTCGGTTCGTGAATAATACCTATTCGTACTCAACTCGGGATCGGTTCGGTACCACGGGGCTGGCTAGGTGAATACCGAACTCCTGGATTCCTCCCAGAGCCGGTTGAGATGAACCAAGAGGGTCGGGCTTAAAAAGGGCAACCGACACAACGTCTATATGAGAATAGAGCAGGCTGGGGCCTGGATTGAGAGATTAGGGTTCATGGCTTGGCCGAAACCCTAAATGGCCGAAAAATTGCGTGAGGGGCAAAATGGTCTTTTCACCTTACAAAATATTTTGGAAATATAATATTGGATATTTAATATTTAGTATATGATTTAAATGTGATTTAAATCTTTATTATTGTTTTAGAAAAATAATAATATTTAATTTGGAATTAAATAAAATATATATATTAGATATATATATGATTTTCGAATTTGATTTTGAATAATTTCGAAAGTTATAATTAAATATATATGTTAGACATTATATTTAAATATACTAAATATAGAATAAATATTAATTTATTTAATATTTAATTTGAATTTAAATTCAAAAGAGAAAAACCAAGTAAGCAAAGGAGACTTGGTATGAAAAAGTGGGTGAGAATTTTTCTCCACCCAATGGCCATTAACCTAGGTATAAAAGGGTTTTGAATTCTGAATCAAAACCCTAAGTCATTTTTCGAAAAGAGGCAAAAAGAAAAACCTAGCTTTTCTCTCATCTCTCTCATCTCTCTCGTCTCTCTCTCTCCCTCGCACACTCTCTCCCTCTCTCTCTCGAGGCGCGCGCTCCCGCGTGTGAAGAGGAGACCCTGCTGCCCGATATTTGGCCTAGCCGTCTCAAGCAAGGTTCGGTCGTGACGTTGTAAAGGTGCCGGCGTGACGCTCTTGTGCAAAGAAAGGAGTTTGTTCGTGCGCTTTTGCCTTAGGAGAGGGGCACTACGCCTCGGGGAATAGAAGGGTTCGAAGCTAGCCGTCTCGTTTGGTTTTCGACAAGGTATTATAGCTTGAAACCTTTCTTTCGTGTTCTTACGTTCTCGTGATATTACCGAGCGGTCCAAGGGAAGGCGGGAATCCCTTTAGTTTTAAAATTACGCCGTTCAAGGAATGAGGGCCTCGGGCCCCTACGGGGATTCCCAACAGTGGTATCAGAGCCTTAGGCTCGGTTAAGTCACGGGACTATGACCACGAAGCCCAAACGAAAGCTTTTTGAAAAGCTGGCCGCGCGCGTGGCGGTGGCCGGCCACGCTTAGGCGTTGGTCGGGCCAGGCCTGGCCGCGCGCATAGGCGCACGGCGCCGACGAGCCGCGCGTAGCGCGCGGCCCATGGCTGCTGGCCGCGAGCATGGGCGCGCGGCGAACAGGGAAGGCCGCGCCCTGCGCGCGGCATGCGAGGCAGGCCGTTGCGCGCACGGCGCTTGGTCGGACCGCGTAGGTGGTGCCGGCTTGGTCGCGATTGGGTTCGCGCGGTTAAGCCTCGAAGCCCAATGGGCTTGGCCCAAATCTGATAAAAGCCCAAATGTGGATTTAGGCTCGGATATGTGTAAAATTGTCGTGATACATGTAATATTTGAATTACGTGGTGATTGATTGGGGATTAAGTTCTGTTTTTTACCGGGTGATATGTTAAGGGTGACAAGGTCCCCCCCGGGTTGTACTTTACAGTTTTTCTAGAAAGGCGGGCTTTGTTGTTTTAGGGAAAGATCCCCCCGTCATAGGCTATAGTAGTACAGGAATGACGGCCGAACGAGAGACGATCGAGATGAGACGAACGAACAAGACGGTGGCCATGGTGTCCGTTCGAGGCAAGCCCGAAGACTTAGAGTTTTCTTTTTGTACAATAGGAGAGAACTAGAAATATCCCCAATCTTTCGCATTTACTTTAATAGGATGAAACTAGGTTTACTATTAAAGTCTATTATGTGCGTGTTGGTTTCGAACGTGATATCGTGCATAATGTGCTCCTGCTCGTTCTTATCTGTGAGGATTCTCCCGAAGTTAGACTTTAAAATAGCAAGTGAGTAAAGGGCGGGGCTCCTGTCTTCTATCAAGTCCAAAAACGTTACGACTTAGGGGTACCGTTTTGGTTGACCGAGTTACGGCGTTAAAACCCTCGCCTTTGACGTGAACGTATTTGGATGCATTTTGGATAATGCCGCTCACCGACCACTCTTCGTCCTCCCGCAAAGTGTTATCCTACGGAGGCGAAGTTCACTCAAAAGTGGAAGGTTAGCCGGACGCTGATAGGTAGCACTTGTACAGTCATTCCCAAGACGTCTGAGTTACAGGCCGAGGGACTCTGACTGAGACAAATTCGCTGAACCTTCTGTGTGACAGAATCGTGTGGGACACGAGCCTGGCTGATCGAATATACCAATAAACTGTTAAGTTGAGGCTAGTTAGATTCAGTGCGGGTAAATCAACGCCACTATGAAACTACTCAACGAGGCTTCCGAAATTCCTAACGGGAGACAGGATTTCGAAAAAAATAGTGGGAGTCAGACGAAAAATTAAAGTCTTATTTTAGTCTCATTAAACACTTCAAATCCTAACTATCTGTTATCTTTCTGCATTTATTTTCTTCTCTATTTTATACGATGACAAACCCATTATCCGTACTTTTCGAAAAAATTCTTTGGTGGGACCAAACTATGTTGACTGGCATAGAAATCTGAGGATCATCCTCAGGTTGGAAAAACTGGAATGTGTCTTGGACATTGAGGAGCATGCCACTCCGAATGATCAATTCACTGAGCTTTATGGCAAGTCGTCTAGGAGCGCCCGCTATTCACTCACGCATGATCCCTTTAACACTAAGCTCGCAGAGGGTGGTGATGTCCATGCTCATTTACTGAAGCTAAATGAGTATATGGAGCGATTAGATGCGCTTACATTCGGAATTCCTCACGAGGTGAAGATTGACATCATACTGCAGTCCCTCCCACCGTCCTTTCACCAATTCGTGGTGAATTGCAATATTAATAATCAGGAGTATTCGATATTAGACCTGATTAATCTGTTGGTTGCAGCCCGAACCCAGTGTCGTAGCGATAGGGGTTCTAAGAGCAAGGAGGTGACGCTTGTTGTGACTACTCGGTCCAAAGGATCGAAAAAGAAGGCGAACAAGCACAGCGGGCCTGGGGTAGAATCGCCAAGAAGGCGAAATCCAAGAAGGCTGTGAAGTCGGGCACGAAACCCACGGACAAGTGCCTCCATTGCCAGTTGCTGGGTCACTGGAAGCGCAACTGTCCTAAGCTGAAGGCGTCGTCTGATACTTGACTCAGGGATAGCTCCCACATTTATGTTTTGAACCAGAGTCTGGAACGAAGTAGGAAGCTTCGAGCTGGTGAAGTCTCGATCAACGTCGGCAGCGAACATAGTGTTGCAGCAACGCACGTGGGATCAAAGACTTTGCTTTTATCATCTTTGCATTGTTTAGTACTTTCTGATGTTTTTGTTTTGCCCAAGGGGCTTAAGAACATTATTTCGATTCCTGTTTTGAGCAGACTTGGTTATGAATTTCGATTTATTGATAAAATTTGCCATATTTATTTTAGAAATGAAAACATTGGAAATGCGACGTTAATAAATGGTTTATATTACGTCAACCTAAGAGATAAGGTGGAAACTGTAAATGCAATAACCAATTCGTCGACGGGGTCGAACGAACGATACATCTGGCACCTTCGACTAGGTCACGCTGGGGAAGCAAAGATTGACAAGATGGAAAAGGATGGCCTGATTCGCATAGCTAAGTCAGGCCCGATCCCAACTTGTCAGTCTTGCATCCTAGGCAAAATGACCAAATCACCCTTCACAGGGACTTTTACTAGGGCTGCAGAAGTGTTGGGTTTCATCCACACTGATGTATGTGGACCGTTCAGGGTGACGGCCCGAGGTAATTGCCGCTACTTCATTACATTTACGGACGATCGGTCCCGCTACGGGACTGTCTATTTGATGAGACAAAAGTCCGAAGCTCTTGAAATGTTCAAAGAGTATAAGGCGTTAGTGGAGAAGCAAACTGGCAAGGTCATTATAGCCGTTTGATCAAATCGAGGCGGCGAGTACATGAACCTTGAGTTGATGCATTTCTCAGAGAAAATGACATCGTTATACGGTTCTCACCTCCCGAAACGCCACAATTAAATGGCGTGGCCGAGCGAAGAAATCGAACACTTTTGGATATGGTTCGGTCGATGATGAGTTACACAGATCTCCCCATTTCATTATGGGGTTATGCTTTAGAGACAGCAGCCTATATCCTTAACAGGATACCTACCCGTTCTGCCGACAGGATCCCTTACAAAGCTTGGCATAATCGTAAGGCAAGCCTAATTATTAGGGTCTGGGGTTGCCCCGATTTTGTGAAAAAGTTACAGGCAGACAAGTTAGAATCAAGGTCGATTATGGCAAGATTCGTCGGTTACCCCGATGACTCAATGGGGTACTACTTTTAAGTTCCAGACGAACACAGGGTGTTTGTCGCTTTACGCACCACCTTCATGGAAGAATAGTTCGTTGGCGAAGGCGGTAAAGGGCGTGAAATAACTCTTGGTGAGTTAAGCGATGAATCAACTCCAGTTGTTACTGTTGGGGTGAGCCCGTATCGACCGACGGCGGCCCCCGAACAGCGCGACATGGACTTAGCGGAAGCGGAAGCGATCCCGTAGTGTAGTTGCCGAATTTTAAATTTTTATCATTTAAACTCGCACGAACACATCGCGGGAGGTACCCGAGGACCCGAGCACCCCGGCCCGAGCCCTCGGGAGACCATGGCAGCTCTCTGCCATGGTCCACGGCCTGAGACACCACGGCCCACGGCCGTGGGTCAGCCTTGGCGGAGAATGGCAGCAAGCTGATTGGGTCCACGGTCTGGACCACTACGGTCCACGGCCGTGGACCTAATTCAGCCTCTGTCCACGGCCAGGACGACCTTGGTCCACGGCCGTGGACCTTGTCCAGGCTCTGCCCACGGCCAGGACCACCCTGGTCCACGGCCGTGGGTCTTATGGTTCACGGCCGTGAGCCTCCTGCTCGTGGCCGTGAACCTTGTCGGTGACGCGATGGTTTCGATTTTTCGATCCCGAAAACTTATCCGACGTTCCCGAAACTTTATACCATGATTCCATACATGTCTTAAGACATAATAATGGACCATTCGAGGTCATTCAAGACCTTTTCGAGATTGATCAAATCAACCTAATCTAAAGGTTCGAAACCTTACCCTTGTTGCGCGTTGCAAGATCGTCACAGCACGGCGTTCGAAAACGCGAAGCTTGAGCAAATCGTTCTTCGTCTCGGACTGACCCGAGCAAGTTTGAAACGCCGACACACACTCTTTGGCACCTCGGAGCAACCCACGGATGGCTAGAGTTGCTATGAAGAGGTTTAAACTTAGCTTTGAAGCTTAAGTTGAACTTGGACCAAACTTTTCTTTTTCACTCAAGATCCTTGATCTTTTCTCTCTAAGAAAACTTCTTTCTTGCACTCTTACACTCATCTAATGATCCATTTTCGTTCTAAACATAAGGAGAAAGAATAGGAATCAAATCCATGGACAAAATGACACAATGTCACTCTCATAGTTGAAAAATAAAGACCAAGTCATTTTCTCTCAACCAATATTTCGTTTTTGTCCATTAAAGTAGGTTAGTAACATTTTAATAAACCTTTAAATAAGTGTAGGCCATGCCAACATTTAAGGTTTTGCAATTGCGCCTTTGGAAAAATCGAATAAATTCGATTGAGTCCGAATGATTATAATTTGATCAAATAGATCCAATCCAATTAATCCAAATTCTAATCAAGCCCAAACGTAGTTAATTAATTAAGTACTTGATCCAATCACAAGTCTTAATTATTCCCGAGATCAAATTCGGAATTTAACTAAGTGTCTATACCCCGTATAGACGTGCCACTGCGTCAACGAATTCTCAATTCATTACGCACCTTTGACAAGTTTGTCCCGACCAATAGAGATTGTTATCCTTTTTAAGCGTGACTCACTTGGTTCGTCTCAATTAGCACGGGAGGTATCCGCGAGTCCGGTATTCGCCTAGCCAATCCCGCGGTACCGGACAGATCCTAATTGAGAACGGATTTTGATCCAATCTAAATTCTGTCGAACCGACTATAGATATTTATTTAATATTCTTACGCCCTTCACCTTCGTCCCGGTCGAGTGAGAATCATGGTTAATGTCAAACTCACTAAACTCGACTCTATGTTATAATCAAGAATGCCGCGATTACGAAACTACGCTCCGTGTCTCACACGAGCTAGTTTATTGCTCCGGCCGGAGGCTTAGTAATCGCCGTCCTCAATTATCTCATAGGACGTTAACCTCGTGAATGAGGCAGTGAATCCCCAGAGCACTCAAAGCCCGGCAATCACCTCCGTAAAATCGGCTGCATTTTGCCGCTGGCCCATACCCTTTATTAGAGCATTTAACGGGCCTAGCAAACTAGCGTCAAACCGGAATCGCGGAAACAAATTCCGTCGATGAGCCTAACGGTCTAAGGCTGTTATAGTCTTCGTTCGATTGTTGGCATCCCCGCGTTAAGCCACGCGATTGAAACGAATATCGAGCCATGTGTTCGAATACTCCGATGCCCCGATCGGCAATATTTCCGTCACGACCTCCCATCTTCCCAAGATGAATGATTGACACAATCGTTGCATTGGAGCCGTCAACGGACAAGTCATAATCGGTAATTTAGTCACCCCACTAGATTCCTAAGACTTGCGAACAATTATTTAGTGCAGAGAATAAGATCCGATCGGTGTCGCCTCTCTCATCCCATGAGAATCGATCGATCAACTCGTGCACAAGGGTTTTATTTATTTACTGCACTACCGGAAGCTAGCAGACTTTAAACTCGATAAATATATAATGAATGCCTCAAATTAATAAAATACAATATTTTATTAATTAATGGTTACAATAAACCATTTACAGTTATCAAACTTATACAACATGGGTCACCCCATTCATCTCAGTCCTCTGAATGGCATTCCGAGGGTATACCTTCTAACAGACTCCCACTTGCACTCTAATGCCGTGCGCGCTGCTCTCAACGCCACGTTGCCTGGTATCGAATACCCATCTTTTCTAGATGTCGTTCCAACACCAGCTGGGACAAAGGCTTCGTCAGTGGGTCCGCCACGTTATCCGCGGTAGCAATTTTCTGCACAGCTATGTAGCCGTTTTCAACGAATTCTCTAAGAATATGGTATTTTCTCTCGATGTGTTTGGATTTGCTATGAGACCGTGGTTCCTCTGCCTGCGCGACAGCACCGCTATTATCGCACCATAGCGTTAGCGGTCCGTCCGCAGCTGGGACCACCGTAAGTTCATCCTAGAACTTTCTCATGCAAACAGCCTCTTTAGCAGCCTCAGAGGCCGCTATATGTTCCGCCTCACACGTGGAATCGGCAGTCGTGCTTTGCTTAGAACTTTTCCAAGATACTGCCCCACCGTTGAGCGTGAATATAAAACTCGAGGTAGACCGTCGGTCATCCACGTCTGACTGGAAGTCCGAATCGGTATATCCCACTACCTCTAGTCCCGCATCTCCATAGACCAACATCAAATCTTTAGTTCGTCTAAGATACTTAAAGATTGTTTTGACTGCTGTCCAGTGTTCTTCTCCCGGGTTCGCCTGAAACCGACTTACCACGCTCACAGAGTAGGCGATGTCCGGTCGCGTGCAAAGCATCGCGTACATGAAGCTACCTACTGCAGACGCATAGGGAATTCCATTCATTCTTTGTCGGTCCTCCTCACTTTGAGGACACATCGACTTTGAAAGATGAATTCCATGTCGCATCGGTAAGAAGCCTCTATTAGAGTCATCCATCTTGAATTTCTTCAGGATCTTCTCTAAGTGGAGGGCTTGGGATAGGCCGATCGTGCGCTTCGCTCGATCCCGAAATAAGCGAATCCCTAGGATATACATCGCTTCTCCCAAGTCTTTCATGGAGAATTCGGTCGAAAGCCACGCTTTCACCGAAGAGAGCATGCCTACATCGTTTCCTATTAATAGGATGTCATCTACGTACAATACGAGAAACGATATCATACTCCCACTGCTCTTTTTGTAGACGCACGGTTCGTCCACATTTTTCTCGAATCCGTAGTTCCGAACTACTTCATCAAAACGTAGATTCCAACTACGAGATGCCTGTTTCAGTCCATAAATGGACCGATTCAGTTTGTACACTTTCTGAGCATCTGCATGTGACTCAAAACCCCGTGGCTGTTCCATATAGATCTACTCCTTGAGGAATCCATTTAGGAACGCCGTTTTGACGTCCATTTGCCAGATCTCATAGTCGTAGTGCGCGGCTATGGCAAGTAGAATTCGTATGGATTTGATCATAGCAACAGGCGAGAAGGTCTCCTCATAATCGACCCCTTCCTTCTGGTTATAGCCCTTGGCAACCAGCTTGGCTTTGTACGTCTCAACTTGTCCGTCAGATCCAATCTTTCTCTTGTAGATCCATTTGCATCCAATCGGTCTAAAACCGTTTGGAAGATCCACTAGAGTCCAGACCTTGTTAGCATACATTGAATCCATTTTCACTTTCATAGCCTCAACCCATCTCGTCGACTCTACGTCAGTCATTGCCTGATCGAAAGTTGAAGGATCATCTCTAAGAAGGGCCTTCGTCACAGCATAGCCATACTGGATTTGTGCCATGCCATAATACCTCTCAGGTTGGTGCGGCACTCTTTCGGATCGACGCAATACTGGTTCAATTGGTTGTACGCTCGGACCATCCGATATTATATCCTGTGAGGGTGTTTCGGTCAACTCTCCCAGAGTCACCTCTCGCCCGACTCCACATTCTCGAATGAACTCATCCTCGAGAAAGTGTGCGTGCAGGCCCACAATGATCCTCTGATCCTCGTGGAAGTAGAATAGGTACCCCATGGAATCCTCAGGGTATCCTACGAAACGGCCCTTCGCAGCTCTTGACTCCAACTTGTCTGTTTTTAACTTTTTCACATAGGCGGGGCAACCCCAAATCCTAATGTGATTCAAGTTCGGTAAACGGCCAGTCCATATCTGATACGGAATGCCATTTTCAACAGACTTTGATGGACACCGGTTCAGGGTGTACGCCGCTGTCAAAAGCGCATAACCCCACAATGATAATGGTAAGTCAGTATAGCTCAGCATAGATCGAACCATATCTAATAAGGTACGATTTCTGCGTTCAGCCACTCCATTCAACTGTGGCGTGCCTGGATGAGTCATCTGTGATATGATCCCGTTCTCCTTCAAGAACTGCTCAAACTCGATACTCATGTACTCACCGCCTCGATCCGATCGAATGGCTTTAATGAGTTTCCCAGTTTGCTTTTCCACTAACGCCTTAAACTCCTTGAACTTTTCAAGAGTTTCAGACTTATACCTTAACAGATACACTAGCCCGTAACGACTATGATCATCCGTAAAGGTAACGAAATAGTGGAAATCACCCCGAGCCTTTACATTAAAAGGTCCGCAAACGTCCGTATGAATTAAACTGAGAATTTTAGTGGCTCTATTAAATTTTCCAGTGAAGGGCGATCGAGTCATCTTACCACGAAGACAAGATTAACAGGTTGGATAAGGATCTGATCCCATTGGTATAAGAATGCCCGTTTTCTCCAACTCGTGAATTTTGTGCTCTCCAGCGTGACTCAATCGGAGATGCCATAGATATCTCGCGTTTGTTTCTAACTTTCGTTTGTTGGTGATTGCGTTCACAGATTTTTCAGTTTGGAGGTTTAAATAGTAAAGACCATTTAAAAGAGTTGCTGTTCCGACAATTTTGTTTCCAAACAAAATATTGCATTTATTTCCTTGAAAATTAAATACATAACCACTCCCGCTCAAAACGGGAATGGAGATAATGTTCTTTAACCCCCGGGGAATTACAAGTACATTATCTAACAGCAACATAAAACCAGTATCTAAACATAGTTTTTTCGATCCCACGTGGCTTGTCGAGACACTATGTCCGCTCCCCACGTTGATCATCACCTCCTTGTCCTCGAGCCTTCTACTTCGTTCGAGATCCTGTGACATCACGCAGATGTGAGAACTGGCTCCGGAATCCAAGATCCACGAAGTAGAATATACAGACATAGAACATATAGTTTCTAAAACATATAGTTCTTTACCTGAAGCCACCATCTCACTTTTGAGCTTGGGACAATCCCTCTTCCAGTGGCCTAGCACACCGCAATGAAAGCATTTGTCCGTTGGCTTCGGACCAGTTTGTTTGGACTTCTTCTTTTTATCGTAAGTCAGCCTCGAAGGCCTTCGCTTGTTCAACCTCATTTTTCCCTTCGCGGGCTTAGTGGTTGCCACAAGCGCTGTCTGTTTCCCCTTCTTCATCTGAGACTGTGCTGACACCAACTGATTTAACAGTTCAGATAAAGTCAGCTGCTTGTCGTTCAGATTGAAGTTCACTATGAAGGAGTTGAAGGAGGGGGGAAGCGACTGCAAAATCAGATCGCATTGGAGATCACAATCAATAAGAAAATCGAGAGTCTCCAATCTCTCAATCATATTGATCATGTTCAACATGTTATCTCCAACGTTTTCGCCCTCAGACATCCTCGAGCGAAAGAGGTGTTCCGATATCAAATATCGGACTGTCCTAGACGGTGTACCATACAATTCTTTCACATGTAGCAATATCTGCCGTGCATTCGCCATGTGCTCATGGCTACACTGCAGAGCATTGCTCATTGACCCGAGTACATATGACTTCACGATTTGTTCGTCTTTGTTCCGCTTATCGTAAGCAGTACGAACTTCATCGCTAGCGTCAGCCCCTGGGGCTGGCAGCATTTCAAAATCCAACACATAAGTCAGCGATTCAATCCCGAGAACAATTCTCAGATTGCGTAACCAATCGACGTAGTTTGATCCAGTCAAACGGTTTTCTTTGAGCAGTATTTGTAATGCGGAAGATATTTTGTAACTGAGAGAAATACACAAATCTGCAGAAAATAAAGTCCTATTAGATTGTTGTATAGTTCATCAAACGCAAACAAGGACTTTTGTTTCGTTTGACTCCCACTATCTTTTCTTAAACCCCATACTTCCATTAGAGGTTTCAGAAGCTCGTTGATAACTTCGATAGTGGAGTTGAAGTCCCCGAAAGCTTAAGCAAACCTCAACCTCTGACGTTTTATTGGTTTGCAAAAGCCAACGAAGTTGCGTTCCACGCGAACTCGTCTCACGAGTGTCTCAACTATCTTTGTCTCAGTCAGGGACCCCCTATAATAACCCGAAAAAAACAAAAAATTTAGTAACGGGATTTAGTATTTAATATATAATGTAATGTTTGAAGTTCTCTGTCTTAAATTTAAATAAGATTGAGAATATCATGAGTACAGGCATCGAAAATCTCATGAGTATGGGTGTAGAGAAATTTTGTGAAAGAGCGAGAATTTTGGTTGTAATGGTATCGCGATATTTGTTTGAGCAAATTGGATCAGGTTATACAATTTGCCCAATTTGGACCAATTGTGCAATTTACACAATTGGGAAAAAGTTAAGTAAGAGGGTATTGAGAAAAGTTTGGGTAAAATAGGCCATTTGTGCAATTTACACACTTAGTGAATTTTAAGGTGACGTGGATGAAACGAAGATTACTTACAGTTGAAGGAAATCGACGTTAATCACTTATCTACAACTTAAAATACCTCAAACGAAAAATACCTCCAACGAGGAGATAAAAAAATATTTGCTGGGGGAGGAAAAACGCAAGGAAGAAGGAGAGAAGGAAAAACAACGAAGTGCAAATTCCTGAACATAACTTGGACTTAAGGTAGGTGATTTTACATCTACAAACCTGTTTTTTTTTAGTTTTCGAACCATCTCAGAATTTTGGATGAAAGATCATCCAGGTTCGAAAACCCCTTTAGTTCGAATTTCTGGTATTTACGTGATTTTTTTTTTAGTGTTATGATGCTTGTTCGAGCTCAACATATGAGTTCTATAATCTATTTAGGTGTTTATGTGAGTTGGAAGGATGTTTGTGTGATGAAAATTCCAAGAAATTTAGGGTTTATGCGTGAAAATTAGTTTTTCGCATGAACAGTAAAGTTTTCGGGCGAATTTTATGTTTTCGGACCGAATAAGGGTTTTCGCGGGCCAGTTATTTTGCGAATTGTGAGGGAGAAAGGTTATCGCGGGCCGAAAACAAGTTTTCGCGGGCTGAGGTCTTTCGCGAACCGTGAGACATCGCGGGCTGAAAACAAGTTTTCGCGGGCTGAGGTCTTTCGCGAACCGTGAGACATCGCGGGCTGAAAACAAGTTTTCGCGGGCTGAAGTCTTTCGCGAACCGTGAGACATCACGGGCCGAAAACCTGTTTTCGCGAGCCAGAGAGTTCGCGAATAAGAAATAGATGCGAACCAAAGCTTTTCGCCAGTCACTCTTCAAAATAAAAAGGGTTTTCGCGAACCAAAGCTTTTCGCCACTTATTGTTCGCGAATTGAGCTTTTCGCTAGTCACTGTTCAAAATAAAAAGGGTTTTCGCGAACCAAAGCTTTTCGCCACTTTTCATGAGGTTAAAACTCTTCGCCACTTAGAAAACTTTTCGCCAGGTCAACTTTTAGTGGACGGTTCACGGGCCTGGTGGAAATATTTTGAGTCTTAGTCAAAATTTCAACCCAAATCTTTTAATATAAAGTATTTTCGAGATTTTGAGGATATGATTTAAATGTATGATTGAATAATTTTGGTGTTGTTCACATATACGAAATATGGCTTAGGATTTGTTGTGCATACATTCACAACATGTCATGACGAGAGTAATGATCGCATTTGTGCGATGGGGGAGTGTATGCCTTTCTTTGGCAGTGATAAGTGAGGTTAAGACTCGTAGGTGCACTTGACGGGAGACAGACGTGATCGATCTGTCTACTCAGGCTTGAGCAACCTGAGGTGCCCACCGTCGTAGGATGGCTCGACTTGACGGGAGATAGACGTGATCGATCTATCTACCCGGGTACAGCGCGGGGGCGCGACTCGGGGTGCCCACCGTCAGGAGATGAGATTAGGCGGGAGATAGACGTGATCGATCTATCTACCCGGGTACAGTGTGAAAACGCGACTCGGGGTGCCCATCGCCATGAGATGTGATTTCCGAGTCTGTGTGACCGGATGATTGATTTGGTATTGCGCGCAAGGTGCCGAGTCTAACCTAGGGCCCTGATTTATTGAGTTACGAGAAAATGAGCGTGCAATTT
This sequence comes from Lindernia subracemosa, assembly GCA_028392965.1. Classification (NCBI taxonomy): domain Eukaryota; kingdom Viridiplantae; phylum Streptophyta; class Magnoliopsida; order Lamiales; family Linderniaceae; genus Vandellia; species Vandellia subracemosa. The sequence continues at coordinate 827,895 of JAQPCC010000081.1, read as the reverse complement.
TCATGTGAGATATTGGGATTTGGGGACATGTGCACGCATGCATTGCATTATTTTGTGTTCACCTACTGGGCATTTTTTTTGCTCAGGGTTACATGTTTTATAGGTACTAATGAGTAGACGGCTGGTGGCGGTGACTCCACGGGCTTTTGGGGGCGGATGCAGTACATGGGGCGCGACCTGTGGAGGCGTAGGATTATTTTGATATTTTGGGGTTTCGGCCCGTTGTAAACACCTTTGTAAAACGACTCTTCTATATATATTGTATAATATACTATTTTGTTTTTTTGTAAAATGGGCTTTCCGCGGCTTTCGTTGCGGAAAATCCGCCAATTATCCTTTATTAAAAAGTAGGGTCGTCTCAGGTGGTATCAGAGCATAGGCTTTAGATTCTGAAGACTGTCCATGTACTGCTGCCCAAAAGCCGGGAGAACCAGCCGTGCCTGTAAGTTTTAAGTTTTGACGAAAGTATGTGGAAAATGATTATATGCTTATGTGTGTCTGTGATTGGAGAATATTTACAAGATGCCTAGAGGACGATCGAGACGTGAATATGTTGAGGAGTCGAGCCAAAGAGGCGAGCCCGAAACCCCTACACGCGAACATGATACTGTCAATAGACTGACCGAACTGATTCAGCGTCAGTCGGAGCAGATTAATGACCTTATACACCATCGAAGCTCGTCGGAGCATCGTCCTTCCCCGCAGCCCGACCGGGTAGAAATAATCGGGGAGCGATTCCGAAAACTGAATCCTCCCATCTTTACCGAGGCCGCCAACCCTGCGGTCGCTGAGGACTGGATAGGCACTATAGAGGACATGTTCATCTATAGCAGAGTGCCTGATAATGAGAAGGTACTTTGCGCCGTTTCCCTCCTCCGGGAGAACGCGCGCTATTGGTGGAACACTGTAAAGGTATTGGAAGACCCAATCACCATGACATGGGACAAGTTCAAGGAGCTATTCTTCACCAAATATTTCACCGCCCACGAACAGGAGCAACGTATGTTCCAATTCATGAATTTACGACAAGGAAGCATGCCGGTGGCGGAATACATCCATCGCTTTGAAGAGTTGTCCCGTTTTGCCCCGTTTCTTGTGGCAACCAACACCCTGAAGGTGACTCGATTCATTCAGGGACTTAAGCCCGAAATCTATCGAGATTTGAGCATAGCCGGCGCACGACAGCTGGAATTTATGCAAGTTACCGAACGCGCCTTAATTGCCGAGCAAGCAGAGCGGGTAGTTGTGGAAGCCCAGGAAGCGAGGAAAAGGAGAGAGAATCAGCAAGGCGGAGGGGGAAACAAGAAGTGCCAATTCTTTGGCAAAGGGCAGTCTAGCCAAGGAAACCGATCGGGCCAACAAAACTGGCGCCCGAGGCCGAATCTAGGGCCGACAAATATCTCTAATCGACTTCAGAATGTTACGCCCCAATGCCAGCAATGCGGGCACTATCACTTTGGGGTCTGCTATGGAGTAAGGCAACCTCCGCAGTGCTACCAGTGTGGAAAGGTGGGGCATTACGCCAGGGCATGCACGGAGAGACAACCCCTGGTGCAGAATCAGCCCCAACCGTTGATCCGACCTCCACCTGTACCAGCACGGGTCTTTACATTAACAAAAGAGGAGGCGGAGACAAACCCCGATGTGGTGACGGGTACATTGAATATTTACCATGTCTCGACTTCTATTTTAATTGACTCGGGAGCCACACATTCTTTTGTGTCGGCTGATTTCGTGACAAGGGTCGGAATATATCCTACCCATTCTAAAAATGATTATTTAGTTAGTTTGCCACATGGGAACCCGACTCGAACCAATTTAGTGATAGAAAAGTGCCCAATAAATATGAAGGGTAGGGAATTGTTAGTCAATCTAATTGTAATCCCGATGAATGATTACGACATCATATTCGGGATGGATTGGCTTTCGAAATACGGAGCCGTAATTGATTGTTCTAGGAAAGTTGTAAGATTTCAATCACCCGAGGGAGGAGAGTTCGTCTTTTTGGGAAAGGTGAGCAAGGATAGAATTCCCCGAATATCTGCCTTGAAGGCTCAGCGACTTTTAAATAATGGTTGCGAGTCCTATTTTGTGTTTGCTATGAAAGTCGAGGAATCCCCTTTACCAAAACTTGAGGAGATTCCTATCATAAACGAATATTCCGACGTGTTTCCCGACGACCTTCCGGGTTTACCCCCTGAAAGAGAGATCGAATTCAAAGTCGATCTTATGTCTGGGGCTGCCCCGATATCGAAAGCTCCATATCGAATAGCGCCGAACGAGCTACGGGAATTGAAGGAACAGTTGGAGGAGCTGTTACTGAAGGGATTCAGCCAACCGAGCTTCTCTCCATGGGGAGCACCAGTTCTTTTCGTTCGTAAGAAAGACGGGTCGATGAGATTGTGTATCGATTATCGTGAGCTGAATAAGATCACGATAAAGAATAAGTATCCGTTGCCGAGGATCGAGGATTTATTCGACCAATTGCAAGGGGCAACGGTATTCTCTAAGATCGACCTGCGTTCTGGGTATCACCAGTTAAAGATCCGTGAAGCAGGCGTCCCCAAAACTGCGTTCAGCACGAGGTACGGCCATTTCGAGTTTCTAGTCATGCCTTTCGGGTTGACGAATGCTCCAGCCGCTTTCATGGATCTGATGAATCGGGTATTCAAAAATTTCCTAGACCGCTTCGTGATCGTCTTTATAGACGATATCCTTATTTATTCAAAAACGAAGGATGAACATGAGGAGCATCTAAGAACAATTTTAGGAATTTTACGGGAGAAACAACTCTATGCCAAATTCAAGAAATGTGAATTTTGGCTCGATCGAGTGGCCTTTCTCGGACACGTAATCTCGGGAGATGGAATTTCTGTAGACCCCAGCAAAATCGAGGCAGTCAGTAATTGGCCACGCCCAACTACACCTACCAAAGTACGAAGTTTCCTTGGGCTTGCAGGCTATTACCGAAAGTTTATAGCCGATTTTTCGAGTATTGCCTCGACCCTGACTAGCCTGACAAAGAAGAACGTGCCCTTCAAATGGACTGAGGCCAGCGAACAAAGCTTTCAGGAGCTGAAGAAACGACTCACTTCTGCTCCCATTCTTACCATCCCCTCAGGATCCGGAGGCTTCTCGGTGTATAGCAATGCATCGAAGAATGGCCTCGGCTGTGTACTTATGCAAAACGGGAAAGTGATTGCCTACGCTTCCCAACAACTCAAGAACTATGAGAAGAACTACCCGACCCATGACCTCGAACTTGCCGCCGTGGTATTCGCATTGAAGATTTGGCGGCATTATCTTTACGGAGAACGGTGCGAGATTTATACAGACCATAAAAGTCTGAAATATTTCTTCACCCAAAAAGACCTGAACATGAGGCAACGACGATGGCTTGAACTGGTGAAGAATTACGATTGTGTTATCAACTATCATCCGGGGAAAGCCAACGTAGTAGCCGACGCTCTAAGTCGAAAGACTATGAACACATAATTGAGCCAAATAGGAGTTGAAGTAATCAATTACGGGGAAATCGAGGCCCGTCTGGCAGCGTTGACTATCAAACCAACGTTGCTAGATCAAATCGTGGAGGCTCAGAAGAGTGACGAAACCTACCTCAAAATTCGGAATAAGCAGAACGAAGATGCAGTACCCGACTACCAATTTCGGGAAGATGGAAGCTTAAGATTTCGAGGCCGTCTTTATGTGCCGAATAATGAAGATATTCGCCGTGCCCTTCTATCAAAAGCCTATTCCAAAACATACTCTGTGCATCCCGGTGCCACAAAGATGTACCGAGATTTGCGAACGACCTACTGGTGGCCCAAAATGAAAACGGAGATCGCAACTTTTGTGAGTCGCTGCACTACCTGCCAATAGATCAAAGCCGAACATCAACGACCGGCAGGAATGCTACAGCCACTGCCTGTTCCAGAATGGAAATGGGATCACATCACTATGGACTTCGTCGTTGGGATGCCAAAGACGACGAAGGGCCACGACGCCATTTGGGTGATCGTTGATCGCTTAACTAAATCCGCCCATTTTCTACCGATCAATTCTGCATTCTCCCTGGAACGATATGCGGAATTGTACATTCAAGAAATTGTTCGACTCCACGGAATCCCTCTTTCAATAGTCTCGGATCGAGATTCGAAATTTCTATCAAATTTCTGGCAGAGTCTGCAGAAAGCCATGGGGACTAAGTTGTCATTCAGCACGGCATACCATCCCCAAACTGACGGACAATCGGAACGAACGATCCAGACACTAGAAGATATGTTACGGGCTTGTGTGCTGGATTTCAAAGGAAATTGGAGTAAGTACCTGCCCTTGATCGAATTCTCTTATAATAACAACTTTCACGCTTCGATTGGAATGGCGCCGTATGAAGCTTTGTACGGACGTAAATGCCGATCCCCAGCTCATTGGGACGAGATCGGTGAACGAGCGCTACTAGGTCCCGAAATAGTTCGAGAAATGACGGAAGCTGTTGCAAAGATTCGAGAGAGAATGCAGACGGCCCAAAGTCGTCAGAAAAGTTACGCTGAACATCGTCGACGACCATTAGAATTTGCGGAGGATGATTGGGTATTTTTGAAGATATCCCCAATGAAAGGCGTGAAGAGATTCGGACAAAAAGGAAAGTTAAGTACGAGATATATTGGACCTTTTAGAATTTTAAAGCGTATCGGCGAAGTAGCATATCAGCTCGAATTGCCGACATCACTGGCACAAGTTCATGACGTTTTTCATGTATCAACATTACGAAAATACATCGCAAACCCAAGTCAGGTGGTGGAGAACAAGTTTCCTTATCAGCAATTGAAGCCCGACCTAAGTTATGAAGAAAAGCCGGTAGAAATTTTGATGCACGAAGTAAAGCGACTTCGGAATAAAAATATTCCGTTAATCAAAGTATTGTGGCGGAATCAGGCAATTGAAGAAGCCACTTGGGAGCGAGACGACGATATGAGAAATCGTTATCCCGAATTATTCCAATCGGTGTAATTTCGGGGACGAAATCCTTTTAAGGGGGGGAGGATATAATAACCCGAAAAAAAAAAAAATTTAGTAAACGGGATTTAGTATTTAATATATAATGTAATGTTTGAAGTTCTCTGTATTAAATTTAAATAAGATTGAGAATCTCATGAGTACAGGCATCGAAAATCTCATGAGTATGGGTGTAGAGAAATTTTGTGAAAGAGCGAGAATTTTGGTTTTAATGGTATCGCGATATTTGTTTGAGCAAATTGGATCAAGTTATACAATTTGCCCAATTTGGACCAATTGTGCAATTTACACAATTGGGAAAAAGTTAAGTAAGAGGGTATTGAGAAAAGTTTGGGTAAAATAGGCCATTTGTGCAATTTACACACTTAGTGAATTTTAAGGTGACGTGGATGAAACGAAGATTACTTACAGTTGAAGGAAATCGACGTTAATCACTTATCTACAACTTAAAATACCTCAAACGAAAAATACCTCAAACGAGGAGATAAAAAAATATTTGCTGGGGGAGGAAAAATGCAAGGAAGAAGGAGAGAAGGAAAAACAGAGAAGTGCAAATTCATGAACATAACTTGGACTTAAGGTAGGTGATTTTACATCTACAAACCTGTTTTTTTTTAGTTTTCGAACCATCTCAGAATTTTGGATGAAAGATCATCCAGGTTCGAAAACCCCTTTAGTTCGAATTTTTGGTATTTACGTGATGTTTTTTTTAGTGTTATGATGTTTGTTCGAGCTCAACATATGAGTTCTATAATCTATTTAGGTGTTTATGTGAGTTGGAAGGATGTTTGTGTGATGAAAATTCCCAGAAATTTAGGATTTATGCGTGAAAATTAGTTTTTCGCAGGAACGATAAAGTTTTTGGGCGAATTTTATGTTTTCGGACCGAATAAGGGTTTTCGCGGGCCAGTTATTTTGCGAATTGTGAGGGAGAAAGGCTATCGCGGGCCGAAAACAAGTTTTCGCGGGCTGAGGTCTTTCGCGAACCGTGAGACATCGCGGGCTGAAAACAAGTTTTCGCGGGCTGAGGTCTTTCGCGAACCGTGAGACATCGCGGGCTGAAAACAAGTTTTCGCGGGCTGAAGTCTTTCGCGAACCGTGAGACATCACGGGCCGAAAACCTGTTTTCGCGGGCCAGAGAGTTCGCGAATAAGAAATAGATGCGGGCCGAAAACCAGATTTCGCGAACCAAAGCTTTTCGCCACTTATTGTTCGCGAATTGAGCTTTTCGCTAGTCACTGTTCAAAATAAAAAGGGTTTTCGCGAACCAAAGCTTTTCGCCACTTATTGTTCGCGAATTGAGCTTTTCGCTAGTCACTGTTCAAAATAAAAAGGGTTTTCGCGAACCAAAGCTTTTCGCCACTTTTCATGAGGTTAAAACTCTTCGCCACTTAGAAAACTTTTCGCCAGGTCAACTTTTAGTGGACGGTTCACGGGCCTGGTGGGAATATTTTGAGTCTTAGTCAAAATTTCAACCCAAATCTTTTAATATAAAGTATTTTCGAGATTTTGAGGATATGATTTAAATGTATGATTGAATAATTTTGGTGTTGTTCACATATACGAAATATGGCTTAGGATTTGTTGTGCATACATTCACAACATGCCATGACGAGAGTAATGATCGCATTTGTGCGATGGGGGAGTGTATGCCTTTCTTTGGCAGTGATAAGTGAGGTTAAGACTCGTAGGTGCACCTGACGGGAGACAGACGTGATCGATCTGTCTACTCAGGCTTGAGCAACCTGAGGTGCCCACCGTCGTAGGATGGCTCGACTTGACGGGAGATAGACGTGATCGATCTATCTACCCGGGTACAGCGCGGGGGCGCGACTAGGGGTGCCCACCGTCAGGAGATGAGATTAGGCGGGAGATAGACGTGATCGATCTATCTACCCGGGTACAGTGTGAAAACGCGACTCGGGGTGCCCACCGCCATGAGATGTGATTTCCGAGTCTGTGTGACCGGATGATTGATTTGGTATTGCGCGCAAGGTGCCGAGTCTAACCTAGGGCCCTGATTTATTGAGTTACGAGAAAATGAGCGTGCAATTTTCATGTGAGATATTGGGATTTGGGGACATGTGCACGCATGCATTGCATTATTTTGTGTTCACCTACTGGGCATTTTTTTTGCTCAGGGTTACATGTTTTATAGGTACTAATGAGTAGACGGCTGGTGGCGGTGACTCCACGGGCTTTTGGAGGCGGATGCAGTACATGGGGCGCGACCTGTGGAGGCGTAGGATTATTTTGATATTTTGGGGTTTCGGCCCGTTGTAAAGACCTTTGTAAAACGATTCTTTTATATATATTGTATAATATACTATTTTGTTTTTCTGTAAAATGGGCTTTCCGCGGCTTTCGTTGCGGAAAATCCGCCAATTATCCTTTATTAAAAAGTGGGGTCGTCTCACCCCCGCCGGCTAACCCGAAACAAGGCGGTATAACTGTCTAAGTGCAAGCTATCAACTTTGCTCGAACCGCACACTTGAACCTTGCCTTTCGGACTTAGGTGTGGTCTTGGCGAGCGGCGTTTGACCGCACCCGAATAAGCCGAAACAAAAGCAAAAGCAAGGCGTCGGCAAACCCGAAACCAAAACTTGCAATGACTTTTGTAACAGCTGATTCGAGCTTGATAGAAGACAGGGATTCTAATCCCTTTGCTCACTTAGTATTCCAATCGGGAGATACATGCATGGTCTCATAGCGTGAAAATAAGCACGAGCACGTTTATGCGATATTTAAATAACTAACCCTAGGAAAGCTATCTAAATGGACAATACGCGGACTATCTATACTGGTCCTATTACATGGGTCGTATACGACCGGGGTCTTCGATCTTCGAGGAATGCCATCCTCGGACCACCATGGACATCGAACCACCCGTCTTCGTGGCTCGCATCGAACGGCCGCCTTTTATCTGACTCTATCTAATAAAGCCATAAAATACAACACGGGGGGAATTATTTCCCGTACATCCCGTAATCCATGTACATACCGGGGGGCAGCATACGGCCCTTAAACAGATAACCCGGATAACCTAAGTCCGCGATATTGTCCCACATAAACATGCAACACACAATTTTGATGTCGGTTTCCGACCAACGTCACGAGCGACAATTTTGTCGACCGTAAGTTCACCACATCGGCTTTCGAGGCCTTCGGTCGAACCCGATCTTGAGCCGTAGCTCCGATACCACTGTTGGGGTGAGCCCGTATCGACCGACGGCGGCTCCCGAACAGCGCGACATGGACTTAGCGGAAGCGGAAGCGATCCCGTAGTGTAGGTGCCGAATTTTAAATTTTTATCATTTAAACTCGCACGAACACATCCCGGGAGGTACCCGAGCACCCCGGCCCGAGCCCTCGGGAGACCATGGCAGCTCTCTGCCATGGTCCACGGCCGTGGGTCAGCCTTGGCCGAGAATGGCAGCAAGCTGATTGGGTCCACGGTCTGGACCACTACGGTCCACGGCCGTGGACCTAGTTCAGCCTCTGTCCACGGCCAGGACCACCTTGGTCCACGGCCGTGGACCTTGTCCAGGCTCTGCCCACGGCCAGGACCACCCTGGTCCACGGCCGTGGGTCTTATGGTTCACGGCCGTGAGCCTCCTGCTCGTGGCCGTGAACCTTGTCGGTGACGCGATGGTTTCGATTTTTCGATCCCGAAAACTTATCCGACGTTCCCGAAACTTTATACCATGATTCCATACATGTCTTAAGACATAATAATGGATCATTCGAGGTCATTCAAGACTTTTTCGAGATTGATCAAATCAACGTAATCTAAATGTTCGAAACCTTACCCTTGTTGCGCGTTGCAAGATCGTCACAGCACGGCGTTCGAAAACGCGAAGCTTGAGCAAATCCTTCTTCATCTCGGACTGACCCGAGCAAGATTGAAACGCCGACACGCACTCTTTGGCACCTCGGAGCAACCCACGGATGGCTAGAGTTGCTATGAAGAGGTTTAAACTTAGCTTTGAAGCTTAAGTTGAACTTGGACCAAACTTTTCTTTTTCACTCAAGATCCTTGATCTTTTCTCTCTAAGAAAACTTCTTTCTTGCACTCTTACACTCATCTAATGATCCATTTTCGTTCTAAACATAAGGAGAAAGAATAGGAATCAAATCCATGGACAAAATGACACAATGTCACTCTCATAGTTGAAAGACCAAATCATTTTCTCTCAACTAATATTTCGTTTTTGTCCATTAAAGTAGGTTAGTGACATTTTAATAAACCTTTAAATAAGTGTAGGCCATGCCAACATTTAAGGTTTTGCAATTGAGCCTTTGGAAAAATCGAATAAATTCGATTGAGTCCGAATGATTATAATTTGATCAAATAGATCCAATCCAATTAATCCAAATTCTAATCAAGCCCAAACTTAGTTAATTAATTAAGTACTTGATCCAATCACAAGCCTTAATTATTCCCGAGATCAAATTCGGAATTTAACTAAGTGTCTATACCCCGTATAGACGTGCCACTGCGTCAACGAATTCTCAATTCATTACGCACCTTTGAAAAGTTTGTCCCGACCAATAGAGATTGTTATCCTTTTTAAGCGTGACTCACTTGGTTTGTCTCAATTAGCACGGGAGGTACCCGCGAGTCCGGTATTCGCCTAGCCAATCCCGCGGTACCGGACAGATCCTAATTGAGAACGAATTTTGATCCAATCTAAATTCTGTAGAACCGACTATAGATATTCATTTAATATTCTTACGCCCTTCACCTTCGTCCCGGTCGAGTGAGAATCATGGTTAACGTCAAACTCACTAAACTCGACTCTATGTTATAATCAAGAATGCCGCGATTACGAAACTACGCTCCGTGTCTCACACGAGCTAGTTTATTGCTCCGGCCGGAGGCTTAGTAATCGCCGTCCTCAATTATCTCATAGGACGTTAACCTCGTGAATGAGGCAGTGAATCCCGAGAGCACTCAAAGCCCGGCAATCACCTCCGTAAAACCGATTGCATTTTGCCGCTGGCCCATACCCTTTATTAGAGCATTTAACGGGCCTAGCAAACTAGCGTCAAACCGGAATCGCGGAAACAAATCCGTCGATGAGCCTAACGGTCTAAGGCTGCTATAGTCTTCGTTCGATCGTTGACATCCCCGCGTTAAGCCACGCGATCGAAACGAATATCGAGCCATGTGTTCGAATACTCCGATGCCCCGATCGGTAATATTTCCATCACGACCTCCCATCTTCCCAAGATGAACGATTGACACAATCGTTGCATTGGAGCCGTCAACGGACAAGTCATAATCGGTAATCTAGTCACCCCACTAGATTCCTATGACTTGCGAACAATTATTTAGTGCAGAGAATAAGATCCGATCGGTGTCGCCTCTCTCATCCCATGAGAATCGATCGATCAACTCGTGCACAAGGGTTTTATTTATTTACTGCACTACCGGAACTTAGTAGACTTTAAACTCGATAAATAAATAATGAATGCCTCAAATTAATAAAATACAATATTTAATTAATTAATGGTTACAATAAACCATTTACAGTTATCGAACTTATACAACATGGGTCACCCCATTCATCTCAGTCCTCTGAATGGCATTCCGAGGGCATACCTTCTAACAGTTACTGAGTCGTTAGACGACAATCCAGAAAACCCGGCTCAGCTGCTATTGCGCAGGTCTAGTAGGATATCTCAAATGCCTGAGAGATATTGTATGGTACACGTCGAGCATGGAGATGTTGCGATGAAGGGATGCGTCGGGGACGATCCCGTCACCTATGACCATGCAATTACCGGTACAGACTCCCTGAAGTGGCTTGAGGCTATGCAAGCTGAAATGGACTCTATGTATTCAAACCAGGTTTGGACACTTGTAGACCTACCCAATAGTTTTAGACCGATCGGGAACAAATGGATCTACAAGAAGAAGATTGGATCTGACGGACAGGTGGAAATGTACAAAGCTAGGCTTGTAGCGAAAGGGTATAGTCAAAACGAGGATATTGACTATGAGGAGACCTTTTCACCAGTCGCGATGATTAAGTCCATTCGTATTATGCTTGTGATAGCAGCATACTATTACTACGAGATCTGGTAGATGGACGTAAAGACCGCGTTCCTGAATGGATTCCTCCAGGAGGAGATTTATATGGAACAACCCAAAGGTTTTACGTCAGATGCAGATGCTCAAAAAATATGCAAGATGAATCGGTCTATTTATGGACTGAAACAAGTTTCGAGGAGTTGGAATCTTCGGTTCGATGAAGTAGTTAAGAACTACGGATTCATAAAGAACGAAGATGAGCCCTGTGTTTACAAGAAGGCCAGTGGAAGCAAGGTGTCGTTTCTAGTATTGTACGTAGATGACATTCTTTTGATAGGAAACGACATTGGGATGCTTTCAGAGGTCAAAGCTTGGATTTCAACCGAATTCTCTATGACAGACCTGGGAGAGGCGACCTATATTCTAGGAATACGCCTATTTAGAGATAGGGTGAAACGGTCAATTGGCTTATCCCAAGCCCTTTACTTAGACAAGGTCCTTAAACGATTTAAGATGGACGACTCTAAGAAAGGGTTCCTACCTATGAGGCATGGGATTCATCTCTCAAAGGCTATGTCTCCTCGCAACGAGGTACAAAGACAAGAGATGAGTGGAGTCCCCTATGCTTCAGCTGTGGGTAGCCTGATGTACGAGATTCTTTGCACGCGACCAGACATAGCGTACGCTGTGAGCGTAGTGAGTAGGTTTCAGGCGAACCCTGGTAAGGAACATTGGGCGGCAGTAAAGACAGTCCTAAAGTACCTTACATCGACTAAGGACTTGATACTGATTTACGGCCCAGGAGAATTAGAGGTAGATGGTTATACGGATTCGGACTTCCAATCAGATGTGGATGACTGAAAGTTTACTTCGGGATTTGTCTATACGCTCAATGGTGGCGCAGTAACTTGGAAGAGTTCCAAGCAAAGCACGACTGCTGGTTCCACCACTGAGGCGGAGTATATAGCGGCTTCAGAAGCTGCCAAGGAGGGTGTTTGGATACGCATGTTCTTAGAAGAACTGCAGGTGGTACCTAGCATAGTGGATTGCCCGTTACCATTGTGGTGCGATAATAGCGGAGCGATCGCACAAGCTAAGGAACTCCGTGCTCACAATAAGTCCAACCACATAGAGAGAAAATACCACGTATTACGTGGGTTCGTTGAGAATGGCTCTAGAGCCGTGCAGAAGATCGCCTCAGCAGAAAATGTGGCGGACCCGTTCACGAAGCCACTGTCTCGGGCAGTACTAGATCGTCACCTCGATAAAATGGGGTTGAGATACTATAGCGCATGGCATTAGTGCAAGTGGGAGATTGTTGAGGTTCATGCCCTAGATGCCATACGAGGATTAGATAGTACGAGGGCAATGTAATTTTGATGTGTTTAACATTTGTAATTGGATTATTTGATAATGGAATTACGTTTTTATTATTGTTGTCAATTTGAGTTCTGATAAATAATACAAAAGGCATATTATTACTTCGTCTAAATAAATTAACCTTAGAGTCGGGTAATAAGACGAATTAATAAAACCCTAATATTTACAGTTCAGTTACCGATTCTGTGGGGACAGAGAGGGGGCATCAGTAAGCTGACATACTGTAATATTAAATTAAGTCCACAAGTCTTAGTCTCCAGTAGGGTGACTGGATATGATGAGTATGACCTGTTTGTCGACGGGTCCAAAACAGTTGTGCCAACTGTTCACTTGGGAAGTGGGAGCTCGTGACATTGATACAAGACGAATCAGGGGATTGTTTGTATTTGGACACTGACTCGTAATCGAACGATCACACGCTGGTAAAGTCGTTGACCGATCGATTGACTATAGTAGTCTACGTGAACCTTAGACCGAAAGGGTTAACTCGGGGTTAGTCTTAAGGTCTTGATTAGTCACTAGTTTGCTAGGCCCGAATTGCATGAAGCATGGGTCAGCGGCGAAATGCGATCTTGACTTTTCGACGTGATTGCCGATTATACCGCTGAGCGAGATTTACGGCCTTGATTAAATTCGAGGTTAACGTCCTATAGAGTTTTCGATGTGCGGGAAATTACCTAAGTCTCTGGCCATAGCACATAACTGACTCACGAGTGTCGTGGAGGGCAGTGTGGTAAATGTCACCGACAAGAACATCATAGAGTCGAGTCCTGTAAGTTCGACTAAGCGTGACTTTCACTCGACTGGGACAAACGTAAAGGGTTTATACGTAGGACGACAATCTATAGTCGGTACGTGAATTATACCTATTCGTACTCAACTCGGGATAGGTTCGGTACCACGGGGCTGGCTAGGTGAATATCGAATTCCTGGATTCCTTCCAAAGCCGGTTGAGACGAACCAAGAGAGTCGGGCTTAAAAAGGGCAACCGACACTACGCCTCTATGAGAATAAAGCAGGCTGGGGCCTGGATTGTGAGATTAGGGTTTGGGGCTTGGCCGAAACCCTAAATGGCCGAAAAACTTGGTTAAATCAAGTGAGGGGCAAAATGGTCTTTTCACCTCACGAAATATTTTTGAAATATAATATTGGATATTTAATATTTAGTATATGATTTAAATGTGATTTAAATCTTTATTATTTTTTGGAAAAATAATAATATTTAATTTGGAATTAAATAAAATATATATTAGATATATATATGATTTTCGATTTATTAAATAGTATATTTTCGAAAATTATAATTAAATATATATATTGCATATTATATTTAAATATACTAAATATAGAATTAAATATTAATTTATTTAATATTAATTTGAATTTGAATTTGATTTAAATTCATAAAGCAAAAACCAAGTATACCAAGAGCAACTCAAAAGACTTGGTATGGCTTGGAGTGTGTAATACCCGAGTTCCGCACATAAAATGGCCAATAAATTTGCATGCATAGTATGTGCTTATATATGTATATGTAATTTTCGAAAGATGGGAGATTTCGAAGATTAAGATTATGAAGTATAGGATTTTCGAAAGAACATAGATTGCGAAAACTTAAAATTTTCGAAAGGAGATTTTCGAACTTAAGATTTTCGAAACATAGTTTCGAAAATATATAGCTTTCGAAAATATAGTTTCAAAAACATAGATTTAAAACTTAGCATGGGAGGAAAGTGAATAAAACAATAAAATAATATATTACATAGGTTGAGATAAGTATTAGCTAGGTCCTTGTCATTTGTTTATCATCACACGCAAACATAAGATAAGAACTAAGAAGAAAGAAAATCATTCATTTTTGTAAACTTTCGAAACTAAGAATAAGGAGAAAAAGAGTACGGACAGTGATCATCTTTAAGCTTGGGAAAGGTATAAATTCTTAATATGAGTTTTATGTTTTTAGCTATGATTTAGCATGTTATAAGTATTAACAAGCATGAATATTTCATGTGTTCATGTTTTATATATAGGTTTTGATTTTCGAAAGATTTGAGCATGTTTTAAAGTTCATATGATGCTTATCATGTTCTGAAGAAATGATGTTTTGATCGAAGGTTTAGATATTTTTCGAATGAATAGGTGTTTTTCGTGTCTTGAACTTGGTTTTCGCTACTTAAGATGGTTTTCGCTGGTTTAAAATGGTTTTCGCCACTTAGTGTTCGCGAACTGAGTTTTTCGCCACTTAGTGTTCGCGAACTGAGCTTTTCGCCACTCTTTATTAGGTTTCGCGAACTGAGCTTTTCGCCACTCTTTATTTGGTTTCGCGAACCAAAGCTTTTCGCCACTTATTGTTCGCGAATTGAGCTTTTCGCTAGTCACTGTTCAAAATAAAAAGAGTTTTCGCGAACCAAAGCTTTTCGCCACTTATTGTTCGTGAATTAAGCTTTTCACTAGTCACTGTTCAAAATAAAAAGGGTTTTCGCGGGCTAGAAAAGTTTTGCGCATGAGATAACCCCGGGCTGAAAACCTAGTTTTCGCGGGCCGAAATCTAGTTTTCGCGGGCCAAATTAATTTTCGAACAGGAGAAGTTTTGGGCCGAAAACTATTTTCGAAGGTCAGATTTAATTTCGAACATGAGATGAGTTTCGGGCCGAAAACTATTTTCGCAGATAGAAAACTAATTGATTTTCGAATGAAATTTCGAAACTTGCATATTTTCAATATAAATGCATTTTTAACATTTAGGTAATTTGAAAACTTTTATAACTATTTAACTTAACTAATGCATTGTCATAATAATATTTTCATGTTTAAGGGACGAAAATTAGGTGCACAGGACTGTTAGGATAATTAATCAAGGACACCAGGTAAGTGGGAATTTCAACTACAACACATAAATGTATTATAAGTGATTAACTTACGTGACTATGTGCTTTGGTATTCAAACTGTTACGTGAATTATTTGGCATGTGCCTAACTGGTAAATATTTTCAATATTACTCCCGTGGTATAATCATGTGCATACACAATACATTTGGGGATTTACGGGGGATGAGTATGCATGGTACTTATCGCCTGAAGGCGAATAATATTTGCCAATGTGGGCACTTGATGTCGACTCGCAGTTGAGTCAGGGCTACTTCTATGGCACCATGACGACGTGGTACGTCGTCGGATATTTTATATATTGATGAGGCAGGAGGAGAGACCCAGGAAGGAGCGACCTAGCTATGCTAGCGTAGGCTAACTGGAGTACGCAACTGCCCTATTAGCGGTAAGGAGCGACCTGGGAAGGAGCGACCTAGGGAGTAACCCTAGCGTAGGCTACTAGCGTGGACTACCAGCGTAGGCTACCGCATGATAGAGGGGACGACCTGGGACGGGGCGACCCAGGGAAACCTGGCGTAGGCTACCCAGCGTGGGTCACTATCATAATTATCCGTATTGGATGAGAGCTCTATGGTGCATAGCAAGTTAGCCGAGGGCCCTGAGAGATAAGAGATTGAGTTCAATTCTACAAGGGTAGAGATGCATTGGCGCGGATGCCTTTGCGGGGGTCACACGTGCACGACATTGTATATTCCTACTTACTGGGCTTTATAGCTCACCCCTTATATTATATGTTGTAGGTGTAGGCGACCACGGTACGTGATCGTCTTATTGGCAAGGCTTTTGGAAGCTTCCAGCGACTTTTGAGGGTGGTGTGTACATGGATGCGACCTGTGTGGCGGGTGCTAAAGTTTAGCTTGCTGCGTTATTGTACAACTCGTATGTAATTAGGATCCCAACTATGATTTTGGCTAGTAAGGGATGGTTTTCATATATAAAAATAAAAATTCATACGCATTTGCGCATGCTTTGCATTCTATAGTATCGATAGTCACGTAAGTTAGTATCGTAAATGGGTAGTAGAAGGTGGGGTGCCGCAGGGTGGTATCAGAGCTTCGGTTGCAGGTTCTGTAGACTGTTCATGTACACACACTCAAAAGCGTGGAAGCGGCCTTGCTAGTAAGTTTTATATTCTTGTAAATTTCTTGTGTTGAACGAATTTATTGGCATTCGGAACGATTAGGGTAAGAGAGAAAATGGTAAGAACGCGAGGTGAAAGCAGTGGGAATGCTGATAGAGGCAAGGAACCCGCAGCACCTATCGATAATCGCGACACGGCTATCCTTCAACTCACAGAGTTAGTCCGTCAGCAATCCGCCCAGATTCAAGAATTAATTCAGCAACGAAATATTGAGGGACAACAAAGCAGCAGAACTTCTCAGGCAGAACGAATTGAAATAGTGGGGGAGAGGTTTCGTAAACTCAATCCTCCAACTTTTGAAGACGCAAACGATCCAACGTTTGCCGAAGATTGGCTAAGGACCCTTGAAAGCATGTTTCAGTATAGCCGAATTCCCGAGGAAGAGAAAGTGCTTTGTGCCGCCTTTTTGTTGCGAGGAGGTGCGGGACATTGGTGGGATACTATTTTAGCGATCGAGAACCCTATTACGATGCCTTGGGAACGCTTCAAGGAGCTGTTCAGAAGCAAATATTTCACTGCCCCGGTGCGAGCCCAGCGCATGAACGAATTCATCAATCTCAGACAGGGGACGATAACGGTGGCTGAGTATATCAGAAATTTGAGCAATTATCGAGGTTTGCGACTCACATGGTGAGTACGGACGCGCTGAAAATTGAGCGATTCCTTGAGGGCCTGAAGCCAGAGTTATATCGTGATGTAAACATGGCTGGACTTCAAGGAGCTACATATGCACAAGTCGCAGAGCGAGCATTGGTGGCCGAACAGGCTGAAACTTGAATCATCCGGGCTCAGGAGGCGAAACGGAAGTTTGTACAAGGAACAAAGTGGAGCGGAGGGAATCAAAAGCGACTATTTGCCTCGAAAGGTGCGAGGTCAAACTTTCAGAACAGGCCTGGACAACCTCCACCAAACCCGACGCAGGCAAGGTTTCCCGCACCAATTCCAAACTGCCCGAGGTGTGGGAAACGACATTACGGCAACTGCTTTCCCCAGACTAATAACTGCTTCAAATGTGGGAAGCCTGGACACTTTGCAAGGCAATGCCCAGAAAACACATCTGGGAGCCAAGCTGCAGGACAGACCAGACCACCAACCATGGCAGCACGAGTTTACACCCTAACTTCAGAAGAGGCGGAGAACAACCCATCAGTGGTGGCAGGTATCCTACTTATCCATCAAACCCCGACATGCATTTTAGTAGACTCAGGAGCCACGCATTCATTTGCATCATCCAATTACGTGGTGAGACTCAGGATTACACCTCAACAATCCGAATGTGAATATAACGTAATCATTCCGCATGGAGCTGCAACTCGAACCAATTTAGTTTTGCGAAACTGCCCGGTATTAATCAACGATAGAGAACTGCCCGTAGATCTGATAGTCATTCCAATGAACGACTACGAAGTGATTCTTGGAATGGACTGGTTATCGAAGTACGGAGCGGTGATCGATTGCAACCGAAAGAAAGTTACGTTCAATATAGAAGAAGCCGAACCCTTTACTTTCACAGGAATGAATAAAGGCGGAAATATTTCCATGATATCAGCATTGAAGGCACAACGTTTGATTAAGGCACGATGTGAAGCCTACCTTGTTTCCGCTATAACATCGGCGGAACGTTCGTTTCCAAAGCTAGAAGAGGTTCCAGTAGTGCGAAAATTTCCTGATGTCTTTCCTGAAGACTTACCAGGACTTCCTCCGAATCGTGAAATTCAATTTGCCATTGACCTGATACCTGGAGCGGCACCATCAAAGGCTCCTTATCGATTAGCTCCAATGGAGTTGAAAGAACTAAAGGAACAACTAGACGAATTATTACAGAAGGGATTCATTCAACCAAGCTTTTCTCCCTGGGGAGCGCCAGTTCTATTCGTACGAAAGAAAGACGGATCGATGCGATTGTGTATTGATTTTAGGGAGCTAAACAAAATCACCATAAAGAACAAGTACCCTCTGCCGAGGATTGACGACCTATTTGACGAGTTGCAAGGCGCGACGGTGTTTTCAAAAATAGATCTGCGATCAGGATACCACCAGTTGAAAATTCGAGAAGAAGACATTCCAAAGACCGCATTTAGTACGAGGTACGGACACTATGAATTCTTAGTTATGCCTTTCGGGCTAACTAATGCGCCAGCAGCATTTATGGACATGATGAATCGCGTGTTCAAGTCATTTTTGGACAAGTGTGTCATCATATTTATCGATGACATTCTAATCTATTCTAAGACAAAGGAGGAGCATGAACAACATTTGGAAGTCGTCCTTGAGATATTACGAGAGGAACAGTTGTAGGCCAATTATTAATAGCCTCGATCTTGCTTGGATCTACTGAGATCCCAGCTCCCGAGATGACGTAACGGAAGTACGTAGCTTTCTTGGCCTGGCAGGGTATTACAGAAAATTCATCAAAGACTTCTCGAAGATCGCCTCAACACTAACAAAGCTAACAAAGAAGAACACTCCTTTTCATTGGAACGAATCGTTGGAGCAAAATTTCCAAGAATTGAAAAGACGACTCACCTCGGCCCCAGTCCTTACGATACCATCAGGGACAGAAGGATTTTCAGTTTACAGCGATGCTTCGAAGAATGGCCTAGGATGTGTGCTAATGCAAAACGGGAAGGTGATAGCATATGCTTCCCGCCAATTGAAGGAATACGAAAAGAACTACCCGACACATGACTTGGAACTTGCCGCAGTGGTTTTCGCTCTGAAGATTTGGCGGCATTATCTATACGGAGAACGATGCGAAATTTACACAGACCACAAGAGCCTGAAATATTTCTTCACCCAGAAAGAACTGAATATGAGGCAGCGACGTTAGCTGGAACTTGTTAAGGATTACGACTGCGTAATCAATTACCACCCAGGCAAAGCAAATGTAGTTGCTGATGCGCTAAGCAGAAAAACCGTAACTACTGAGTTACAACGATTTGAGGTGGAGATAGTACCTTTGGGCGAAGTCGAAACAAAATTGGCAGCACTGACCCTTCAACCTACGCTATTGGAACAAATCAAAAAGGCACAAGAAAAAGATAAATTCTACCTGAAAATCAAAGGCGCACAGACGAAACAAACATTAGCTGACCTTTATATACACAAAGATGGAAGTTTATACAACAAGAACCGTGTATACGTGCCTAATGACGAGGAACTGCGACGAACTGTAATGACGGAGGCACACGCTACTACATATTCAGTGCACACAGGAGCTACAAAAATGTATCGAGATCTACGGACGAACTATTGGTGGCCAGGAATAAAGAAAGACATTGCGACGTTCGTAAATCGGTGTCTAACCTGCCAACAAATCAAAGCAGAGCACCAACGACCGGCAGGAACGTTGCAACCACTACCAATACCTGTATGGAAGTGGGATCACATTACGATGGACTTCGTTGTCGGTTTGCCGAAGACTGTGAAAGGCCACGACGCCGTTTGGGTAATCGTCGATCGATTGACAAAGTCTGCCCATTTTCTACCCATCAGCTCGACTTTTCCCTTGGACCGATACGCTGAACTGTACATTCAAGAAATAGTTCGACTCCACGGGATTCCATCTTCAATCATTTCAGATCGAGACTCGAGGTTCCTGTCCAAGTTTTGGATGAGCCTGCAGAAGGCTATGGGGACTAAACTTTCATTTAGTACGGCTTATCATCCTCAAACGGATGGACAGTCAGAACGAACCATACAAACCCTGGAAGATATGTTGCGGGCATGTGTTCTTGATTTCAAAGGGAACTGGAGCAAATACCTTCCATTGATCGAGTTCTCCTACAACAATAGTTATCACGCAACAATTGAAATGGCCCCATATGAAGCTTTGTACGGACGCAAATGCAGATCTCCAATACATTGGGACGAGGTTGGTGAACAAGCAATATTGGGTCCCGATATGGTCCGAGAAATGACCGAAGCCATAACGAAAATTCGAGAAAGAATGCAAACGGCACAAAGTAGACAGAAGAGCTATGCGGATCAACGACGGAGACCGTTAGAATTCAAAGTGGACGATTGGGTATTCTTAAAGATATCCCCGATGAAAGGCGTAAAACGATTCAGGCGGAAAGGAAAGTTAAGTCCGAGATACATTGGCCCGTTCAGAATACTTAAAAGAGTCGGCGAGGTAGCCTATCAGTTAGAATTACCAGCCTCACTATCACAAGTTCATGATGTCTTCCACATATCAACGCTACGAAAGTATGTCACAGACTCAAATCATATATTAAGAAACGAATTTCTTCACCAACAACTCAAGCCAGATTTAAGCTACGACGAAAGACCACTGGAGATTTTGATGCACGAAGTGAAACGACTTCGAAACAAGGATATTTCCTTAGTTAAAGTGCTGTGGCAGAACCAATTGACAGAAGAAGCTACTTGGGAACGAGAAGATGATATGAGAAGTCGCTACCCCGAATTATTCTAACCGGCATAATTTTGGGGGCGAAATTCTTTATGGGGGAGAGGATGTAATACCCGAGTTCCGCACATAAAATGGCCAATAAATTTGCATGCATAGTATGTGCTTATATATGTATATGTAATTTTCGAAAGATGGGAGATTTCGAAGATTAAGATTATGAAGTATAGGATTTTCGAAAGAACATAGATTGCGAAAACTTAAAATTTTCGAAAGGAGATTTTCGAACTTAAGATTTTCGAAACATAGTTTCAAAAATATATAGTTTTCGAAAATATAGTTTCAAAAACATAGATTTAAAACTTAGCATGGAAGGAAAGTGAATAAAACAATAAAATAATATATTACATAGGTTGAGATAAGTATTAGCTAGGTCCTTGTCATTTGTTTATCATCACACGCAAACATAAGATAAGAACTAAGAAGAAAGAAAATCATTCATTTTTGCAAACTTTCGAAACTAAGAATAAGGAGAAAAAGAGTACGGACAGTGATCATCTTTAAGCTTGGGAAAGGTATAAATTCTTAATATGAGTTTTATGTTTTTAGCGATGATTTAGCATGTTATAAGTATTAACAAGCATGAATATTTCATGTGTTCATGTTTTATATATAGGTTTTGATTTTCGAAAGATTTGAGCATGTTTTAAAGTTCATATGATGCTTATCATGTTCTGAAGAAATGATGTTTTGATCGAAGGTTTAGATATTTTTCGAATGAATAGGTGTTTTTCGTGTCTTGAACTTGGTTTTCGCTACTTAAGATGGTTTTCGCTGGTTTAAAATGGTTTTCGCCACTTAGTGTTCGCGAACTGAGCTTTTCGCCACTCTTTATTTGGTTTCGCGAACCAAAGCTTTTCGCCACTTATTGTTCGCGAATTGAGCTTTTCGCTAGTCACTGTTCAAAATAAAAAGAGTTTTCGCGAACCAAAGCTTTTCGCCACTTATTGTTCGTGAATTAAGCTTTTCACTAGTCACTGTTCAAAATAAAAAGGGTTTTCGCGGGCCAGAAAAGTTTTGCGCATGAGATAACCCCGGGCTGAAAACCTATTTTCGCGGGCCGAAATCTAGTTTTCGCGGGCCAAATTAATTTTCGAACAGGAGAAGTTTTGGGCCGAAAACTATTTTCGAAGGTCAGATTTAATTTCGAACATGAGATGAGTTTCGGGCCGAAAACTATTTTCGCGGGTTTGAGGATTTTCGCAGATAGAAAACTAATTGATTTTCGAATGAAATTTCGAAACTTGCATATTTTCAATATAAATGCATTTTTAACATTTAGGTAATTTGAAAACTTTTATAACTATTTAACTTTACTAATGCATTGTCATAATAATATTTTCATGTTTAAGGGACGAAAATTAGGAGCACAGGACTGTTAGGATAATTAATCAAGGACACCAGGTAAGTGGGAATTTCAACTACAACACATAAATGTATTATAAGTGATTAACTTACGTGACTATGTGCTTTGGTATTCAAACTGTTACGTGAATTATTTGGCATGTGCCTAACTGGTAAATATTTTCAATATTACTCCCGTGGTATAATCATGTGCATACACAATACATTTGGGGATTTACGGGGAATGAGTATGCATGGTACTTATCGCCTGAAGGCGAATAATATTTGCCAATGTGGGCATTTGATGTCGACTTGCAGTTGAGTCAGGGCTACTTCTATGGCACCATGACGACGTGGTGCGTCGTCGGATATTTTATATATTGATGAGGCAGGAGGAGCGACCCAGGAAGGTGCGACCTAGCTATGCTAGCGTAGGCTAACTGGAGTACGCAACTGCCCTATTAGCGGTAAGGAGCGACCTAGGGAGTAACCCTAGCGTAGGCTACTAGCGTGGGCTACCAGCGTAGGCTACCGCATGATAGAGGGGACGACCTGGGACGGGGCGACCCAGGGAAACCTGGCGTAGGCTACCCAGCGTGGGTCACTATCATAATTATCCGTATTGGATGAGAGCTCTATGGTGCATAGCAAGTTAGCCGAGGGCCCTGAGAGATAAGAGATTGAGTTCAATTCTACAAGGGTAGAGATGCATTGGCGCGGATGCCTTTGCGGGGGTTACACGTGCACGACATTGCATATTCCTACTTACTGGGCTTTATAGCTCACCCCTTATATTATATGTTGTAGGTGTAGGCGACCACGGTACGTGATCGTCTTATTGGCAAGGCTAGTCTTTTGGAAGCTTCCAGCGACTTTTGAGGGTGGTGTGTACATGGATGCGACCTGTGTGGCGGGTGCTAAAGTTTACCTTGCTGCGTTATTGTACAACTCGTATGTAATTAGGATCCCAACTATGATTTTTGCTTGTAAGGGATGGTTTTCATATATAAAAATAAAAATTCATACGCATTTGCGCATGCTTTGCATTCTATAGTATCGATAGTCACGTAAGCTAGTATCGTAAATGGGTAGTAGAAGGTGGGGTGCCACAGAGTGGGTGAGAAAATTTCTCCCCACTCCACTTGACTAGAATTCGGCCAACCCTAGTATAAAAGGGTTTGGATTTTTGAAAACAAAAACTAAGTCATTTTGAAAAAGACAGAAGGGAAAACTAGGGTTTTGCTCTCCTCTCTCTCTCGATCTCTCTCTATCTCGTCTCTCTCCCTCTTTCTCTCTCGAGCGGCGCGCTGCCCGCGTGAAGAGGGTGCTGCCCAAGCTTGCTCTAGCCGCCTCAAGCTATCTTTGGCCGTGACGTTTGTTGGTGCCGGCGTGACGCTCTTGCCCCGTTCGTGCGCGTATTGGTGCTAGGAGAGGGATACTATATCCCGGAGATTCGAAGGGTTCGTAGCTCGCCATCTTCTTGTGTTCGTCAAGGTATAATGGCTTAAAATCCTTCGTTCGTATTCTTACATTCTCGGGTTATTACCGAGCGGTCCAAGGAAAAGACGAGAATCCCTAAAATTTAAAAATTCCGCCGTTCAAGGAACGAGGGCCCGGGACCCTACCGGGATTCCCAACAGATTCATGAAATATTAACTTACAGAATATGATATTATGCTAGAGATGGATGGAGTGGAGACTGAAATAAACTTCGCTGGGAACGTCTTTGTGCTTTGTTGCTGGTCTGAAATTGCTTAATATAAACTATGTTCGATCCTTTTGTTGTTTAGCTGTCTTTTCCTTCTAGAAGTCTTCTCTGCTCTCTCTCCCACTCAAAGTGTCGATTATATTTATGAGTGCTCTTTCTATGTATATATATCCATAGGT
The DNA here is from genome assembly GCA_028392965.1 of Lindernia subracemosa. Lineage (NCBI taxonomy): Eukaryota > Viridiplantae > Streptophyta > Magnoliopsida > Lamiales > Linderniaceae > Vandellia > Vandellia subracemosa. Next base: position 803,766 of record JAQPCC010000081.1, on the reverse strand, counting down.
TTAGATATAGATACATGTCTAGCAATTACTATTATTTATCATTATCATTATTTTCATTGAATTAACATCATGAACATACGTGCAAATGTTACATTCAACTCATAGGACACATATGTAAATCTATAAGGATACGTGTAGTTCACTGTCATATATATATATATATATATATATATATATATATTATATATATATATTAATACTATAATGAGTTACAAGACAAACTTGCGAACGGTTGCTTTTGGGATAATTATTCAATTTATTGTATTTTTTTATATATATTTATTAATATAATAACAAATGTTAATATTTTTATGGAACTCCCACGAACATACCTACTTTTTATTATGATATACCTATGCGTGTAATTGTTAAACTTTTACTTAATATTTTCTGAGTTCAGATAATCACTACTCATATGACTAGTCATGTCTAGCGGTCTCTACCTATCTTATAATTAATCCGACTTAACTAATCAGATAAGGATTCTTGATAATTTATCTTATCATAATTCCAATAATTTATTTATCCTAAAGTAATGTCAAAATTAATAATTACTACGTTAGTCAAATAAATTTAATAAAATTAATATTTAATAATTACCCTTACCCACAAATTCACATTTTTCATTATCACCGAAAGTGATAGGTCAGACTAGTACATGACTTAACGTCTATTGACATTTTCTAATTTCAGTCATGTGTCTGCTATAGCCACTTTTCAAGTAACAACTTGATTTGTTTAGCTCCTGCAAATAAGCGATTTTGGTACCTAGAATTACTTGTGTCCAGCTATGATTAGGCCTTTGGGGATCCAAACCTGAATGATTCTTACGGTTTTCCGGGTTAATGGGTCTGCAAGATAGTGTGTGTAGGTCCCTAATCCAAGAAGAGCTCTCAAACTCAATGGAATAGTGCACACCTTCGAGTGTGTGTTTGTGCGTGTTTTATGTGAAGGTGGCGACTGTTAGGTGTAGAGAGAGAGTTCACACAATTTTCTAGGTTTAGCTCAAAATAGACTATTCTATTAAAATGGGAAGTGTTCCCTTAAAATAAGCCCTAGCCCACTATTTATACCAAACATACTTTGATATAATTACAAGAGTGCCCCCAACTAGCAAACTCATTAATATACTAACCCAATAAGAAATACATTAATACAAGTTATATGATGAACACTAGAAAATGATCCTAACATTTTCCCCCTTAGTGTTCATCATCTTCGACACGGCACGATCATCTTTTTCGTCTGAAGAAGGACTTCCTCAACCCCAAGTTGACTTCAAAGTGTCTGAGATCGTTGCGGAGCTGGATCCTCTCATCAATGGCTTCTCTGATGTTGTCTAGGAGGTTCCTAACTCGATCTCTTTCTCTGTTGATGATCTTGGTTTGTGGTACTCGTGGGGTTTAGATAGACGATGGCTAATTCTGGATTCTGAAATACTTCAGCTTCAATGCATTTATCCAGATTGTAGTCACCGCTCGTTGGTCGTGTGAGGTTGACCTTCTTCATTCCGTTTTCCAACGCTATCTGGATATCTTGGGCAACATGGAATTTGACATCTCTGAGCATGAACCCTTTGATCGCTAGTACCCTTGCCTATATTCGTGCTTTGTAGCTCCAAAATTCCGGCAGAGGTAGTACATTTGGTTGACGTCGGATCTTTTCAGGAATTGTAGATCGGCCTCGGTGATGGTTAAGATAGAGTCATCATTCCACATCACCTTGAACTCTGGGTAGTGCGTTCTTCCCACGTTCTTGTCGTTCATCTGTATGATGTTGATCAAAGGCTACTTTGACTGGAAGTGGGCACGCTGTTCTTTGGCCGTCCTTGTCGGCATGCTTGCTCGATCACCGAGGATCCATAGATAGCCCGTAGCGTCCCTGCGTTTGAGATATGATAGACCCCTCAGGTTGAGTTCATCCAGCTTCTTGATTTTGTCTGATGTTCTCCAGGTGCGCTTGGATGATTCTTCGAGAAATGGTGCTGTTAGCTTGGATGATTCTTCAAGAAATGGTGCTGTTAGTCTCACATTGTCCCATTCAGTCTCCATTCTTGATATGCTTCTTGGGACTTGGACTTCGGGTGCTCTGTAGATCCTGTAGTCCATGTTGTTGTCTAACAGCTTCTCCAGATGTTCGCCCTCCTCAAGCTCGATCGGGTCGAAGGAGTAGTTGTTGGCCATGGCTCTCTTAAACACTTCTCTATATTTTGTAATTCTTGCCACGGCTTCTGCTTCAAACTCGTCCTTCTTGGACCACGGTTCTGTCATGACGTATTCGTCGAGCACTTGATGGGGATCTGTCGTTGGATCATCCTTGTGCGCATCTTCGAAGCTGGATTTTGTCGTCTGAGGCTTGTTTTTTCTTTTGGGTTTTGGATTGGTATTGTTTGCTGGTTGGGGTTCGGGTTGTGTGGGCTTGGCTTCCTCTACCTCTTCCCCTTGTTGTTGTTGTTGAGGTTCGCTGTCGTTTCTCCCCCTCATGACGATCTCCGTCAGGATCGTCATGACGCCTCTTTGAAGAGGGTTCAGCGTCTCGGCATGTTTCGGTCGGTGGGGGTCCTTGTGGAGCAGACAGACGGTAGAGAAAGTCTAGGATAGACTGTTGATCGGGCGTGAGGTGATCTGCCGTCATGAGCCGCTTGAGGTAGTGGGTTTGTAGCTCGTCAATGGGTATGGTGTCGGGGTCGATCATACGAGCTAGAGTTTTGGGAGAGGGGAGAGGGATGTTATAGGAGGGGCCTTGTGGGGGTGGTGAGAATGGTGGAGGTGTGGGTTGAGATGAGGACGGGCCAGCTGTGGCAGGGGCCTTCCCTTTGTCACGTTTGTTGAGCCCGTAGGTGTCACGAACGGTCGCCAAGATGTCTTCTTTGAGTGCTTTGGCGAACGACTCCAGGAGTGAGTTCAGCTTGGCCTTGTTTACGAAGGGGAAATCACCACCGGGGCCACTAAGGCGCTCCGTTGACACAATGACTGAGTCACTGTGGCCCGCACTTGCCGAAGTAGGGGGTACTTCGACGCGTTTGGGACTTCCGACCGTTGCAAGCAACTCGTCGAGAAACGATGAAGTTGCGGTCGTTAAGGGTAAATCACTTAGACGTACCGAAGGATCAGGGCCACTGAGGCTTCCTGTTGTCATCAGGCCTGAGGTGGAAATGGCCTGATGGCTCGACGAGGAAGGAGGGGAAGAGGTTCCTTCATCGGGTCTTCCGGCCAGTGTTCGAAGAACCTCAGTAATTGACGCATTGACAGCCGTTGTGGACCGCTTCAGAGATCTGGCAGAAAGATGTGCATGTGTCCTAGTAAAACGTGGAAAAAATATAGGCATTCGAGGACCTAGACTCGATGTGCTTTGAATGAAGGTCGTGGTCTGGGGCGGTGGACCACTAATTTCAACATCCCCAGCCTCCGAGCGAGAGAGGGATGGTGGACGAGGATCCCCGTGAGTGTGTGAAACATCTGTCTGTTGAGAGACAGATGAGTGGCTGGGTGGGGTAGGTGCATGCGCCGTTGGACCTGATGCGGTGGTTTCTACTCGGGGACTGAGCGTATCAGTCCCTGTTCCTATAGTGGCGATGGTCCGGTCTTGTTCTGGTTGTTGGGAGACGGCTGCTGCACACGTGGGAGCCGAGATTTGAGAATCTGGTTGGCTTTTTGCGCGTATTTCTCGGCGGTGCCCAAATCTGTCCAGTGTGGTGTCGTCGTCCGAGTCCCCGTCATCACTGTCTTGTGGGTGAGTTGACGGGGGCGGAGACGGTGGGGGTGCGGCCGGCTCACTCTCAGGACCCTCACTTCCACTCGGCTGAGCCCCTTGGCTAGGTTCGGGGGGGTCTTCCCGAACCATGGGGTTGGTGTGGCGATACTGGTCGCAGTATTCTTGAACAGCATCGGGATCGGCGTTTTGTAGAAGATGGAGTGGGATCATCATAGAGCGTTTCCCCCATTTTGGCTCCGTCTTCTTTTTCACGAGATACTTTAATTTTGGCGGCGTAAAGTTCTCGACTTCGTCTCGAGGTGGGATCTCTGGATTAGTTGTCATTTATCTTTGAATAATGAGAGAGAACCACCGTAAGTAGGGAACGACTCGATTCTTGATGGTGCGGCTGTCCCGGTGACGTAGTTGGTCATCCAGGTCCGCCATGATTATAGCTGCGTAGTCGTAGGGTTTGTTGTAGATGATGCTGTGTTGCAAGCGAAGGATGTTGATGTTTCCTCTGTCAAATCTTGCATGCTTTGGGGAGAGACACTTGTTGATGATGCTGAACATTGTTCTCCATGGATAGGGCAGCATCCCTTGAACGAATCCAGATAGAAGGTTCAGTGGTGGACGGTATCCCAGCTTTAGAAGTCCTTTCTTAATTTCGTCGTCGTCGGCGAGATCCTCGTAGACTAGAAGGATGAGAAGATGTAGCACTTGTTGTAGAAGCTCCTTTGTTATTGTTATTGTTGTGTTTTGTACTTGAGCTTCATAGAAGACGCATTCATCATCGGCTATCTTCCTCGTCATCGTGCCCCAGAGTTGTTGATGGTAGACTTCGGGCACTTTGGTAGTGGCTGTGATGGCGTTCCATAAAGGATGTTTTTGAAGCACAGCCACTATGATTGGGTCGGGACATTTGAATTTGTCGGGATCAAGTTGGAAGTTATTTTCTGTCGTCTCGATCCATTTGATTGTGGGATACACCTCGTCAATGGTCAAGTTCGCCATTCTTTAATGATCTGAAAAAAATTGTTCGTTAGAATGACCGAATGGATAATAGATTGTATTTTAAAATAAACTTAGGAGACAAGATATGAGGCTAATGTTTTGTCTTAGGAAAAGGTTCTAAGTTTCTTGCAAGAAGTTGAGGCATATCAAAAGCTTTCAAAGAATTGCTTAAGTATAGTTTTCGGTATAATGTTAAGAAGTTTTGAGAGCCGAAAACAGTGTATTTTCGCGAAAACTTTCCTCTGCGAAAACCTAATTTATGTCAAAATTTTTCTTAAGTATAGTTTTCGATATGTGCCGAAAACTTTTGAAAGCCGAAAACAGTGATCCCCGAAAACTTTTCAGTCCGAAAACTTTCTTTCGCGAAAAGCTAATTTTTGTCAAAAAATTTTAAGTATAGTTTTCGATATGTGTCGAAAAGTTTTGAAAGCCGAAAACAGTGATCCCCGAAAACTTTTCAGTCCGAAAACTTTCTTTTGCGAAAAGATAATTTTTGTCAAAAATCTTTTAAGTATAGTTTTCGATATGTATCGAAAGGTTTTGAAAGCCGAAAACAGTTATCCCCGAAAACTTTTCAGTCCGAAAACTTTCTTTTGCGATAAGCTAATTTTTGTCAAAAAATTTTAAGTATAGTTTTCGATATGTGTCGAAAAGTTTTGAAAGCCGAAAACAGTAATCCCCGAAAACTTTTCAGTCCGAAAACTTTCTTTTGCGAAAAGCTAATTTTTGTCAAAAATTTTCTTAAGTATAGTTTTCGATATGTGCCGAAAACTTTTGAAAGTCGAAAACAGTGATCCCCGAAAAGTTTGTTTTTTCCGAAAACTTAAGTTTTAGGGTTTTAACTCAGGTTCTAGCCCCGAAAACCTTCTATGAGCTGCGATTATGTCGATTTCAACCCTAAATCTCGATTCATTTACATGTAATCGAGATTTTTGGGTTTAAACTCGATAAACCCATCCCTAAATGACATCAATCGTGTCGTTAAGCACATCGAATCCTCAGTTCTTCTACCGAAAACCTGCGATTAGATCAAAAAACTTGGAGAAAACTGTTAGTTCATGAGGTTCCTTACCAGTTTGTGATGTTTTAAGAGAGTTCGAAGAAGGCAGAAGAACACGAAATGAGCGCAAAATGGAAAAAATAGAGATTCGAGTTGGAGAGTAAAGAAAAAGGTTGCGAAAACTTTGATAGGGAGCGAAAAGGTTTTGACGGTGCAAAAACTTCTCGTGGAAGCTGAAAACGTTTTCGGTAAACTTTGGGCTTGGGCCGAAAATATTTTGAGAAAGGTTAGCGAAAGGGCCCAATATTAGATGACTTGCGAAAACTTTTTGAAATTTGCGAGAGTAGCGAAAACTTAAACCTTTTTTGACTTAATAAATTTCAACAATGCTGATTCTCCCCCTTAACACCATAACATAGAATTCATCAAATTCTTACTCCCCCTCAATGATGTACATTTAATATTCATAGACAATCTGAAATACTCCCCCTTGACCGATGCGTTCGCAATTTTTAAAGAATTAGTACTTTTCCTCCCCCCTTTTTTTGAAATGTTGCGAAGCATAATCAAGGTTTCTCCCCCTAAATTTGAGCATATCTTGTTAAAATAATCATATCTGTAAGTCCCTTTTCATCTAATATAATGCAAGCAACAAAGAAAGCAACCTAGAATGATTTTAGCTTGAGAGTGTTTAGGTTAGCTTGTTCGAGGAGGCACAATACTTGCAAGTGGAACGCATGAAACTAGGGCTTGGTGGGTCTTTATATACCACATTAGTTGGTATATTAAAGCCCATCAAGCCCAAAACCCAATTAGCCCAAACAACTAATACTTATAATAAAGTAAATTACAAACCCAAATAACATCTAAACCAAAGAACTAAATACACTAAAGACGGAAGCATCTAAAATATAAAGAACACAATAAAATGATCCTAACAATCTCCCCCTTTGTGTTCTTTTTAAATCTTCTGCTTGGATGCTCTGACCTTGGGGTCCACCGTTTTGTACGTAGAGCTTCGAAGTCCAAGCTTGACTTCGTAGTTACGTAGCCACCTGCGAAAAGCCAGTCTTTCATCGATCTTCCCTCGAAGTAATCTGAACTTCATCTGGCTATCGAGGTCTTCTCCTTCCATCTCCTGGATAATCCTTGTCAACTTTCTTGAAATAATTTGGAGAGTCCCGTCGGAGAACTTTGGGATCTCCGAGGTCTTCATCAATCTCTTCTCACCTTTGTAGTTGACGTAGACTATCGAGGGGTCCTCACCTTCAAAGACGTTTCCTTCAGAGATGTTGGGGTCATCCGGGAGTTCGAAGTTAGGCTTTGTGAGGTTCACTTTCTTCATATTGCTTTCCAGTGTCATCTGAAGGTCATGGGAAGCATTATAATTGATCTGGTGCAACATGAACCTTTTGAGTGTAACAAGACCTATCTTCAAAGCAGGGTCCTTTTTCAGCTGTCCTAGATACCTGTACGTCGAGAATATTCTCTCGACATCAGGGTGTCTAATGTAGAGTAGGTCCGCTTCGCTGATGTCTTCAACCTTCCCGTCCTCCCTTTCAACTTTGTAAACTGGATAGGGAATTTGGTTGAAGTACTCGACTCTGACTCCCGTCACCCTTTTGATCATTTTCTTCCTTGATTCGTCTTTTCGAAGGCGATCCAGATTGTCGCCACGTCCTCTGGAGAAGCGACAACGCCTATCTTCCTCCGGAGCATCTGTAGACGAAGTACACCAAGACAGGGCAGATCAGCAGCAGGCCCTACAACACAAACCCAACAACCCACAAGAGGAGTTTCTCGAGGAAGACAAGCGGCGTCAGGGCCGAACCAGACACTCTTCCTTGGCGAAGCAACGTCGACCTCGAGAATCCATACACATACAATCCAAAGAACCACCCCCCCAAATCCTCCTTCCACCACCCACGAAGCCAGAAAAAGCCTAAGCCCACCTCTTATGCCCTACATTGCTACACAACCGGACATAGAGCCATTCAACCTCGAAGATTACCTCCAACCACATACTGAAGTGGAGGCGTACATTATGAACGAAGGATGGCTCAAAAGACCGGTTACAGAAGAGTTCTCAAAGGCTATGTTTGATAACGCTCGATAGCTCCTAAAGAATGCAGAGGTTGAACTTGTCAGAATAGAAGACAAGGAGCTGGAAGAAGGGGAGGACTACGAAGCAGAAATCCCCGAACTTCCTGTTCTCTTGGAGCACGCCAACCGATGCTACGACATGTACAACCCTCCGCCAAGAGAGACCCCGAAGATTCCGGAGCTCCCGTGGGAAAATGCCAAAATCGTGGCACCTTACCAGGAAGAGTTTCGGAAACGAATATGGAGGAAACCCGAGCGTATCACCAAGCCTGATGAACTGGAGCTAAGTGGGATGACTCATCTGACGGGACAAAGGGCAAGATTCTATGTCCTAAGTCTGCGAATGATGCTGAGTTTCAGAGGACGTGGCGACAATCTGGATCGCCTTCGAAAAGACGAATCAAGGAAGAAAATGATCAAAAGGGTGACGGGAGTCAGAGTCGAGTACTTGAACCAAATTCCCTATCCAGTTTACAAAGTTGAAAGGGAGGACGGGAAGGTTGAAGACATCAGCGAAGCGGACCTAATCTACATTAGACACCCTGATGTCGAGAGAATATTCTTGACGTACAGGTATCTAGGACAGCTGAAAAAGGACCCTGCTTTGAAGATAGGTCTTGTTACACTCAAAAGGTTCATGTTGCACCAGATCAATTATAATGCTTCCCATGACCTTCAGATGACACTGGAAAGCAATATGAAGAAAGTGAACCTCACAAAGCCTAACTTCGAACTCCCGGATGACCCCAACATCTCTGAAGGAAACGTCTTTGAAGGTGATGACCCCTCGATAGTCTACGTCAACTACAAAGGTGAGAAGAGATTGATGAAGACCTCGGAGATCCCAAAGTTCTCCGACGGGACTCTTCAAATTATTTCAAGAAAGTTGACAAGGATTATCCAGGAGATGGAAGAAGAAGACCTCGATAGCCAGATGAAGTTCAGATTACTTCGAGGAAAGATCGATGAAAGACTGGCTCTTCGAAGGTGGTTACGTAACTACGAAGTCAAGCTCGGACTTCGAAGCTCTACGTACAAGACGGTGGACCCTAAGGTCGGAGCATCCAAGCAGAAGACTTAAAAAGAACACAAAGGGGGAGATTTTTAGGATCTTTTATTGTGTTCTTTATATTTTAGATGCTTCCGTCTTTAGTGTATTTAGTTCTTTGGTTTAGATATTATTTGGGTTTGTAATTTACTTTACTATAAGTATTAGTTGTTTGGGCTAATTAGGTTTTGGGCTTGATGGACGTTAATATACCAACTAATGTGGTATATAAAGACCCACCAAGCCCTAGTTTCAACTGTGTTCCTTTTGCAAGTATTGTGCCTCCTTGAACAAGCTAACCTAAACACTCTCAAGCTAAAATCATTCTAGGTTGCTTTCTTTGTTGCTTGCATTATATTAGATGAAAAGGGACTTACACATACATTATTTTTACACATACTATGCAGGTCTATGTGACCTAGCCCGAACTTCTGTAGACACATTTCTGACAAATGTGCTTCTATGATCAGAAGGAAGTCCTGCCGTTGCAACATCAAAACAACAACGGTAGCAGGCCATCTTCTGGAGCACGACTCTAGAACGATGTCAACGGGTTGCCTATGTGGCCCCGTAGTCCCTTCAAATGCAAGTCTTTGTGACTTTGCATCAATGACCAAGAGTGACATCTAGGGATGTCTCACGATGATTGGTCGTCGGTCCCGTTTTCAGGTTACTTCATCCGGACTTCAACATCAAAACGCTCCGCGCTTACACGAGGAATCACCTTGATCCGTAGGCATGACGATACAATTGAATCGCCATGAGGGGGAGAAGTATATCAAGGAGGCAAAGCACGTGATATCATTAAAGAAGCCGAGCTTACACCGCACGTGCTGAACCACAACAAACACGACCTCTCTCCATGGCATAAGCATAAACGAAGAGTCAATGTCCTTAGATCTGCACAACTCTGATCTATGCAAGAAGGTGATAAAAAAATTCAAAGTTGCAAAGAAGAAAGGGGGAGCATGTACATAGGGGGAGAAAGAAGATTCTCCAGAAGCCCTCAACCTTTTCTTCAAGAAGCAACGAAGAACGTGTCTAATCCACAATTGAACACAAAGGGGGAGATTGTTAGGAATCCTTTCTTGTGCTCAATCGATGATGAAGACTGAAGATCATTAAAGACAAAGACTATTGGCGCTCCAATGACATTTGAACACTAAGGGGGAGATTGTTAGGAATCCATTTCTAGTGCTCAAATGTCATGTTATCTTTGTCTAGGGACCAAATTGTAGTTTATGATAAATAGGGACTGATGTGGTATATGCCAAAGTATGCTTTGGTATATATAGGGCAAGTGTGTGTATTTTACACATAACTTGAGCACACCTTGAGCGAGGCTCTCTCTCATTTTAATATCTCTCTCTTCATCATAGTAGAATAGGTTTAATTGTAGAGAGGGAATTGGATTGCTTGTAGAGAAAGCTATTGGATTAAATGAAGATTGATTGATTATTCGCCTATTGCTTCCGCGCGTATCAACAAGGTGAGTCAATCGATCTTAATTCTCAAGTTCAAGTTCATCTTAATTCGTTGGATGTGTTGAATCTGGAACCTACAATTGGTATCAGAGCGAACTTGTTTGTTGATTCTGTGTTAAATCTGCTTTGATTGAGCTTAATTTGCTGATTTGAGTTGAATCGCTGATGTTTGAAGTGACTTTGGTTCGACACTGTTCTATCTGATTTTCGCCTGATTTCTGTGTTAATCCAGTGTTAATTGTGTTAATCGAGTGATAGGTAAGCTGCGTCGATGCCTATTGTTCGATAGTTGTGTTCTGATTAAGCAGAAATTAGGATTTGAGTGAAAAATAGGACAGTTTGCTGGTTTTCGCCAGATGAATGGCTGTTTTCGCCAGTTGAACAGCTGTTTTCGCCAGTTGAACAGCTGTTTTCGCTACATGAACAGCGGTTTTCGCTACATAAACTAGTATTTTATAAGCTAAATCGGTGTTTACTTGTTTAATTACGTGTTTTTTTAGCTAATTTGACTTATTAGCGAAAACCAAACATTTTCAGTTTTCGCTAGATTTATTGGCGAAAACCTTAAAGCTTTTCGCCATATACTGTTTCAGCGAAAACCTCAAAAGTTTTCGCCAGACACTCAGCGAAAACCTATAACTTTTCGCTATATATACTGTTTCAGCGAAAACCTAAACTTTTCGCTACATTTCTTAGCGAAAAGTTCATTCCTAGGGAAACCAGTAGCCAGCGAAAACTTAAAACTTTTCGCCAAACACTGTTCACACGAGAAGTTTTAGAGTTCACAACTTAGCGAAAACCTAATCTTTTCGCCACTTAGCGAAAACCTCAAAGCTTTTCGCTACATACTGTTTCAGCGAAAACCTAAGCTTCTCGCTAGACTTCTTAGCGAAAACCTAGAACTTTTCACCACTTCGCAAAAACCTCAAAGCTTTTCGCTATATACTGTTCCAGCGAAAACTTCATTTTAGCGAAGTTTCGTACTAAAATTTTTATTTTTCACTTTGAGATTTTTTTTGTACGTACTTTATATAGGTTCCTGGTTCATACGAAAAAGTTTCGTGTAAACGAAATTTTTTTTGGACTGGTAAAATTTTTCGGTACAAAAAAAAAAAATTATTCTCAGTACAAGTTTTTTTTAAAATCATTTTAAAAAAAAAACAAAAATATTTGATACCTAAAACTTCCGAAAATTATTTCAATACGAAAACATAGCATAAGTTGACTAAAAGTCAAAATAATTTGAAAATCAAAATAAATCAGCTAAGACTTTAAGTCAATATTTTTTTAATCAACAAAACAAGACGATCAATATAACATCCAACATTCTATAAAACCAATACAATATATGTGAACTTAATATTGGTTTTTGAGCTGAAACGCTAATATTGGAGAACTATTCGAAATTAGTCAAAATTAAAATTTCCAACATTCTATATAGAATTTAATTACCAATATTATTTGAACTTAAATTTTCAAAATTCTATATTTGAACTGACAAGATTAAAATGGATTTATTTCACGAACAAATGATCAAGAAATTAGAAGCAAGATTAGCCAATAATGAAGTTGTCCTAAGAAAACATCTATTAGAAGAAGCCAATCTAGGAATAAAGCTTCAATTAGCTAATGAGAAAATAGCTAAACTTAACAATGATCTTGCTAAATCAAATTCTGAAACAACAGAACTAAAGGAAAATAAAGATTATCAAGCTCAAAATAAAGATCTTTCTGAAGAATGCATAAGATTACACTCTAAAATTAAAGAACTAGAGCTTCTTCTGGTAAAGAAAGACCAACTTGAGAAAAATTTGTCTCTAAATAAGTCGACTCAAACAATTGAGTCAGTGCCAACTAAGGAACATTCTATACAAACTATAAAACCCGAATTTAATTGTGAAAATCCAGAAACCGAACGCAAAATTGCCGAGTTAAATTCTCTTCTGGAATCGCAGCAAAAAGGGTTTCAAGCTAAAATTGATGAACTTCAAAAGGAGAATACATTTCTCAAAAATTCCTACAAAATAGGCGCAATCTCAACTTCTTACTCTGTTCAAAGCGAACCATTAAAAAACATATATCCAAAACAGAATAAGAAAACACCACGAATGACTAAAGCTATCAAGAAAGAAAGAATTGAGGAAGATAAATCATTTTTTATCAAAACAAGCGAAAATGTTTCCTCCTCTATTTCTAAAAAGGTAATTTCTAAAGTCATTCAAAAGATAAAGAAAGAAAGAATAATGAAAGAAGCTACAAATATTAAAACAGACAATTATACATTCTCTCCTAAAACTGAAATGTCTAAAAATACTAATTGTCTGAAAAATAAAAGTAGTTCATTTTATGAAAACACCTATGTGAATGATGTGATTCTTCCTAATAGGAAATACGACAATTCTATATTGAATGCTATTGATTCTATTAGTTCGTATTCCTATCTCAAGTACCCAGTCAAAGTCAAATCTGAAAAACATCTTCAACGACTGGCGAAAGAGAAAAATTTCTCAACTAACAATAGACACACATTCACCCGTGCTAAAAATGATAATTTCAGAACGGTACAAATTTGGAAACCGACGCTGGAAATGGAAATAAGTAGTCCTAAACAAACGTGGCTTCCTATGACTACTTTATCTGCTAATTTTAATTCCAAATTTGAACCTTATGAGCTTTATAAGATTACTGCTAATCAGGGAGGACCCGTCCAAAAATGGGTACCAAAGTCCCGCTAATTTGTTTTGCAGGATCCCGATTATGCGTAGGTCCTCGGGTTGCTTCACATGCATAATCGATATGAGCTGCAGGCAACCACCAATTCCCGACACGTGTGGTATTCGAGATTGCTCCACACCCGTGATCGGTATGAAATGTGAGCAATCATACTATATAAATAAATATTTTTTTTAGATTTTACATTAAAAAAAAAAAAAAAAAAAAAACTTTTCGCTAACTTTTCGCTCACTATCTCAGCGAAAACAGTTTTCAGCAAAAACCTTCTCTTTTCGCTAACTGTTTTCGCCATTTTTTATATATATATATATATATATATATATGTATAATAAAAAATAATAATAAATAATAAAAAAAAAAAAAAAAAAACTTTTCGCTGAAAAGTCTAGCGAAAACCTCAAACTTTTTCTAACTATTTCAGCGAAAACATTTTTAGCGAAAACTTTTACTTTTCGCCAACACTCAGCGAATTGTTTTTAGCGAGAACCTTTTCTTTTCGCTAATTGTTTTCGCCACATTATAAATTTTTTTTAGTTTTCGCCAATTCCTTTAAAAAGAAAATATATACATATATAAATATATATAAGACTAAAAAAAAAAAAAAAAAAAAAAAAAAAAAAAAAAAAAAAAACTCTGAGCTTCATTGCTAAAAGAAGATGACTTGAATTTCATTGTCAAAATAGGTACATTACTGTCCTAGATATTAGACTTCATCTTTAGTATTGAGTTTCAAAGGAAGTCTAATGTATCATTCTTAGTACCTAAAAATTTGTCTATGTCGTCTTTATATTCTTTATATATTTAGATGGGGAGTGGATAGACAAATAGACAAGGCGCATGAACTTCAAAAAGCACATTACTATAGTTCTCATATAACAAGCGTATATGGTTTAGGGGGGTGATACTTATGAGTGCAGAAGGCACATTTAAGGGGGAGTGTTACTCCATGTATAAAGGGCGCTTGATCTTTGTAATATGCAATCCTCAAAAAGCGCATCTCTTTAGGGGGAGCAGGGGCATCATATTGTTACAAGCGCACCATTTTAGGGGGAGAGTTACCTAAAACGGCGCAAGAGCTTAAAAAAAAAATATAATAAAAAAAAAAAAAAAGGGGGATGCCCTGAAGACAACTTTCGTACTTTGACGGGGAGTGCTACCTCAACCCAAAAAGCGCAAAGACAAAAAGAGGTGTTCACATACCTGTTCCCATGGTTCAGTTAATCCCAAACTGTACCTATCCCAGGAACAACCCCGAGTGTATGTGAGGGTTTTGAGCGAATCACGATATAATCATTACACCTCAACCACAAACTATCCGGGCCATAACCATTATAGGTACAGGACTGATTTTTCAGATCCCGGGTAGACGACGCCTCATCGGGTCCAAAGGCGCATGCACAACCCTTCCTAGCTACTCATTTGTCTCCCTAAAGACAAGTGTTTCAATATCTCACGGGGAACCGCATATGCTATCACCGTTTCACTTTGAAGCGGGAGATATTGAATCTAGTGGTCCACAGCCCCACACCACGACTTTATTCTATGCACTTAAACGTCTAGTGTGTCCCATAGCCTAAAAAGTTTTCTATTTGTTTTAGGACACATACATTATTTTTACACATACTATGCAGGTCTATGTGACCTAGCCCGAACTTCTGTAGACACATTTCTGACAAATGTGCTTCTATGATCAGAAGGAAGTCCTGCCGTTGCAACATCAAAACAACAACGGTAGCAGGCCATCTTCTGGAGCACGACTCTAGAACGATGTCAACGGGTTGCCTATGTGGCCCCGTAGTCCCTTCAAATGCAAGTCTTTGTGACTTTGCATCAATGACCAAGAGTGACATCTAGGGATGTCTCACGATGATTGGTCGTCGGTCCCGTTTTCAGGTTACTTCATCCGGACTTCAACATCAAAACGCTCCGCGCTTACACGAGGAATCACCTTGATCCGTAGGCATGACGATACAATTGAATCGCCATGAGGGGGAGAAGTATATCAAGGAGGCAAAGCACGTGATATCATTAAAGAAGCCGAGCTTACACCGCACGTGCTGAACCACAACAAACACGACCTCTCTCCATGGCATAAGCATAAACGAAGAGTCAATGTCCTTAGATCTGCACAACTCTGATCTATGCAAGAAGGTGATAAAAAAATTCAAAGTTGCAAAGAAGAAAGGGGGAGCATGTACATAGGGGGAGAAAGAAGATTCTCTAGAAGCCCTCAACCTTTTCTTCAAGAAGCAACGAAGAACGTGTCTAATCCACAATTGAACACAAAGGGGGAGATTGTTAGGAATCCTTTCTTGTGCTCAATCGATGATGAAGACTGAAGATCATTAAAGACAAAGACTATTGGCGCTCCAATGACATTTGAACACTAAGGGGGAGATTGTTAGGAATCCATTTCTAGTGCTCAAATGTCATGTTATCTTTGTCTAGGGACCAAATTGTAGTTTATGATAAATAGGGACTGATGTGGTATATGCCAAAGTATGCTTTGGTATATATAGGGCAAGTGTGTGTATTTTACACATAACTTGAGCACACCTTGAGCGAGGCTCTCTCTCATTTTAATATCTCTCTCTTCATCATAGTAGAATAGGTTTAATTGTAGAGAGGGAATTGGATTGCTTGTAGAGAAAGCTATTGGATTAAATGAAGATTGATTGATTATTCGCCTATTGCTTCCGCGCGTATCAACAAGGTGAGTCAATCGATCTTAATTCTCAAGTTCAAGTTCATCTTAATTCGTTGGATGTGTTGAATCTGGAACCTACAATTGGTATCAGAGCGAACTTGTTTGTTGATTCTGTGTTAAATCTGCTTTGATTGAGCTTAATTTGCTGATTTGAGTTGAATCGCTGATGTTTGAAGTGACTTTGGTTCGACACTGTTCTATCTGATTTTCGCCTGATTTCTGTGTTAATCCAGTGTTAATTGTGTTAATCGAGTGATAGGTAAGCTGCGTCGATGCCTATTGTTCGATAGTTGTGTTCTGATTAAGCAGAAATTAGGATTTGAGTGAAAAATAGGACAGTTTGCTGGTTTTCGCCAGATGAATGGCTGTTTTCGCCAGTTGAACAGCTGTTTTCGCCAGTTGAACAGCTGTTTTCGCTACATGAACAGCGGTTTTCGCTACATAAACTAGTATTTTATAAGCTAAATCGGTGTTTACTTGTTTAATTACGTGTTTTTTTAGCTAATTTGACTTATTAGCGAAAACCAAACATTTTCAGTTTTCGCTAGATTTATTGGCGAAAACCTTAAAGCTTTTCGCCATATACTGTTTCAGCGAAAACCTCAAAAGTTTTCGCCAGACACTCAGCGAAAACCTATAACTTTTCGCTATATATACTGTTTCAGCGAAAACCTAAACTTTTCGCTACATTTCTTAGCGAAAAGTTCATTCCTAGGGAAACCAGTAGCCAGCGAAAACTTAAAACTTTTCGCCAAACACTGTTCACACGAGAAGTTTTAGAGTTCACAACTTAGCGAAAACCTAATCTTTTCGCCACTTAGCGAAAACCTCAAAGCTTTTCGCTACATACTGTTTCAGCGAAAACCTAAGCTTCTCGCTAGACTTCTTAGCGAAAACCTAGAACTTTTCACCACTTCGCAAAAACCTCAAAGCTTTTCGCTATATACTGTTCCAGCGAAAACTTCATTTTAGCGAAGTTTCGTACTAAAATTTTTATTTTTCACTTTGAGATTTTTTTTGTACGTACTTTATATAGGTTCCTGGTTCATACGAAAAAGTTTCGTGTAAACGAAATTTTTTTTGGACTGGTAAAATTTTTCGGTACAAAAAAAAAATTATTCTCAGTACAAGTTTTTTTTAAAATCATTTTAAAAAAAAAAAAACAAAAATATTTGATACCTAAAACTTCCGAAAATTATTTCAATACGAAAACATAGCATAAGTTGACTAAAAGTCAAAATAATTTGAAAATCAAAATAAATCAGCTAAGACTTTAAGTCAATATTTTTTTAATCAACAAAACAAGACGATCAATATAACATCCAACATTCTATAAAACCAATACAATATCTGTGAACTTAATATTGGTTTTTGAGCTGAAACGCTAATATTGGAGAACTATTCGAAATTAGTCAAAATTAAAATTTCCAACATTCTATATAGAATTTAATTACCAATATTATTTGAACTTAAATTTTCAAAATTCTATATTTGAACTGACAAGATTAAAATGGATTTATTTCACGAACAAATGATCAAGAAATTAGAAGCAAGATTAGCCAATAATGAAGTTGTCCTAAGAAAACATCTATTAGAAGAAGCCAATCTAGGAATAAAGCTTCAATTAGCTAATGAGAAAATAGCTAAACTTAACAATGATCTTGCTAAATCAAATTCTGAAACAACAGAACTAAAGGAAAATAAAGATTATCAAGCTCAAAATAAAGATCTTTCTGAAGAATGCATAAGATTACACTCTAAAATTAAAGAACTAGAGCTTCTTCTGGTAAAGAAAGACCAACTTGAGAAAAATTTGTCTCTAAATAAGTCGACTCAAACAATTGAGTCAGTGCCAACTAAGGAACATTCTATACAAACTATAAAACCCGAATTTAATTGTGAAAATCCAGAAACCGAACGCAAAATTGCCGAGTTAAATTCTCTTCTGGAATCGCAGCAAAAAGGGTTTCAAGCTAAAATTGATGAACTTCAAAAGGAGAATACATTTCTCAAAAATTCCTACAAAATAGGCGCAACCTCAACTTCTTACTCTGTTAAAAGCGAACCATTAAAAAACATATATCCAAAACAGAATAAGAAAACACCACGAATGACTAAAGCTATCAAGAAAGAAAGAATTGAGGAAGATAAATCATTTTTTATCAAAACAAGCGAAAATGTTTCCTCCTCTATTTCTAAAAAGGTAATTTCTAAAGTCATTCAAAAGATAAAGAAAGAAAGAATAATGAAAGAAGCTACAAATATTAAAACAGACAATTATACATTCTCTCCTAAAACTGAAATGTCTAAAAATACTAATTGTCTGAAAAATAAAAGTAGTTCATTTTATGAAAACACCTATGTGAATGATGTGATTCTTCCTAATAGGAAATACGACAATTCTATATTGAATGCTATTGATTCTATTAGTTCGTATTCCTATCTCAAGTACCCAGTCAAAGTCAAATTTGAAAAACATCTTCAACGACTGGCGAAAGAGAAAAATTTCTCAACTAACAATAGACACACATTCACCCGTGCTAAAAATGATAATTTCAGAACGGTACAAATTTGGAAACCGACGCTGGAAATGGAAATAAGTAGTCCTAAACAAACGTGGCTTCCTATGACTACTTTATCTGCTAATTTTAATTCCAAATTTGAACCTTATGAGCTTTATAAGATTACTGCTAATCAGGGAGGACCCGTCCAAAAATGGGTACCAAAGTCCCGCTAATTTATTTTGCAGGATCCCGATTATGCGTAGGTCCTCGGGTTGCTTCACACGCATAATCGATATGAGCTGCAGGCAACCACCAATTCCCGACACGTGTGGTATTCGAGATTGCTCCACACCCGTGATCGGTATGAAATGTGAGCAATCATACTATATAAATAAATATTTTTTTTAGATTTTACATTAAAAAAAAAAAAAAAAAAAAACTTTTCGCTAACTTTTCGCTCACTATCTCAGCGAAAACAGTTTTCAGCAAAAACCTTCTCTTTTCGCTAACTGTTTTCGCCATTTTTTATATATATATATATATGTATAATAAAAAATAATAATAAATAATAAAAAAAAAAAAAAAAAAACTTTTCGCTGAAAAGTCTAGCGAAAACCTCAAACTTTTTGCTAACTATTTCAGCGAAAACATTTTTAGCGAAAACTTTTACTTTTCGCCAACACTCAGCGAATTGTTTTTAGCGAGAACCTTTTCTTTTCGCTAATTGTTTTCGCCACATTATAATTTTTTTTAGTTTTCGCCAATTCCTTTAAAAAGAAAATATATACATATATAAATATATATAAGACTAAAAAAAAAAAAAAAAAAAAAAAAAAAAAAAAAAAATCTGAGCTTCATTGCTAAAAGAAGATGACTTGAATTTCATTGTCAAAATAGGTACATTACTGTCCTAGATATTAGACTTCATCTTTAGTATTGAGTTTCAAAGGAAGTCTAATGTATCATTCTTAGTACCTAAAAATTTGTCTATGTCGTCTTTATATTCTTTATATATTTAGATGGGGAGTGGATAGACAAATAGACAAGGCGCATGAACTTCAAAAAAGCACATTACTATAGTTCTCATATAACAAGCGTATATGGTTTAGGGGGGGTGATACTTATGAGTGCAGAAGGCACATTTAAGGGGGAGTGTTACTCCATGTATAAAGGGCGCTTGATCTTTATAATATGCAATCCTCAAAAAGCGCATCTCTTTAGGGGGAGCAGGGGCATCATATTGTTACAAGCGCACCATTTTAGGGGGAGAGTTACCTAAAACGGCGCAAGAGCTTAAAAAAAAATATAATAAAAAAAAAAAAAGGGAGATGCCCTGAAGACAACTTTCGTACTTTGACGGGGAGTGCTACCTCAACCCAAAAAGCGCAACGACACAAAAAGAGGTGTTCACATACCTGTTCCCATGGTTCAGTTAATCCCAAACTGTACCTATCCCAGGAACAACCCCGAGTGTATGTGAGGGTTTTGAGCGAATCACGATATAATCATTACACCTCAACCACAAACTATCCGGGCCATAACCATTATAGGTACAGGACTGATTTTTCAGATCCCGGGTAGAAGACGCCTCATCGGGTCCAAAGGCGCATGCACAACCCTTCCTAGCTACTCATTTGTCTCCCTAAAGACAAGTGTTTCAATATCTCACGGGGAACCGCATATGCTATCACCGTTTCACTTTGAAGCGGGAGATATTGAATCTAATGGTCCACAGCCCCACACCACGACTTTATTCTATGCACTTAAACGTCTAGTGTGTCCCATAGCCTAAAACGTTTTCTATTTTTTTTAGGACACATACATTATTTTTACACATACTATGCAGGTCTATGTGACCTAGCCCGAACTTCTGTAGACACATTTCTGACAAATGTGCTTCTATGATCAGAAGGAAGTCATGCCGTTGCAACATCAAAACAACAACGGTAGCAGGCCATCTTCTGGAGCACGACTCTAGAACGATGTCAACGGGTTGCCTATGTGGTCCCGTAGTCCCTTCAAATGCAAGTCTTTGTGACTTTGCATCAACGACCAAGAGTGACATCTAGGGATGTCTCACGATGATTGGTCGTCGGTCCCGTTTTCAGGTTACTTCATCCGGACTTCAACATCAACACGCTCCGCGCTTACAGGAGGAATCACTTTGATCTGTAGGCATGACGATACAATTGAATCGCCATGAGGGGGAGAAGTATATCAAGGAGGCAAAGCACGTGATATCATTAAAGAAGCCGAGCTTACACCGCACGTGCTGAACCACAACAAACACGACCTCTCTCCATGGCATAAGCATAAACGAAGAGTCAATGTCCTTAGATCTGCACAACTCTGATCTATGCAAGAAGGTGGTAAAAAAATTCAAAGTTGCAAAGAAGAAAGGGGGAGCATGTACATAGGGGGAGAAAGAAGATTCTCCAGAAGCCCTCAACCTTTTCTTCAAGAAGCAACGAAGAACGTGTCTAATCCACAATTGAACACAAAGGGGGAGATTGTTAGGAATCCTTTCTTGTGCTCAATCGATGATGAAGACTGAAGATCATTAAAGACAAAGATTATTGGCGCTCCAATGACATTTGAACACTAAGGGGGAGATTGTTAGGAATCCATTTCTAGTGCTCAAATGTCATGTTATCTTTGTCTAGGGACCAAATTGTAGTTTATGATAAATAGGGACTGATGTGGTATATACCAAAGTATGTTTTGGTATATATAGGGCAAGTGTGTGTATTTTACTCATAACTTGAGCACACCTTGAGCGAGGCTCTCTCTCATTTTAATATCTCTCTCTTCATCATAGTAGAATAGGTTTAATTGTAGAGAGGGAATTGGATTGCTTGTAGAGAAAGCTATTGGATTAAATGAAGATTGATTGATTATTCGCCTATTGCTTCTGCGCGTATCAACAAGGTGAGTCAATCGATCTTAATTCTCAAGTTCAAGTTCATCTTAATTCGTTGGATGGGTTGAATCTGGAACCTACAGGATGTATTTGGACTGATTTATGAATATTCCATCTTGGAGTTGTCTGATTTGCAGTCCAAGGAAGAAGGACGTCTCTCCCATCATACTCATTTCAAATTTGGTCTTCATGAGCTTACTGAACTCCATGCAAAGATCTGAGTTTGATGATCCGAAGATGATGTCATCCACGTATATGTGTACGATTATTATATCAGAACCATGGTGTTTGACGAATAGGGTGGTATTGATCTTTCCTTTTGTGAAGTCAACATTAATGAGAAAATCCGACAAGACTTCGTACCAAGCTTTAGGGGCTTGCTTAAGTCTGTAAAGTGCCTTGTCTAGTCGGTACACAAAATCTGGATGTTCTTCACTAGTGAATCCATCTGGCTGAGAGACGTAAACCTCCTCTTTGAGTTTCTTGATTTGTTCTAGGTATCTGTGCATGATTAGTACGAGCGGCTGCTTCTGGTTGGTTGTGAGCTAATACTCCAACTACCATTTTAGGTTGTGCACTGTTGTACTCAGAAGCTATTGCGGTCGACTGTCCGAGTTCTGCACTGTGTTGTGAAGAAGCCTTGTCAGGTGTATACTCAGGTCCTGAGCTATCGTGATCAGGAGCCTCACGGTTTGGTACGGGTCCCTTAATGTTTTGTAAGGAAGCCACTTCAATTTTTTCATCGAAGGTAACATTGATGCTTTCCATGACCGTTCTCTTTTCCTTCAAGTAGACTCGGTACGCCTTCGATTGGGTGGAGTACCCCACAAAGGTTCCTTCAATAGCCTTGGGGTTCAGTTTCGATCTCTCCTCTCGATCGTTGGCTATGAAGCATTTGCACCCAAATATCTTGAAGTGGGCAATACTTGGCGTTCTTTTATAGAGAAGGTCATACGGTGTTTTTCCGAATCTATGATGAATAGTTGTTCGGTTATGAGTATAGCACGCAGTATTCATTGCTTCTGCCCAAAGGAAGTGGGGTAACGATGACTGCAACTACATGGTTCTTGGAGCTTCAACCAGTGTTCGATTTCGGCGTTCGACCACTCCATTTTATTGAGAAGTATAGACAGCAGCAAATTGTTGAGTAATACCAAGAGTCTCATAGAATTCACTGAGTGTCTGATTCTTGAACTCAGTGTCGTTATCTGATCGGATTACTTGGACTGTACACTCGAGTAGATTCTGTGTTGCTTTTACAAAGATTGGAATTTGAACTGATGTCTCATCTTTTGACCTCAAGAAGTGTACCCAGGTAAATCTTGAGAAGTCGTCTACTATGACCATCATGTACTTTCTTCTGCTTAGGCTTTCTATCCTCATAGGGCCGCATAAATCAATGTGAAGCAGCTCCAGTGGTCTTGATGACGAAGGTACTGGTTTAGAGGAGTGAGACGCTTTCTTCATTTTCCCTCTTTCACAAGCTAAGCATAGATGTTCCTTTTGATATTTCAAGGCTGGAAGTCCGAGAACCAGCTTGTTGTTTGTCAGCTTGTTGATAGTTTTGAGATTTAGATGAGACAGTCGATGATGCCAGAGCTCGTTTTGTGAGTATGACGCTTTACTGATGAGGCAGATCGTCGTTGATGGTTTGATTGATCGCACGTCCATGTAGAGATTTGCCCTTCGAGTACCTATTAGGAGTTTTTCACCCATCGCATTTACGATGCACCTCTTTTGTCGGAACAATACTTGTAGACCTCGATCGCAGAATTGCTCGATCAAAAAGAGGTTGTGCGTCAATCCTTCCACATAGGAAACTCCTTTAATGGTCAGCCGGTTGCAAATTAGATCTCCATAACCATGGATCGCGACTCCATCGCTGTTTCCGAAACGGACTATCCCACCGTAATTTTCGGTGTAGTTGCTCAGCAGCTCCTTATTTCTCGTCATGTGTGTGGAGCAACCAGAATCTAAATACCACACATGGGAAACCTGCAAAACTCTAGAGGGTTTTTGGTGCCCATTTGAAAATGGGTCCGCCTCCTCTATCATTGTTAGTTTTCAAAGACTCTTTACCTAGCCTAATTTTTGTTTGAGCTACAGCGGAAGAATTTTGGTTAGGCTTAGGTACCCATATTTTTGTTGTGGTTAGGCTCACGGTTCCCTTAGGTTTCACCTTAGGTATCCATTGTTGGGCTGTCTTTGTTGTTGCAGGTTTGCTTTTGTTTTTAATTTTTGATCGTTTTCTTTTCTTAGAGAGAGTAGATTTCGAAGACATTTTCGAAGAGCAATGTAAGAGACGATCGAATTTGAAATTGCAACACTTAACATTGTCAAGAGAGTTAAGTACAGACTGCTTAAAGTAAAACGACTTGTTTTTGGAAGGAAAAGCTTTTAAATACAAAACATCATTGAAATCTTATTTTTCTTCCTTTCGTCTCCTTTCTTAACCCATGTTCTCTTTAGAGAGCCTGTAGATTTGAAATTCATTGGGTTAGTAGGAGAAGATTTAAAAGTAAGCTTAGGAATTTTTTGTGCTTTTGTGTCAATAGAGGCATGGTTGTTCTTAAGATGAGCGATTTCTTTCAAGAGCATTTGTTTTTCTCTCTCAAAAGTTTTTCTTTCGCTATCTAAAGCTGAGTGAAGTTCTGCTATCTACTTTATACACTCAGGCATATACCAGGACGAGTCTGGATACTCTGATGCAGCAGATTCACTTAAGGACTGCCCTAAGGTTTCACCTTCGGGAGGACGAGGGATGCCGGACTCAAACTATGTTATTGCTCGACAATACCTAGCCTTATAGCTTTCGTTCAAGTCCGTGTAGTCATATGAAACTTCGCCTAGTGCCCTTTTTCGTTTTTCTTCTTCTAATCTTAAGGTCTCAGTAGAATTTATAAAGGGCATTAGTTGAGTGAGACCATTCCCATATACCTAATATCATAAAACTGTAGAACATTGCATTTCTTGAGGTTTTCGGGATTGTCAAATCCAATGCCGGTACGAGGATTGTAGAATTCTATATTGGCAGGTTGGTTCAAGAAACTGGTTTGGTCTGTATGAGCCCTCTTGGTTAGAAGATCCTCCAATTTCTTAATTTTGGAGTATAGTCGTAACCTTTCCCTATATATTGTTTCATATTTCCCTTTGCTATCTTTAACGTCGTTTTCTGAGACTTTATCTCATGAGTTAGAGTGCTGATATTGGATTCAAATTGTACAATTTGTTTTTTCAGACCAGTAATCTTCTCATTTGCAATTTCCACACGAGTCATCTCATTTCCTTTTTCTATTAAGGTTTGTTCTAGGACTCGTTGATTGTTTGCTAATCTATCCTCTGGATCTTTAATCCTCTTTTTGTCTACTTTCTTAGATGTACTTAAGGAAGTTAACTCATCTTGCAATCATATAAGAGATTCGAGTTCTTCTTTGGTTACCTCAACGGTCTCCGTTGCGGCTAGGCATTCATTGTCAGAATCTCTTCCTGAGGCTTCAGCTCCAGAGCTTTCTTCAACGCGTGCCATCAGTGCCACGTTCTCCTCCTCACTGTCCGAGGTGTTTTCGAGCCAGTGATCTTGTTCTGCCATCAACACCACCCCAGCTTCCTTTTGCTCCGCCAGCTTAGTTTTTCTCATGTAGTAGCTGGCATCCTTTTTCTTTGGGGCTCGGCAATCTCTGGCATAGTGGCCTGGCTTGCCGCAGTTGTAGCATTTAGGAGCAGCTTGTGTGTTTTTCTGCTCTTATTTCTGCTCTTAGGTGTCCATAGTTTGATCTCTTAGCTTAAAGCCTGATGTAGTCCTTTGTCGATTTGATGAGGAACCTCCGTTTTTGAAGAACCTCTTGGCCATGGAGCTAGTGATCAATGCCATGTGCTTCATAAATTCCTGTCTATCCTCGTCAGAGTCCGATTCCGACCCTCCTTCCTTCTCAGCAGTCGGTTGCACAACAACCTTGTCCTTAGACATTTTCTTGGATGGCCCATCGTAAATAAGAGCTGCAGACTCCATCCCCATATCTCTAGTCACCTCTCTTTCTCCGGGTATGCATCTTGCGTACTGGTTGAGATTGTCAAACAGTGTGTGGATGTTGATCTGGGTCAAGTCTTTCATCTGCCTCATAAGAATGGCAGTTTGATCCCATCCTGGGAGAAGAGAGTTCAGGAACTTGACATTTATTTTCAATTGTCCCTTAGTAACACCAGCAATCTTTAGCTCGTTCAGTATGATGACAAATCTTTGATATGTCTCCAGTAAGGTGTCTCCTTTTCGTGCTTTGAATAAGTCATAAGCGGTATAGGTGTTAGTGATCCTAGTCATCACACTAACATCAGTTCCTTGCATAAGCACGTCAAGAGCATCCCACATTTCCTTTGCCGTTTTGGCACTGTTAATTTTAATGTAGATTTCATTGGGGATTGCCTGCATAAGGTAGGACTTAGCAAGTTGATCGGCCTTTTGACGAATTTTCTCAACATCCGTGAGCTGATCCAGTGTCTTAAGAGTACGCATCTCTTCTACCGGTGGATTGTTGTTTGGTGCAGGTGGGACAATCTGCCAGAATTGGGCTGGGCCTTGATTGATTGATTCGAGTAGGTTCTCAGCTTTGTCTTTCATCTCTATGAACGTGATGAACATATCTCTCCATATCGAGTATTCTTCCTGTCTAAGAACAGACAGCCTCATGTCGCTTCTCATGCTATATGCGTCCATTTCTATTTTAGTAAAGTGTGAGAGAGAGTTGCTTGATGTGGAGCGCGTGTTGTATTGGGTATGTTTTAAAATGTATCTTTGGATCGAGAGTGCTTCAAACGAAAAGTCAGTTGAAGATTAGTACCGATGTCCGAAAAGTTCAAAGTTTTCGTAAGGGGTTTTCGTTCAGAAAGAGTTTTCGGAAAGAAAAAGGAGTATCGAAAAGTTTATTAGGCCCGAGAAGTTTGCAATGCCGAAAACTTCTAGATACCGAAAGCTTTGACATGCCGAAAAGTTTTGGTGACACTGTAGCGGCGAAAACCTCAGTGCCGAAAACTTTTTACGATTTGAGAAAACTTTTAGAGACACTGTAGCAGCGAAAACTTTAGTGTCGAAAACTTTTGAGATTGCGAAAACTTTTGAGGACACTGTAGCAACGAAAACTTCAGTGTCGAGAACTTTTGGAGTGCGGAAGCTTCTGGAGACACTGTAGCGACGAAAACCTCAGTGCCCAAAAATTTTCCTGCAGAAATCAAACGTGTTCTTGTACCGAAAAGAACAGTTCTGGTACGGAAAACGCAAATTTTGAAGGGCACACAGCTTAGAAATGCGGAAAAGCACTGGTAACTACTGGGTAATGAGCTAGAATGATAGAATCAACACAGAACCACTCAAAAACACCAGTTAAAACCCAAAACAAAGCAAGAACACGAAGTTCATGTTCCGAAAAGCTGAAAAAATGGGTTTTTGAATCTTCAACAACGAAAACATGTAAAAATCGATCCAACGACGTTAAAATACCTCTACCCAAACCTCACGGTGGCTCTGATAACACTAGTAGGTGGCGGCTGATTTTGGCTTGAGATCAATGGAATAGTGCACACCTTTGAGTGTGTGTGTGTGTGTGCGTGTTTTTCTGTTAGGAATATTTTATTGTGTTCAATTAATTAGAATTATCTTTGTAGTTTATTTATAAAGATTATCATTATAAGAGGGTTAGTGTAATTGGGCTTTGTTAGGAGCCCAAGTATTATATATCAACTTGTGGTATAAATACATAAACCCTAACACATAATAAAGTGTGTTTTGTGTGAAAATCTTCTAGAGAGAGAGAGAGCCTCCCAACCTTCTCAAGAACACACACAAACCCCACGTTCGATCCGATTCTTCCCATCTCAAACGTGGTAAATCGTCCCTAGGTTAGATTGTTAGGATAGAAAGGCAACCAACAAGTGGTATCAGAGCCAAACGCGTAAGGATTTGATCGATTTTTTTGAAAATTTTGGGATTTTTAGTGTTCTTGAGCTCGAAATTTTCGGCCATTGTTCTTGAGTTTTTGCGTTTATTTGACTGATTTTGCAAGCTCAAGAGCTAAATAGGTTGTTTTTGAGTGATTTTAAGTATTTATCCAACAGTTTTCGTTTGATTCGAGTGAGATTTAGGTAGAAATCGCATAGAAAACTCGTCATATTTTCTGCAGATATGATTTTCGGGCAGATAAATGTAACAGTGCCCAGATTTTCGGCTGATTCTACCCGATTTTCATTGATTTTCGGGTGACTCTGTTCGAAATTCGGCGTGTTTCTACCCGATTTTTGAATTTTTGCCTGATTTTCATCACCCGAATTTCCTGCACGGCGAAAATTAGTACTTACCCGATTTTCATCCCCCGAATTTTCGTTTCAAATCTCGGCGATTTTCAAGTTTTCGGGCAGACCTGAATTCGGGCAGAGCAACCCGAATTTGCCCATTCTCGGCGATTGTCTGATTTTCAAACTGAATTATCCAAATTCGGGCAAATCATCCGAATCAGGTTACCCGAATTTCTATCTATCCGAAAATTCTTAGTACCCAAATTTACAATCATACCTTTAGATTTTCGGTCAAAATCTTACCCGAGAATTCACTGTTCTCAATCGAAAACAGTGACTTCCAATTCTCGATCACTCACTCTTCAAAAATTACAATTAAACATTTTTTATCACCAAAAATTTTTCGGCCCCCCTCGGAATAAAAAGGCTTTAAGTAGGGGAAAAAAAATGATAGAGAAAATTTTTTATACATCATTTGATAGAGAAAAATTTTCTAAGTCCAACGGACATAGTCTACTTTACACTTTTTTCGAAAATTTTCAAAATAAATTTTCCGGGCCCAAAATTTTCGGTATAGAAAACTTTTTCGTGAAGGCAAATCCACTATACGCGTCAACGATCACGTATCCAACAATCAACCTAGGTCGTTATTGGCATATTATAGAAAACGTTTTGGTAATTTTCCCGAAGTTTTCGAAATCGTTCCAAAATTTTTTGGTGCAAACCAAACATTTTCGACACTTACTATCTTCGATACTTCACTATACTTTTTGATAAAACCAAACTTTTCGAAACTGAATTTCCAAAACCCAAATTCTAAATTTTTAAATTAAAAAAAAAATTAATTATTATGGATGCTCAAGCTAGAAAAATTGAGGAATTAGAAGCAAGATTTGCTAATAATTACTCTGTGTTGATTAAGCAACAAGAAGATCTAGCTTTCGCTAATGAGGATTTGGCTAACACAAAGTCAAAGGTCATTAGCTTAAGAACTAAGTTAGAGATTAGTGAAAAGAATGTCTGTGATATGACAAAAAGTTTACGTTCTTGCGAAGATGAGCGAAATCATGTCTCATCAAAATATGAGATAATCTTAGAGGAACGACGTATGCTTTACTCTAAGATTGAACTTTTAGAGAACGCTATTGCGAAAAGAAGTCAGGCAGATGAAAATCCCTCTTCTAACTTAGTGTCTTTAGGGGAAAATAATTTACATTCTAATAAACCTATCTCTAGTTGGGAAATTCCTGAGGTTGCTAGTAAAATTGCAGAATTGAACGCAACCTTAGAATCAGAAATAGTAGGTTTTCGAGCTGAAAAGGAAAAACTTTTAGAGGAGATTTCAAATCTCAAAAATTCCCCGCCCTTACCTGTCCTAAATAATCTTTCCATAGAAATATCTTCTATTAAGCAGGATAAGGGAATCCAAACCAAAAGCATCCTTGTTCCTAAAACTGAGAAAGCTTTTACTAATAATTCTAAGTCAACTTTGACTGGCGCAGAAACGAAAAGTAAAAGCAATACGCGTGAAAATGCTAAGGAACAAAAGAATATTAGGAAGGAGAAAGGAAAATCGACATTATTTCCCAAAATCAAGGACGACATTGCTAAAGATTATCCTTCTCCCGCTCCTATCAAAAAGGAAGTTCCAAAAGAAGAAGTTCCAAGCTCAAGCAGACGAACTTCTCAAACTTCCAAAATCTCGCATTCTTTAAAGAATGATAGAGATGGAATTGCTTACACGCACAAAAATACTTATTCTTCTAGTAAGCGAAATTCCATCAAGAATCATCATTATAGAGTGAATGATGTGAATTCTTGTAGGCAATACGACTCATCATCTGATGACGCATATAGTGCGATAAGTTCGTATTCATACTTGAAATACCCGGTCCAGATTAAGTCTGAAAGACACCTTCTGCGACTGGCTAGAGAGAAAATCTTCAGATCTTCTAAACCTAGACACACATTCACCGGCGCTGAATTGTCATTTCCCTCTAAGGTTCACCAAACTTGGGTTCCTAAATCAGAAATCAAATTAAATAGGACTTTAAAGGATGATTTATGATGTATATCTGAACCTAATGTGCATAAATTGTTTTCTGCTAATTTGGGAGGACCCATACAACAATGGGTACCAAAGTCTCGATAAAGTTTTGCAGGAGCCTAATCACGTGTGGTAATTCGACGATGGTTGCTCCACATGCGTGATTGGTATGAGACGAGAGCAACCACAAAGCCCCGGTCATGAGTAGTAATTTGAAGATGGTTGCTCCATACTCATGATCGGTACGAGACGAGGGCAAGCACAAATTCCAGCATGCTCCACAACCGTGACTGGTATGCAGCGTGAGCGACTTCAAAAAGTCCAGTATGCACGGTACTCGGGTTGCTCCACATGCATGACTGGTAAGAGACGCGACCAACCGCATCCCTCATGTATGGCAATTTGACGTAGTGGCTCCACATACATGATAAAGGTAAACGACATGAGCAACTACAACTATATGTGGTATATTATATCTTTTGAACTGAATTGCATAATACCACATTCATACATATTTTTAAGATCGGTAAATTCTATATATGCATTCCATAGTAAATTTTGGCATGCATATCGAGCTGAAAAGACAATATACCTACTTTGAAATTAATAGGGTACAATATAGCTATGCATGCTTCAAAAGGAATTTTACTTTCAAATTTTTGCGTACATGCATACATGAGCCAAAATGTGAAATACCCTATTTTATAGGTACATTCTAATTATGTGTATGTTAATTAAATTTTCAAAATTGTAATTTGCATATGCATACGAGCTGAATTGAAAAATACCTATTTTTCAAAATGGTACATTTTAAATATGCATTTTCAAAACTTTAAAATTTAAAATGCATATTACGCACGAAAATGATACATACCATTTTTTCCTAGAATGAGCTTAGTTTGAGGGGAAGCTACTATTTTATTTTTAAAAGAAAAGTAACCCTTATATTTTTAGAAGGGAGCAATAATTACATTTTTTAGGGGGAGCAAACTTCAAATATGTGAATTTAGAGAAAGAGATTCACAGACTTTTCGAACTTACCACGCATCTTTTGAGGGGGAGCAATTTTATTTTTGGCAGCATGCTTTGAGGGGGAGGAATAACAAAATATATATATATATATATAATATACATATACTATATTATATATATACTAATACAAGATTATATATTATATCCATATAATATATAGTATAGAAATATATATTACTAATAACGATTAATATATGTACAAAAAAAAAAATCTTTTCTCCTCATCATCAAGCTTCATGGAGATTACCTCCGACCTCCAAAGATGGACTTCAAAAGAAGAATCTCGAGCTTACAACGGTCAACTCTTTTCAAAAGGCGACGGTGGCTACAAATTAATCTCGGTGCTCGCTTCAACCGACCTGCTCCGGCTTGCTGACAAACAAAGCAGCACTCACTACTTCCTACCGGATGCAAGGACTTCGTTCCCATGATTCAGTCAAACCCAACTGAATCTAACCCCGAAACATCACCGAGAGACAGTCAAATTATGAAGAAATAGCCACATCTACTAGAACCTTTTGAAAAGATCGACGCTACATAATTTCCTCAACTCACAAATTATTCGGACCAACCCCCATAGGTACAGGTGCTAATTTTATTAGCTTCCGGGTAGAAGTCGCCGCAATAGGTCCAACGGCACATGCACAACCGAGCCTTACCCACTCGTCTGTCTCACAAAAGACAGGTGTTTCAGAAATCATGGGGAACCACGTCTACTATCACCGCTTCACTCGGAAGCGTGAGATATTGAATTATGTGGTACTCAGCCCCACCACCACACTTCCTTGCGCACTCGAGTCTAGTGTGTCCTCACTTTCCATATAGTTATATATTTTCTAGAACACATACACTTTTCTAACACCTGATCTTCGTGATCAAGCTAGAACTTCTGTAGACATGTCTTGCTTAGACATGCTTCGAGGATCGGAAGGAAGTCCTGCCGTTGCAACATCAAAGCAACAACGGTTTCAGGCCATCGTCTATGAGCATAGCTCCTGGATCGATGTTAACGGGAAGTCTTCGTGACCCCGGTTTCTTACACGACGGATTGCCTTTGTGGCTCCGTCTGGTTATTACCATCACCGACCTGTCGTTTGTGTTCCTCTAATCTTCCTATACAAGCATGTCGATCTCGTTAACACGAATCGCCATGAGGGGGAGAAGGGGACACACATAAACAAACAGGTCGGACCACCCACCAATTTCCGCCGAGCGTACCACTCTGAAGTCGGGCTCTCATGTACTTGAATGGAATATTCCAAAGGAGCCTCGGCATATTTTACAACACCCCACGCGTACCTTCTTCCGGAGCTAGACAAGCTTCCTCGAGGCCGAACCAGACAACTTTCTTCGAAGAAGACGAATCCGGCGCCGAGAAGAAGAAGATTAGACTTGACTTGACGACTTCAAACTACGGAGAAAGACCAGGATAAGATTCGAACAAAGTCCAAGATCCGCGACATCATCAAATTCGAATATCAGGGCGTCGATCACTATCTACATCCGGTCTACAGAATATAGCGTCAAGACAAGAGAGTCCTAGCCGAAAGAGCATTCAAAGCCTCCGCAAAAAGAGGAGATAGCCCTTGTATGGGGTGATTGTTAGGACTCAAGATGTTAACGGGAAGTCTTCGTGACCCCGATTTATTATACGACGGATTGCCTTTGTGGCTCCGTCGGGTAATTACCGAACCTGAGCTCCTACCGTGCCTACCAATGCCATTTCCTTGTCCCGACGGCGTGATCAACATGCCAAATCATCAAGCGTCGTAAAATCAAGCAAACACCGCCGACCTTCAAAGATCGAAGCTGCTGCCTCGTGTGCGTCTCTCCAAATTTCAAAGAGAACTTCCCAATTCCAACATAAGGTTGACGAAAAGTAAAGGGAGTTGCGTTACTATCGTAAGGAGAGATCGAACACAAAAAGAAGAAATCCGGCAATCGCCTCGTGTGTATCTCTCAAATTTCCAAAGAGAAAACTCCCCTATCCCAACACAAGGTTGAACAAACGTAGGGGGAGTTTCGCATTATCAGAGGGAGAAATGGAACACACAAAAAGAAGAAAACTCTTCAAGATCCGACAAGCAACTTCAAACACCTTCCTGCATTTACGAATCGAGGTTCAAAAGAAGATTAAGAAGATCTAGTGCCGAGAAGCGAAGAACAAGACACGGTGAGCTTGAAGATTGTTGGAAATTACTCTGTTGTGTTCAACTGATGATGAAGACTGAAGATTCGAGAGACAAAGACAACCGAAACTTCAATTATAATTGAACACTAAGGGGGAGATTGTTGGAAGTAGTTTATAGTGTTCAATAATTAAGTTATCTTTGTCTAGGGACTTAATTGTAATATATGTATAGTTAGGGACTAGAATGCAAATATACCAATATTGATTGGTATATATAGGGCAAGTGTGTGTAAAATACACAGAACTTTAGTTTAGCTTTCTCTCACTAGAAAAACTCTCTCTAATCATTATCTTAAGCTAGGGCTAATTGTAGAGAGAGAAAGAGGTTAATTGTAGAGAAAGTTTGTGTTTAATGAAGATTTGATTGAATAATTACCCAAATGCTTCCGCTCGATCATCTTGAAGGTAATTTCGATTAGATCTATACTCGAGTTCTTTGTTGGATGTTAAAAACGGACCTAACAATTGGTATCAGAGCCAAAATCGTGTGAATTATTCGACCTTTTGTTGCTGGATTTTTTTTTCGTATGGCATGTTCTTCGCGCGACAATGGTCATTTGCTTTGAGTTAGATTTTCGTATGCTGTTTTGATGGTTGTTTTCGCATGATATTGAACGAAATCTATTTGCGCATTGAATGTTATATGTTAATTGTGATTATCTTCGATTCATTAAGCTTAAGAGATTGAATTTGCGATCGAAACACTTTTTCCAACTTCAAACTGTTCTTTGGTGAAAATGCAAAATTAGGCTATATTTTGGTTTCGATCGTGTTAATCGAGTGTTTTATATGATTACCCAATCAATTTCGATCGATTAACTGTGCTTAAAGTGAAATTTTACTGTTATTTGATGTTTTCGCATGATAATTTTCACGTTTTCGTACCATATATAAAAGTTTTTCGCACCATTCAAAAGAACATTTTCGTATCAAGTTATTTTCGCATTGACCTTAGAATTTCGTATCTCTCACAGAAAATTTGATTTCGTGTTGACTTTCTGATTTTCGTGTCACTGTAGCGTGCAAAATTCATAAAATTTCGTATACATGCTGATTTTCGTGTCACTGTAGCATGCGATAATCTTCATACGAAAATTTTAGCGTGCAAAAATTAGTCGATTAGATACGAAAATTCTTTAGATACGAAAAAAATTCACATACGAAAACTTTCAATTGTCGTACGAAAAAGTCACATACGAAATCCTACTTTGCATACGAAAAAGTGTTCCATACGAAAACCTTAGCAAAAAGTTTTCGAACGAATATTTTAATATTCTTTAAAGGTTTTCGCACGCACTGCATACGGAAAAAAAAAAAAAAAAAAAAAAAAAAAAAATCACATACGAAAACTCAATTGTCGTACGAAAAAGTCACATACGAAATCCTACTCTGCATACGAAAAAGTGTTCCAATACGAAAAACATTTTGCTTTGACTTTCGTACGAAAAACTTGGATACGAAAATTTTTGTTTTCACATACGAAAATCTCGATTTCAAGTTTTCATCCGAAAAAGATTTTCGCATACTACTGACCCGAAAAAATTTTTTTCGCAAGCTACTGTTCATTCGAAAAACTTTTTCGCACACCATTCAAAAAATATTGTCGTACGAAAACATACGAAAAATATTTTGTCGTACGAAAACAAATACGAAAAACATTTTTTTGTCGTACGAAAACATACGAAAAATATTTTTTTCAAAGTTTTCGAACGCTACAGTGGATACGAAAACTTTTATCGTCCGAAAATCTATACGAAAAATATTTGTGATACGAAAACCTTTACTAAAAATTTTCGTATGAATATTTTATTATCTCTTTAAAGTTTTCGTATCCCCTCTCATACGAAAAACTCTTATAATACGAAAAAATATTATCTACACATGCGAAAACATATGATGGGAAAAAGATTTTCGATACCGCAAAGCTTTCGATAATTTTAAATTTTTAGCTACGAGATTTTTTGCGTACCTACTTTAAAAAGATTCCTGGTTCATTCGAAAAAGTTTTGGGTAACAAAATTTTTTTTGGACTGGTAAAATTTTTCGGTACAAAAATTATTCTCGGTATAAGTTTTTTTTTCTTTTCTAATCATTTCAAAAGTTTTTTTGATACCTAAACTTCTGAAAACTTAATCATTCGAAAATCTATTCGAACACATTGATCCAAAATTTAATATCAATTCAAAAACACGATAACGATAAAAAACATCCAACCCAAAAAGTAAATATGGAAGCCAACTACTTGATAAAAATCAAAGAATTAGGAGCTAGGCTAGAAAATAATTACAACTGCTTAGTTAAGAGTCTAGAACAAAAATCTATTCTTAAAAATAAACTAACAATAGAACAAGAAAGGCTGACGAGCTTAAAGACAAGGGTCGCACAACAAGAATCAACTATAAGCAAACTTACAAAAGAATTATCTACATGTAGAGACGAAGAAATAAATAGTGCAGCCCAAAATAAAAGTCTTCTTGAACAAAGAAATCAATTATATTCAAAAATTAAAGAATTAGAAGCTGCTCTAGCTAAACGAGGACAAACTGAGCAACACGAAATAAAAGAAACTATATTGTCTCTAAATAAGTCGACTCAAACAATTGAGTCCGTGCCAGACAGGGAACATTCTATACAATCAACAAAACCAAACTCTAAAGATTGTGATATTCTAGAAAATGAACGCAAAATTGCTGAATTACATTCTCTTCTGGAATCAGAACGTAAAGAGTTTCGAGAAAAAATGGATAAGCTTTTAAAGGAGAATTCATTTCTCAAATATTCCTTAGAAAATGGCACAACTACAACCATTCATCCTGTAAAACCTGAACCTTTAAACGATATATCTTCTAAACAGGATCAGAAAACTCAAATGACTAAACCTATAAAGCAGGAAAGAATAGAGCAAGACAATTCATTTCCTATTACAATAAACAAAATTGTTCCTAACTCTATTCTTCCTCCAAAAATTCCTAAAGTCATTCCAAAGATAAAGCAAGAAGCTATTAAAGTTAAAACAGACAATAAATACACATTCTCTATTAAAACTGAAACGTCCAAAAGTAATAATTGTCTTAACAAAAGTAGCTCATTTAGTACACATTACAAAGTGAATGATGTGAGTCTAGAAGGTAGGAAATACGACACTTCTATACTTAATGCTATTGATTCTATAAGCTCGTATTCCTCTCTCAAGTACCCGGTCAAAGTCAAGTCCGAATTACATCTCAAACGACTGGCGAAAGAGAAAATTTTCTCATTTAACGCAAGACACACATTCACCGATGCTGAAATTTTTAATTTTCATAAGGTTCAACAAGTTTGGAAACCTAAGCTAGAAATAGAAATAAGTAGTCCAAAACAACATTGGGTTCCTCAGTTCAAGACTACTTTACATGCAAATTCCATACTTGAACCATTTGTGCTTAAATATTTATCTGCTAATCAGGGAGGACCCGTCCAAAAATGGGTACCAAAGTCCCGATAATTTGTTTTGCAGGTCCCGATCATACATGGTAAATAGACGACGATTGCTCCACATGTATGGTCGGTATGCAATGATGAGCAGTCGCACAAGACCCCGACACGTGTGGTATTCGGTTCGCTCCACACATGTGATCGGTATGTGACGTGAGCAAACACACCAAATCAAGACTATTCCAAAGCTCTTGATTTGACATTGTTTTTTCGTTTTATTTTTCTGTTATAAAAAAAAAAAAAAAAAAAAAAAAAAAAAAAAACAGGAAAAAGCTATAAAAAAAAGAAAAGAGGCCAATAAAAAAAAAGAAAAAAGAAAAAGAAACATAAGGCCATAAAAAAAAAAGAAAAAGAAAAATAAGGCCATAAAAAAAATAATAATAATAATATTATAAAAATAAGGCCATAAAAAAAAAAAAAAAAAAAAAGGGGAGTGGATAGAAAAGGTGCAAGAATTTGAAAAGAGCGTATTACCATAGTTTATTGTAAAAAGCGCATACGTTTTAGTTGGAGTGATACTCATAAGCGCATACTTAAAAGGCGCACATTTTAAAGGGGGAGTGATACTTCATTTACTAAAGGCGCTTGACCTGAAAGAAAGTAATATGCAAATTTCTACAAGAGCGCACATGTTTAGGGGGAGCAAGAGCATCATATTTGAAATAGCACATCTATTTAGGGGGAGCAAGGGCATCATATTAGAAATAGCGCAACTATTTAGGGGGAGTGTTACAATGAAAAGGCGCTAGAGCTTAAGGGAAGAATGCCCTGAATACAAACTTCATGCTTTTACGAGGGAGTGCTATCTAAATGTCAATAAAACGCGTGGACACAAAAGAGTTGTTCACATACCTGTTCCAAAGGTTCAATCGACCCAACTGATCCTAACCCAGGAACAAACCCCGAGTGTATGTGAGGGTAATGAGCGTATCACGATGACATCCTTACAACTCAACCACAAACTATCCGGGCCATAACCATATAGGTACAGGACTGATTTATCAGATCCCGGGTAGAAGACGCTTCATCTGGTCCAAAGGCGCATGCACGACCCTTCCTAGCTACTCATTTGTCTCCCTAAAGACAAGTGTTTCAATATCTCACGGGGAACCGCATATGCTATCACCGTTTCATTTGGAAGCGGGAGATATTGAACAAAGTGGTCCACAGCCCCACACCACGACTTTCTTGAACACGTTAATGTCTAGTGTGTCCTCATAACCTAAATTGTTTTTACATTTTCTAGGACACATACATTCTTTTACACACATATTGCAGGTCTACGTGACCATGCCATAACTTCTGTAGACGCATCATTCAATGATGTGCTTCTATGATCAGAAGGAAGTCCTGCCGTTGCAACATCAAAACAACAACGGTAGCAGGCCATCTTCTGGAGCACGACTCTAGAATGATGTCAACGGGTTGCCTATGTGGCCCCGTAGTCCCTTCAAATGCAAGTCTGTCTGACTTTGCATCAACGACCAAGAGTGACATCGAGGGATGTTTCACGATGATTGGTCGTCTGTCCCGTTTTCAGGTACTTCATCCGGAATTCAACGCCAACACGTTCAGCGAACACTCTGGTTCACCTTGATCACACAGCATGACAATACAAATGAATCGCCATGAGGGGGAGAAGTATATTAAGAAGGCCAAGCACGTGAACTCATTAAAGAAGCCATGCTTTCAACGCACGTGCTGAACCACAACAAACAAAGACCTCTCTCCATGGTTCGAGCATACACGACAAGTCAATGCTGATGATCCGCGCGACTCTGATATATGCAAGAAGGTGACGAATATTCAAGTTGCAAAGAAGAAAATGAGGGTGCATGTAAATAAGGGGAGACTGAAGATTCTCCAGACGCTCTCAGCTATTTCTTCAAACAGCAACAAAGACCGTGTCAAATTCGAAGTTGAGCACAAAGGGGGAGATTGTTGGAAATTACTCTGTTGTGTTCAACTGATGATGAAGATTGAAGATTCGAGAGACAAAGACAACCGAAAATTCAATTATAATTGAACACTAAGGGGGAGATTGTTGGAAGTAGTTTATAGTGTTCAATAATTAAGTTATCTTTGTCTAGGGACTTAATTGTAATATATGTATAGTTAGGGACTAGAATGCAAATATACCAATATTGATTGGTATATATAGGGCAAGTGTGTGTAAAATACACAGAACTTGAGTTTAGCTTTCTCTCACTAGAAAAACTCTCTCTAATCATTATCTTAAGCTAGGGCTAATTGTAGAGAGAGAAAGAGGTTAATTGTAGAGAAAGTTTGTGTTTAATGAAGATTTGATTGAATAATTATCCAAATGCTTCCGCTCGATCATCTTGAAGATAATTTCGATTAGATCTATGCTCGAGTTCTTCGTTGGATGTTAAAAACGGACCTAACAAAGATCTCCAAAAGAAGAGGTCAAAAGACAAGACAAGGAGGAAATTCTTTTAGGACTCAGGCAAACGCGCTAAGCCCCGCAAAGATAATCTAGGCCAAATTGAAGATTGAACACAAAGGGGGAGATTGTTAGGAATATTTTATTGTGTTCAATTAATTAGAATTATCTTTGTAGTTTATTTATAAAGATTATCATTATAAGAGACTTAGTGTAATTGAGCTTTGTTAGGGGCCCAAGTATTATATACCAACTTGTGGTATAAATACCTAAACCCTAACACATAATAAAGTGTGTTTTGTGTGAAAATCTTCTAGAGAGAGAGAGAAAGCCTCCCAACCCTTCTCAAGAACACACACACCCCACGTTCGATCCGATTCTTCCCATCTCAAACCTGGTAAATCGTCCCTAGGTTAGATTGTTAGGATAGAAAGTCAACCAACATTTTCATTTGAAGGTGGCGGCTCATTTTGGCTTGAGAGAGTTCACACTTTTTTAGGTTTAGCTCAAAATAGACTTGTTCATTAAAATGGGAAGAAGTTACATCAAATAAGCCCTAGCCCACTATTTATACCAAACATACTTTGGTATAATTACAAGAGTGCCCGAACTAGCAAACTTACAATAATAATGACCCAATAAAGAATACATCAATACAAATTAACTAATGAACACTAGAAAATAATCATAACAGAACCGATCCCAAGAGTAGTACGAATATGATCTAATTCACGAACCGACCATAGATATCGGCCTACGTATAAACCCTTTACGATTGTCCTGGTCGAGTGAAAGTCACGCATAGTCGAACTTACAGAACTCGACTCTATGATGTTCGTACCGGCGACATTTACCAAACTGCCCTCCACGATATCATGAGTCAGTTTTGAACTCTGACCAGAGACTTAGGTAAATTCCCGCACATCGAAACTGCATAGGACGTTAACCTCGAATTTAATCAAGGCCGTAAATCCTGCTCAGCGGTATAACCGGCAATCACGTCGAAAAGTCAAGACCGTATTTCGCCGCTGACCTATGCTTCTGGCAATTCGGGCCTAGCAAACTAGTGACTAATCAAGACCTTAAGACCAACCTCGAGTTAACCCTTTCGGTCTAAGGTTCACGTAGACTACTACAGTCAATCGATCGATCAACGACTTTACCAGCGTGTGATCGTTCGATTACGAGTCAATGTCCAAATACAGACAATCCCCTGATTCGTTTTGTATCAATGCCACGAGCTCCCACTTCCCAAGTGAACGGTTGGCACAACCGTTTTGGACCCGTCGATAAACAAGTCATACTCGTCATATCTAGTCACCGTACTGGAAATTAAGACTTGTGGACTCATTTAATATTACAGTGTTTCAGCTTACTGGTGCCCCCTCTCTGTCACACAGAATCAGTAAACTTACGAGCAAGGCTGCGCTTCCACAATTTTGAGTTCATGTACATGGACAGTCTACAGAATCTCTGACCGAAGCTCTGATACCACACTGTGGCGACCACCCCAATCTCACCCCAATCTCATATTATTATTATTATTATTATTATTATTATTATTATTATTATTATTATTATTATTATTATTATTATTATTATTATTATTATTATTATTATTATTATTATTATTATTATTATTATTATTATTATTATTATTATTATTATTATTATTACTATTATTATTACTATTATTATTATTATTATTACTATTATTACTATTATTATTATTATTATTATTATTATTCTCCTCTTAATAACAACACACGTGTACGAACGGTACTTAGCAGTCGACACGTATCATATGATCAACCCGATTCAGCTAATCGGATAAAGGTATGTAAAAATTTTCCGTATCATAATCTCTAGTGTTTATTTTTCCTAGAATGAGGCCAAAACTAATAAATACTACGTTAGCCAAATTAATTATATAAAACATGCAACATGCCCAAAATGTACCTAAAATGCAAATCACGAATCCACGTATTATGTAGAATATATTGTGCAAATAATATGCAAAGCAAATAATTCATATACGTTAGAAAATGAAATGCATGAATCATATTGGCCAACCTAAACGCTCGAGGGCTCGGGTATCACAGTTTTAGAGTATACAATCTTTGAAAAATGTACAAACCTGTTGCTTTTCTTGAAATATTTCTAATCTTTGAAAATACTCCAACTCACCTAAATCTTTCAATTTAAATCTTTGATGTAAATAAACTTTAACACTATCACTGTAAGGTTAAAGATAGACAGACTTGTGAAATTATATCATCGACATATACTAATTGTTAGAAATAAATGATTATTTATTTAAGGAGTCGAATGTGAATTGTTGAATTCGTTTAACCTAATGAATGCATTGACTTAAGTAACTTCATTTAATTAAGTAAGATTCATTTG
The DNA here is from genome assembly GCA_028392965.1 of Lindernia subracemosa. Lineage (NCBI taxonomy): Eukaryota > Viridiplantae > Streptophyta > Magnoliopsida > Lamiales > Linderniaceae > Vandellia > Vandellia subracemosa. The sequence goes on along the minus strand of JAQPCC010000081.1, from coordinate 762,724 downwards.
ACTACTTTAGTTCATTTGAATGAATTAAATATATTCACTCGAATGAATTAATTAAATACATGAACGGATTGGATTCATAGCGAATGAATTAAATCAAATTCGTTCGATGTATTTCAGTCATTTGAAAGGTCATTGTTCACCTATAAATAGAGGTGTCATTTCTCATTTCAAAGACAGATCGAAAACCAGATAGTTAGAGAAAATCCGAGTCGGTATAAGCTTTCTCTCAGTGTTCATCTTATAGTTCTGTTCGTTGGTAAGGCTACTTCGTGCAAAGTAGACTTTACGTCTCCGTTGTATCCTGGGAATCAATTGCCCAGGATCCTCTTGCACATTCGGGAGGGAGAAATATATTTTAAAGAAATTTTGTTATCACGATCCTCGAAATCCACACACTAATTACTCATGTCCGGCATATATATACCCAACGGTTCTCCAACAATCTTAAAACAGATTTGCCAAGATGTCAGACAACCACAGCTCCAACCAAAACGAAGACAACAACGACGCTCACCCCTATGCCATACCTCTTGTGGTGCGACCGACTGTACCGCCAGTCACCTGGAGAAACTGGAGAAGTTCACCGGGGTTGGATACACGTTAAAGAGATGGCAACAGGAGATGATCCTCTCTCTCACCACGCCGAACCTAGCCACCTACCTAAAGGAGGTAAAGCCAAATGTGACCGAAAATGATGAGGTATTGAATGCGGTTGATGCATGGAAACATTCCGATTTCCTACGCTGTAACTACATCTTGAGCGCTCAATGCGATGCTCTGTATAATGTGTATGTGGCAGTTGCCACGACTAAGAACTGTGGGAATTTCTAGACCAAAAATATAAAACTGAGGATGTCGACACAAAGAAATTTGTTGTCGGACGGTTCATTGATTATAAAATGGCTGATTCCAAGACTATGATCAGTCAGGTGCGAGAAATTCAGTTAATCTTGCATGAAATCCATGCTGAACGAATGATTGCGAGTGAATCTTTCCAAGTGACTGCTATCATTGAGGTTGTCTCGGAAGTGAACATGGTTGGGTCGAATCCAAAAGAGTGGTGGATTGATACCGGTGCTACTAGACATGTATGCACGAACCAAAGTCTTTTCTCAACTTTTGAGTCAGTTGATGGAGAATAGATCTACATGGGTAACTCGGCTGCTGCTACCACCAAAGGGAAAGAGAACGTGCTGCTAAAGATGACTTCTGAAAAAATAATGACGCTGAAAGACGTGTTGTATGCGCCGGAAGTGCGCAAGAAACTTATGTTGAGATTCTTGTTAAAAAAAGAACGGTATTCACATTGTAATCGAGTTTTATAAGTTTATTTAATCAAAATTGGGTACGTTTGTAGGGAAAGGTTATGCTCTTGACAATTTACTCAAGTTGAATGTAATGAATGTGGTCAATATGAATAAAAATAATTCTTCTGTTTACTTGCTCGAATCTTCCAACTTGTGGCATGGTAGATTAGGTCATGTTAGTTTTGATTCGATACGTCAATTAATTAACATGAACCATATTCCAACATTCGAAATCGATTCAAAACATAAATGAGAAGTTTGCGTTGAAGCAAAACTAACAAGGTCATCGTTCCCAACGGTAGTAAGAAGCACTGAACAACTTAAAATGATTCATAGTGATGTCTGTGACTTGAAATATGTTTAAACACGAGGTGACAATTAATTACAACATATATTGACGATAGCGCGAAATATTACTACATATATTTGCTTAAGAGCAAAGATGAAGCGTTCGAGAAATTTTTTCTTTACAACACCGAAGTTGGAAATCAACTCGGAAGGAAAATAAAACGATTGAGAAGTGATAGAGGCGGCGAATACGAATCGCCGATCGGAAACTTCTTTGCGGTACTTGGAATTATCCATAAAGTGACTGCACCGTATTCACCTCATGAAGGAAAAAATCACACATTGAAAGAAATTAGGAATGTGATGTTGTTAAGTTCAGGCTTATCGCCCAACACGTGGGGCGAAGCTATCTTGTCGAGTAATTACCTTTTGAATAAGATACCTCGAAATAATGAAAATAAAATTCCATATGAGTTATGGAAAGGAAAGGCGCCATTTTATCAGCATTTGAAAATGTGGGGATGTCTAGCGAAGGTAGTCGTACCGATACCTAAAGCAATAAAAATCGGTCCTAAGACGGCGGACTGTATTTTTATAGGATATGCGCATAATAGTACGACATATCGATTTCTTGTATAAGATTCGAAAATTTCGGATATACAGAAGAACACGATAATGAAATCAAGGAATGCATGTTTCTTCGAAAATGTATTTTCGTGTAAGTCCAATGATGGTCAAGTTCATTCAAACGAACTGATTATGTATGCAATGTCATATTCAACATTGGCTTCTTGCTTGAGTCTAGGCCTATAAATAGGTTTCATTCGGTGCTTGTAAAATATACCACAAGAGCAAAGCGAATAGTGAGAGTGAGGGAAGAGAAAAATGAGAGGGAAGGAAAAAAATTTATCCGAGGGAATAGGAGTGAGAGCATGTTTAGTTTTAGTGGGGTGAGAGTAGGTACAAATACATTATCCGGATGGGTAAGGGATCTCGGGTCTGGAGTTAAATACGAGCGTTAATTTGTATGGTGTAATATTCTCAATATAGTAAAACTATAGTCTCTCCGTGAAGGTAAACAGTATTGGTCGAACCACGTAAAAATCTTGTGTTCTCTCTCAGTGTCATTTCAGATCTCATAATTATCCCGATAAATTGTTAAGGTATCCGAATAAACTACCACTGGTCCGAATCTTTTAATAATTTTTCCAACAAAATATTTGTTCGCTTTTCTGCTTCAAAAGCATATGACACTAAAGGTATAAAGTGTTGAAACTTTAATAAAAGTTGCTGTTTTTCAGCATATGACACTAAAGTTATAAAGTGTTGAATCTAAAAGTTGTTGTTTTTCATGGCTTGTACAATGGAAGGCCAATGGACGTTTTTGGTATTTACAAACCGGTAACGTTCAGGATTAGACTCGCTGGAAAGAGCGGTTAGTGAAGAATGTGTAGAATGTGGCTAAAGAGGGAGATTTGTTGGGTTCAGCCACCAAGTATTAGAAGCTTATCTCCCAACTAGCAAGAAGAACGTAAAGGAGTTAAAGATGATGCCAAACTAAAAGCTTGATTATGTATGCAATGACATATTAAACTTTGGCTTCTGTCTAAGCCTATAAATAGGTTTCATTTGATGCTTGTAAAAGACAACCCAAGAGCAAAGCGAAGAGTGCCATTGAGGGAAAAAAATGAGAGGGAAGAAAAAAAAATATTTTCCGGGTGGATAGGGGTGAAAACGGGTTTAGTTTTAGTGGAGTAGTTGAGAGTATGTACAAACACAATATCGGGTTGGCAAGAGGTCTCGGGTTTGGAGTTAAACACGAACGTTAATTTATACGGTGTAATATTTTCAATATAGTAAAAGTATTTTCTCTCTGTGAGGGTAGCTGGTATTGGCCGTACCATGTAAAAATTTTGTGTTCTCTCTCGGTATCATTTTGTAGGTTCCAGATTTAACATCCAACGAATTAAGATGAACTTGAACTTGAGAATTAAGATCGATTGACTCACCTTGTTGATACGCGCGGAAGCAATAGGCGAATAATCATCAATCAATCTTCATTTAATCCAATAGCTTTCTCTACAAGCAATCCAATTCCCTCTCTACAATGAACCCTAGACTACTATAACGGTGAGAGAGAAATTAAAATGAGAGAAAGCCTCGCTCAAGTGTGCTCAAGTTATGTGTAAAATACACACACTTGCCCTATATATACCAAAGCATACTTTGGTATATATCACATCGGTCCCTATTTATCATGAACTACAATTTGGTCCCTAGACAAAGATAACATGACATTTGAGCACTAGAAATGGATTCCTAACAATCTCCCCCTTAGTGTTCAAATGTCATTGGAGCGCCAATAGTCTTTGTCTTTAATGATCTTCAGTCTTCATCATCGATTGAACAAAAGAAAGGATTTCTAACAATCTCCCCCTTTGTGTTCAATTGTGGATTAGACACGTTCTTCGTTGCTTCTTGAAGAAAAGGTTGAGGGCTTCTGGAGAATCTTCTTTCTCCCCCTATGTACATGCTCCCCCTTTCTTCTTTGCAACTTTGAATTTTTTATCACATTCTTGCATAGATCAGAGTTGTGCAGATCTAAGGACATTGACTCTTCGTTTATGCTTATGCCATGGAGAGAGGTCATGTTTGTTGTGGTTCAGCACGTGCAGTGTAAGCTCGGCTTCTTTAATGATATCACGTGCTTTGCCTCCTTGATATACTTCTCCCCCTCATGGCGATTCAATTGTATCGTCATGCCTACGGATCAAGGTGATTCCTTGTGTAAGCGCGGAGCGTGTTGATGTTGAAGTCCGGATGAAGTAACCTGAAAACGGGACCGACGACCAATAATCGTGAGACATCCCTAGATGTCACTCTTGGTCGTTGATGCAAAGTCACAAAGACTTGCATTGGAAGGGACTACGGGGCCACATAGGCAACCCGTTGACATCGTTCTAGAGTCGTGCTCCAGAAGATGGCCTGCTACCGTTGTTGTTTTGATGTTGCAACGGCAGGACTTCCGTCTGATCATAGAAGCACATTTGTCAGAAATGTGTCTACAGAAGTTCGGGCTAGGTCACATAGACCTGCATAGTATGTGTAAAAATAATGTATGTGTCCTAAAAAATAGAAAACGTTTTAGGCTATGGGACACACTGGACGTCTAAGTGCATAGAATAAAGTCGTGGTGTGGGGCTGTGGACCACTAGATTCAATATCTCCCGCTACAAAGTGAAACGGTGATAGCATATGCGGTTCCCCGTGAGATATTGAAACACTTGTCTTTAGGGAGACAAATGAGTAGATAGGAAGGGTTGTGCATGCGCCTTTGGACCCGATGAGGCGTCTTCTACCCGGGATCTGAAAAATCAGTCCTGCACCTATAATGGTTATGGCCCGTATAGTTTGTGGTTGATGTGTAATGATTATATCGTGATTCGCTCAAAACCCTCACATACACTCGGGGTTGTTCCTGGGATAGGTACAGTTTGGGATTAACTGAACCATGGGAACAGGTATGTGAACACCTCTTTTTGTGTCTTTGCGCTTTTTGGCTTGAGGTAGCACTCCCCGTCAAAGTACGAAAGTTGTCTTCAGGGCATCCCCCTTTTTTTTTAAGCTCTTGCGCCGTTTTAGGTAACTCTCCCCCTAAAATGGTGCGCTTGTAACAATATGATGCCCCTGCTCCCCCTAAATAGATGCGCTTTTTGAGGATTGCATATTACAAAGATCAAGCGCCCTTTAGACATGGAGTAACACTCCCCCTTAAATGTGCCTTCTGCACTCATAAGTATCACTCCCCCTAAACCATATACGCTTGTTATATGAGAACTATAGTAATGTGCTCTTTTGAAGTTCATGCGCCTTGTCTATCTGTCTATTCACTCCCCATCTAAATATATAAAGAATGTAAAGACGACATAGACAAATTTTTAGGTACTAAGAATGATACATTAGACTTCCTTTGAAACTCAATACTAAAGATGAAGTCTAATATCTAGGACAGTAATGTACCTATTTTGACAATGAAATTCAAGTCATCTTCTTTTAGCAATGAAGCTCAGAGTTTTTTTTTTTTTTTTTTTTTTTTCTTTTTCTTTTTTTTATTTTGATGGCCTTTTCTTTTTTTTTTTTTATCTCTTTTTCAGGCCTATATATATTTATATATATATATATTTATATATGTATATATATATATATATTTTTTAAAGGAATTGGCGAAAACTAAAAAAAAACTTATAATGTGGCGAAAACAATTAGCGAAAGGAAAAGGTTCTCGCTAAAAAAAAATTCGCTGAGTGTTGGCGAAAAGTAAACGTTTTTGCTAAAAATGTTTTCGTTGAAATAGTTAGCGAAAAGTTTGAGGTTTTCGCTAGACTTTTCAGCGAAAAGTTTTTTTTTTTATTATTTATTATTATTTTTTTATTATACCTATATATATAAGAAAAGAGAAGGTTTTCGCTGAAAACTGTTTTCGCTGAAATAGTGAGCGAAAAGTTAGCAAAGAGTTTTTTTTTTTTTTTTTTTTTTTTTTTTTTTAATGTAAAATCTAAAAAAAATATTTATTATATAGTATGATTGCTCACATTTCTTACCGATCACGGGTGTGGAGCAATCCCGAATACCACACGTGTCGGGAATTGGTGGTTGCCTGCAGCTCATATCGATTATGCGTGTGAAGCAACCCGAGGACCTACGCATAATCGGGATCCTGCAAAACAAATTAGCGGGACTTTGGTACCCATTTTTGGACGGGTCCTCCCTGATTAGCAGTAATCTTATAAAGCTCATAAGGTTCAAATTTGGAATTAAAATTAGCAGATAAAGTAGTCATAGGAAGCCACGTTTGTTTAGGACTACTTATTTCCATTTCTAGCTTAGGTTTCCAAATTTGTACCGTTCTGAAATTATCATTTTTAGCACGGGTGAATGTGTGTCTATTGTTAGTTGAGAAAATTTTCTCTTTCGCCAGTCGTTGAAGATGTTTTTCAGATTTGACTTTGACTGGGTACTTGAGATAGGAATACGAACTAATAGAATCAATAGCATTCAATATAGAATTGTCGTATTTCCTATTAGGAAGAATCACATCATTCACATAGGTGTTTTCATAAAATGAGTTACTTTTATTTGTCAGACAATTATTATTTTTGGATATTTCAGTTTTAGTAAAAAATGTAGAATTGTCTGTTTTAATATTTCTAGCTTCTTTCTTTATTCTTTCTTTCTTTATCTTTTGAATGACTTTAGAAATTCGTGGTGTTTTCTTATTCTGTTTTGGAGATATGTTTTTTAATGGTTCGCTTTTAACAGAGTAAGAAGTTGAGGTTGCGCCTTTTTTGTAGGAATTTTTGAGAAATGTATTCTCCTTTTGAAGTTCATCAATTCTAGCTTGAAACCCTTTTTGCTGCGATTCCAGAAGAGAATTTAACTCGGCAATTTTGTGTTCGGTTTCTGGATTTTCACAATTAAATTCGGGTTTTATAGTTTGTATAGAATGTTCCTTAGTTGGCACTGACTCAATTGTTTGAGTCAACTTATTTAGAGACAAATTTTTCTCAAGTTGGTCTTTCTTTACCAGAAGAAGCTCTAGTTCTTTAATTTTAGAGTGTAATCTTATGCATTCTTCAGAAAGATCTTTATTTTGAGCTTGATAATCTTTATTTTTCTTTAGTTCTGTTGTTTCAGAATTTGATTTAGCAAGATCATTGTTAAGTTTAGCTATTTTCTCATTAGCTAATTGAAGCTTTATTCCTAGATTGGCTTCTTCTAATAGATGTTTTCTTAGGACAACTTCATTATTGGCTAATCTTGCTTCTAATTTCTTGATCATTTGTTCGTGAAATAAATCCATTTTAATCTTTTCAGTTCAAATATAGAATTTTGAAAATTGAAGTTCAAATAATATTGGTAATTAAATTCTATATAGAATGTTGGAAATTTTAATTTTGACTAATTTCGAATAGTTCTCCAATATTAGCGTTTCAGCTCAAAAACCAATACTAAGTTCACAGATATTGTATTGGTTTTATAGAATGTTGGAAGTTATATTGATCGTCTTGTTTTGTTGATTAAAAAAAAATATTGACTTAAAGTCTTAGCTGATTTATTTTGATTTTCAATTTATTTTGACTTTTAGTCAACTTATGCTAAGTTTTCATATTGAAATAATTTTCGGAAATTTTAGGTATCAAATATATTTTTTTTTTAAAATAATTTTTAAAAAAAAAACTTGTACTGAGAATAAATTTTTTTTTTTTTTTTTTTTTGCACCGAAAAATTTTACCAGTCCAAAAAAAATTTCGTTTACACGAAACTTTTTCGTATGAACCAGGAACCTATATAAAGTACGTACAAAAAAAATCTCAAAGTGAAAAATAAAAATTTTAGGACTTTACTACCTAAAAAATTTTTTTTTGCTACCTAAAACCGTCGAAAGCTTTGTGAACAGTATGTGGCGAAAACTTTCGAAGGTTTTCGCTGTAAAGTCTAGCGAAAAGTTTTAAGTTTTCGCTACTTTACTAAGAACAGTATATAGCGAAAAGATTAGGTTTTCGCTAGGTATGAACTTTTCGCTACGTTTAGTTTTCGCTAAAATAGTTGGCGAAAAGTTCTAAGTTTTCGCTGAAATAGTGTATAGCGAAAAGTTTTAAGGTTTTCGCTAAACACAGTGGCGAAAAGTTTTAAGTTTTCGCTAATGAACAGTATTTGGCGAAAAGCTTAGGTTTTCGCTGAAACAGTGTTCAGCGAAAAGATTCTAGGTTTTTGCTAGCAAAGGTGGCGAAAAGATCTTTACTTCTTGCTGCAATAGTATCTAGCGAAAAATTTTGAGGTTTTCGCTAACGGAAGTGGAGAAAAGTTCTTTACTTTTCGCTAAAACAGTATTCTTAGCGAAAAGCTTTGAGGTTTTCGCTGACAAAAGTGGCGAAAAAATTTTAAGAGGTTTTCGCCACTAAAACTAGCGAGAAGTTAATATTTTCGCTGGAAAGTTAAATCAGGTTAAAACACGTAATCAATCAAGTAAACACCGATTTAACAAAAAAAACTCTAGTTTATGCAGCGAAAACCGCTGTTCATATAGCGAAAACCGTTGTTCTAGTAGCGAAAACAGCTGTTCAACTGGCGAAAACAGCTGTTCATCTAGCGAAAACCAGCAAACTGTCCTATTTTTCACTCAAATCCTAATTTCTGCTTAATCAGAACACAATTATCGAACAATAGACATCGACGCAGCTTACCTATCACTCGATTAACACAATTAACACTGGATTAACACAGAAATCAGGCGAAAATCAGATAGAACAGTGTCGAACCAAAGTCACTTCAAACATCAGCGATTCAACTCAAATCAGCAAATTAAGCTCAATCAAAGCAGATTTAACACAGAATCAACAAACAAGTTTGCTCTGATACCAATTGTAGGTTCCAGATTTAACATCCAACGAATTAAGATGAACTTGAACTTGAGAATTAAGATCGATTGACTCACCTTGTTGATACGCGCGGAAGCAATAGGCGAATAATCATCAATCAATCTTCATTTAATCCAATAGCTTTCTCTACAAGCAATCCGATTCCCTCTCTACAATGAACCCTAGACTACTATAATGGTGAGAGAGAAATTAAAATGAGAGAAAGCCTCGCTCAAGTGTGCTCAAGTTATGTGTAAACTACACACACTTGCCCTATATATACCAAAGCATACTTTGGTATATATCACATCAGTCCCTATTTATCATAAACTACAATTTGGTCCCTAGACAAAGATAACATGACATTTGAGCACTAGAAATGGATTCCTAACACATTTCGATTTCATAATTATTCCGATAAATGATCACGATGTCCGAATAAACTACCGTTGGACCGAATATTTTAATAATTTTCCAAACAAAAAAGCTGTTCACTTTTTTAGCTTCAGAAGCATATGACACTAAAGGTATAAACTGCATTTTTCTAAAAGTTGTAGTTTTTCATCATATGACACTGAAGGTATAAAGTGTTGAAACTTTTCTAAAGTTGTTTTTTAGGCTAGTACAACGGAAGGTCAATGGACATTTGTGGTATTAATAAACGGGTAACTCTCAGGATCAGACTCACTGGAATGAGCGGTTAGTGGAGAAGGTGTAGAATGTGATTGAAAGGGGATATTTGTTGGGTACCAAGCATTAAAGAAGCTTGTCTCCCAACTAGCAAGAATAACGTAAAGGAGTTAAAGATGTGGCCAAATTAAAAGCTTGATAATGTATACAATAACATATTCAACTTTGGCTTCTTGCTTGAGTCTAGGCCTAAAATAGGCTTCATTCGGTGCATGTAAAAGACACATCAAGAGCAAAGCGAAGAGTGCCGGAGAGGGAAGAGAAAAATGAGAGGGGAGAAAAAACAAATCTTATCCAGGTGAATAGGGGTGAAAGTGAGTTAAGTTTTATTGGGGTAGTTGAGAGTAGGTACAAATACAGAGTAAATGGTCTCGGATTTAGGCTTAAACACGAGCGTTAATTTGTACGGTGGAATAGTATGAATATAGTATAACTATTGTCTCTCCATGGAGGTGGATAGTATTGGTCGAACCACGTAAAAATTAAGTGTTTTCTGTCGGTGTCATTTTAGATTTAAGAATTATTCAGATAAATTGACGCGGTATCCAAATAAATTACCGCTGAGCCCGAATTTTTTAATAATTTTTCCAACTAAAAAAACCATTTCCTTTTTCTGCTTCAAAAGCATGACGATGAAGGTATAAAGTGTTGAAACTTTTCTAAAAGTTGTTTTTCACGGTTGTTTCCATGATTGAGGTGCTGTGAACTTTGATGACTGATACCTTTTTTTGTACTTTGTGTATTTGATGACTGATCCCTCTGCCTATTGATAAAGCTTTTTCTGCGTTTGTGTCTCATCACACCAAACACGTTGCATCCTCGGCCAGACCACTAGAATTGCTTCACATGGATCTTTGCGGCCCCATGAGGACAAAAAGTATAAATGGTAGAAAATATCTTCCAGTTATAGTGGATGATTTCTCTCGCTACACATGGGTACGTTTCTACGAACTAAAGATGAGACTTCTGATTTAATACAGACATTTGTAAGATCTACGCAGAATCTTCTCCAAAGTACAATTCAAGTGATCAGAACAAACAACGGAACTGAGTTCAAAAATCAAATACTTAACAAATTCAATGAATCACTTGGAATCTCACAACAGTTTTTAGCAGCCAGGACTCCACAACAGAATGGAGTCGTCGAACGAAGGAACAGAACACTAATTGAAGCAGCCAGAACAATGCTGATCCAGTCGACTCTTCCTCATTATCTATGGACCGAAGCTGTGAATACTGCGTGTTACACTCAAAAGCGCACAAACATTCACAAATGTTTTGGGAAGACCCCCTATTAACTGATAAACAAGTGAACGCCAAATATTGCTTACTTCAGAATTTTTGGATGCACATGCTTCGTGACCAATGATCAAGAGGATACAGTAAAACTTGATTCAAAAGCCCAAGAAGAAACTTTTGTTGGATATTCTTCCATGTCCAATGCCTATCGAATCTATCTAAAAAATAGACGATCAGTGATAGAGAGCATTAATCTCACTTGTTAACCGCCTAAACAATTTATTTGTTTGTCGGTCTTACTCTTAACATTCTAAATGCATCATAGAGAGGGCCAATAATTATAATGAAAAGTAGTTGAAATATACCATAAAAAACGACACAATTACAAAATATCAACTCCTAAACCTGAATTTAAGAGACTCAATCGATCATCCTCCATCCTGTCCATCCATTTATATATACATAGAATTAAATGATTAATCACAAAGTACAACCGCAACATATGAAAAAACAACAAATCATGGTAACGAGAGCTACAGACATCAAAAGCATAAACTAAGCACCACACAACACCGACCACCGATATCTCGGGCTCCGGCCAATGAAAGATTGATATAAAGTTCTGACCAGTACCATCTAAACTTCAAGCTGCACATCGATCCAACTATGCGGCTGCTTAATTGATTACCATTGAAGTGACCTCGATTATTGACAAATAATAATCACATGGCCATTGGCTAAGGTGAACGTAATAGTGTGCACTAAATGAGGGAAGAATTTAATACTGTATTGTTTTCGACTGACGGACATTATTAGTCAAAAGAAGAATGCTCAATTAATGTTTCATCGTTCACATGCGTAATCAAGGCTTGTCCTTTTGCCTATATATAGGCGGTGCTTGACGAAGGAAAAAACCAGACCACAACACAACTTCTCTAGTCTCTGATCATTTTCTTATAGTATTCTCGATGAATAGCTTCGACTGAATATTGATCAAGCTACTTATCACTTGGTTCGTACTCCTTGTTGATATACCTACTTTTGTGTATCACGTCCTTATTAATTACACGTGTATGTAATAGTCTCCGAATAATAAAGAAGTTCTATCCTCCGACCCGTGGATGTAGGACATCTTAAACGAACCACATAAAGCTTCTTCACCGGCTCATTAATTTGAACAATGATTTCCGTATAAGTACGACAGACGCAAGTTCGATAGCGGCCAACCTCACAATTACGATCCCACTAATACTCTCCACTCTTTCGACCACCGGAAGTATCAAAACGGCAGTGGTGCCATTGTCCGTCCGTAGGGACCACCAAAGGGCTTATGCTAACCCCTAGCCCTATCCTCCGCCGAGTCACGGAAGTGGAGGCTAATATAGAATAATGTGACCGAGCAAAGATGATAGTCATGCGGCGGTGATGATAGACCCAGTTGGAAAATGAAAGCAGATAACCTAAATACTAAGGTCCAATTCTTGAAAAATGAAAACAAGGAGAACTCATAAATATAAACAATATAATAAATAGTTGAACCTTTTACTTATTAATTAGATGACTTGATAATTATCAGTCACCAACATTAAATCAATTTAATGAAGAAACTTTCTCACCGTCCATATCATCATCATCAACCTTACAACTGAACTCATCACAACCCCCCTCCCCTTCAGGACTATCCAAAGCTCTCTTCTCATGCGCCTCCTCTTCATCATCAACATCTCCTTTGGATCTCAACACGCTCTTCCTTTCAACTCTCACTCTCATCTCCTTCAACAGCTCGGCGACCGCAGAATCCCTATCCTTCTTCTTGTACTTGATCAAAACTTCGCTGGCATCAGCCGGCGTGATTTCGGCGTCAAGAATCACACTTTCGATCTCTAACAACAAGTCCCTCCTCAGATCACCCATGTCCTCAACGCCCAAGTAGTTCTTCAACAAGATTTCTAACATGGGATAAGTGCAATAACTCATGTGTATGTGCATGTCCATTCGACCACTCCGTAGCAGCGCGGGGTCCAGCCTCTCCACGTGGTTCGTAGTAAAGATGAATATCCTCTCGCTCCCACAGCACGACCACAGGCCGTCGGTGAAATTCAGCAATCCGGATAGAGTTATCGTGTCGTCGTTCTTATTACCGCTGGCACCACCTTCCGCCACGCCATACGCCCCGTGGACCGATCTTGTCTTGAAACGGTTCTTCAGCTCGCTGCCTCTATTCGTTAAGCTAACCGAACAGTCGATATCTTCTATTACAATAACTGATTTCGACATGGTTTTCATGAGAAGCTTCCTCAGCTCGGAGTTACAGCTCACCTCTGTGAGTTCCAAGTCGAATATGTCGTATTGCAAGAAATTCGCTATCGCAGCGATCATGCTCGATTTTCCTGTCCCGGGGGGACCATAGAGCAGATAACCCCTCTTCCATGCTCTGCCAGTCCTCTGATAGAACGATTCTCCTTGTACGAATTCTTGGAGATCAGATATTATTTCTTGTTTCTTCAAAGGGTCCATTGCCAAAGTATCGAATGTACTAGGATGCTTGAATGGGACAGGCTCCCATGGCAGTCCTCTCGCGTCCATAGGCCCTCCTTTGGCGTTAGTATATATAAACCTGTTGGTTTATGAATCCCAACATCAGATATCAAAGCATTTTCATCATCTATAATAGATTTTAATCGAAAGAATCCATTTATTTTGATAGTCGATTAGAATTGATTATTAGAACAAAATGCAGTCAAGATCGAATCCTTTTTCTGTAATAGCAAGAGAGATAATGCAATTTTCATCGTCACAGTCAGTCAATCAGTACAAGAATTATTTTTTACCTGTCTTGGTTCTTCCTCCTTATGTCCTCGGCGGTGTCGGACACGTGCCGGAGATACTCCTCTAGTACGAGGTTCTTGTCCTTTTTCCTTAAGCGCAGAGTGAACCCTCGCTTCTCGTCCGGCGAAGGCCTCCAGGAGATAGAACCTCCGCCCTCCGAGGGACGTTGGATGACGGCGTGTTCCCACCGGACTGTGCAGCCATTGAAGCAGTCTGTGATGAAATCGGTGGAGCTGGCGAGGGAGTAGGTGAGAGTCGAGGCGTTGGGTTGGCGCAAGAGTGACAGGCGATTGGATTTGGCGGTGGAGGTGAGGTAGGTTTGGACGTCGTAGTAGAGCTCGTTGGTGGTGACGCCGTTGTCGACCTCACTGATGTCGTAGTAGACGTCGGAGGAGAATCGGTCGGTCATTCGCTGGAGGAAGGTGGCGACGGAGTGGCGGAGCGAGGGAGGGATTAGGGTTTGAAGCAATGCCCAAGCTGCCATCATCGACGCGATTGTCGTCCATATTTGATACATAATTTTGCTTCTATGTGTTTCTTTGTATATAACGTTATATGTACATATATATATATATATATACATATTCAATATTCCATGAAACCTTTTCAGAATCAAAAAGCAATTATTATTAACTTTTTTTATATATTATTAACACTTCAATACTTTTTTTTTTCGAAATCTATATTTATTATTCTCTTATTATATTTACCATCATTGCCTTTTTATTTCAGATTGTCATCATTATTCTTATGAATATATAATTATTACATTATACACAGTTTTAATTTGGCCAAATACACATACGGCATATCACACAACTCTATTAAAATTCTGTAAAACTAGAAATGTACCTATTTAAATCTTAATTATATATATAAAAGTAAAATGGGGAATATCATGTCATAGTCAGCAAGTTGAGCCCATGAGCCCCTCAACCAATAGAAATGAGTAATTGAATTGCATTAAATGTATAATAACATGAATGAGGTGTATTTGCCTTTTATTCCGTGCAAAAGCTGACATGTTGCTATATGGTGAATTTGATTCCTTTTTTAGTTTTTTTGTTGTGGAATGAGTTTGTGGCCATGATGTTGTATTTAGCATTTTAATTAATGTAATAATTACGTTAATTAAACTTAGTGCATAAACGGAATACTAAGAGCCTCGCGTAGATAGCCAGGTAGAAAGACTTCTCATATTCTTTTATTTGTTGCATACATTGTATTTAACATTTACTATAATTAATATATTAATTGTTTTAATTAAACTTGATTGCTAAAAACAGATAAGGAAGAGCCACGTTCAATAATATAATCTCATCATACAAAGAATATATCCAAAGAACTCATCATTAAAGAAGACAACCCACCATAGCTTTCTTCTATTTCTCTAGGTGTTCAAAGATATGGTGGCGGCTTGCCTGGTGAAGGATCCAAAGAAACGTCCTACCTCAGAGAAGCTGCTAAAACGTCCTTTTTTCAAGCATGCACGCTAGACCGATTATCTGGACTGTAATATCCTTGATGGTCTCTTCCCTTTAGGTGATCGTTTTAGGATGCTTAGGGTCTTATTTTTAACCCGTTCCATTTATTGTTTCATTTAGCACTTTGGATATTTTTCTGAAGACATATTAATTTCTCAGGTTAAAGGAGCAGCCTTTGTACACTACCTTATTTTTCGTGATACAATCCGAGCGACGAACAATCGTCGGCTCGATCGGTGTTCGATCACATTCAGGTGTATTTTTTTGTTTCATCTTTGATTTATTCACTTTTTTATTTACTTGATTGAATTTTGACTGATTGTGTCACTATGGGCAGAGTTGTACTGACTTGATTGAGAGCTAACTGCTTTAAATTCATTGTGGCTAATACTTATCGTCCTTGCTATATTATTTGTATCGTATTATGTTTTTTTCCTTTAAAAGCATATCCACATGCCAATTTTATCAAACTCAGTTGAATTGTATGGTATGATACACATTGCAGCCTTGCCAAGGATTTGAGTCTTTAGATGACTTTGTTCAACCTCAGTGGATATTATTTTTTGAGTTATACGTGGAAAGTTTAGTGAAAATGGTGGGATACAAGTAAGATAGTGATACCTGAATAGGTGTTTGTTTGCTTGGTAATGTTAACTAAGTGTCTGTTGCTGATTATATGATTGTTTGATGCAATTTCAGGGTCTCTTGGACGTGCAAATATTCAATTTGTTGGGGGCGCGGACCAATAAGTGTCCTAAAGCATTCGATAAAGTGGAGCTCCTTTGTAGCACTGAGTCCACTCAAGGTCATATTGTCTTTTATTAGAATTTTTTTCGTAGCTCAATTGTCTGTTCATAAGAATTGGATCATATACTATTTTCTTTGTTAATTTTACAATACAGTCGCACAAGATTTTCCAACAATGTTAGTCTTGCAGCCCATAAATCTCGCAGTCTTACAGTCTTACAAGTTGTTTATATAGTAGTAGTACATTTCTTTAGTCGGACAGTCTTACAGTCGCATAAAGAAATCCAATTATCTCGCAGCCTTATAATCTTAAATTCCTACAGTCTTCCAGTCTTAAAGTCCTACAGTCTTACAAGTTGTTCATGCAGTCGTACAGTCCTACAGTCTGACAGTCTTACGGTCGCTCAATATTTCCCAACAATGACAGCCTTAAAGTTTTATAGCCCATCAATCTCGAAGTGTTGCAGTCTTAAATTATTCATGCGTGTGACATAAGCTGATTAATAATACTGCATTTGGATAATTGTATTTAAATTTGATAACAAAATAGTCCCCGTGCATTTTCCAAACACAGACACATATACGTTTTACTCTTGGATGGAACAATCAAAGCCGGAAAAAAATTGCATATGAGACTTGGCCTGGTGGTCAAGGCTGAGGTGTTAAGAAGTTGAGAATGTCTCCAATATCTCGGCTGCCAGTTATTTTAATAGATTATCACTTTTTTCCGTTATCTTAATCTTTTATTCCTCTATTATCAACTTATTTATGCTTTATGTGTAATTTATTAATCTTTTTTTAACAGGGAATGGTTATACTTGTCGGAAAGCTCTCACTGTATAGAGCTCTTGGTGGCATACATCCATTTGTTGTTGGTATTTCTCAGTCTCTAGATTTTATTATTATCCAAAGTGATGTTTCAGAATATATTGCTTAGATTGACATATAAAAATTTGAATCTTTATTATTTTTTATTTACCACAATGTTTGCCAGGGATCATTAATGTGGAAATGAACAATGAGCAGTCATTGAACGATGAATTTTATATCAGACTCAGAACAAGGCAAGTGAAGGGAGGGTTTTTAAGGATTCTAATTGGTTTCGATATTTTTTAACTAATAACATTAATCTTGGTAATGACTTAATGCATTTGTTTTTTAACAGGAATATGTTGGGCTTCTTCATGAATTTATGACAGCAGTGCAGCAAAATTATGAATAGAAAGTTCTCATTCCGATTGACTGTAGATGGTCTTCCCTGAATAGAAAAAAAAGGCTAACCAACATCGAGGCCACTGAGCGCGTCAATTTTCAAGATGAACGGTTTGACCGCAGGATCAAGCTGTTGGAGTAGATGTTCACGTCATTCATGAATCAGCTACATCATGTGCTGGCAAAAGTGGAGCTCCTTTGTAGCACTGGGTCCACTCAAGGTCATATTGTGTTTTATTAGAATTTCTTTCATAGCTCAATTATATGTTCATAAGAATTTTTTGGATAATATATTGTTTTCTTTGTTAATGTTACTAATCATTCACATAATCACTCCCTGCGGGAGAAGTGTGGCTTGCACGTGCTGCGGAATACATTTGTCTTGTTGTTTCGCGGAGAAAGTTTGTACGAGATAGGAGCTTCCTCAATAGAATAATTTAGGAAATATTACCACGATGCCTGTCTTCTTCACCTATTGGCATTAGCTTCCGTGGAATGAATAGACATCGATTGCATCTTTAATCAAACTCACCTCTTGTTTTTGGTTTCGTTGGTTGTAATAAATCTTTCGAACTGTGTTCGTGCTATTACAAAATTTCTCTTTGTATAATTATTGTATTAAAATTTGTATGTCGAGACTCATCATCCGCATTAATATTAGTAATTGTCTTAAGTGTTAATATTTGACGGTATACAGAATTGCTTCAATGACTGATTATTGTAAGAATGTAATTCACAATAATGTTGCAAGTCTGCCCCGCTGACCGGCTATTATAATATTTAGTCGTAAGACTGTTAATAATGTTTATGTTGTGCGACTGTGAAATTGCACGTCTCATTATTATTTCACTGTTATTACCATCAATCTCTCAGAGTATGTTGTAGCCAATAAATACGAGCTTTTCAATGGTCTCATTGAGTTTGTCTCCATTCTTTGAAGAGATATTGTTACCAGGTTGACCCGGTGCGCGGTCAACGATGGCCGGAGAGGATCCCGTCGGAGCATTCGAGTCTAGGTCTCTGAGAGATGATAGAAAGAAACCCGACCAAGCCGGACCATGGCTGAGGAAGAATCGACGAGGCACACGGCAGCGTGCCAAGGTGGGCACGTTGGACTGAGACAGATGCATGCATCATTGGCGGGCTACGTAGGCAAGAGGCGAGGCCAACGCGCAGACTAGGCAAGCTGGCAATATTGGATGCACGACAAAGATGAGTAGAAAATTAGGATCTGGCACAAAACAGGCCAGGCGAGGCGTGTTGCCAGTCAACGAAGACAGTAATGACGCGCGGAGGCCAGCGTGACACTGGACTTGGAATTACCACCAGGTCAAGGTACATGGCATGTTTGGAAATTACCTTCGTTTTGGTGTCAGACTGAGCAATTGCAAGACTGCTTAGCTTGTAAGGCTTCAATTGCGAAATCTGTAAGACTTAGGAACTTGAGAGCTTTGTAAGATTGCACAAGCCTGCTACAACAAGGAAGAATGCGCGACTGCTCGATGGTGCAAGGCTGATTTGCAAGACTGCACGACTGCTGGATGGTGCAAGGATGCAAGGCTGATTTGTTAGACTATGCGACTGGCTGGATTGTGCAAGGCTGCACTTGGTATTCTTAGAATCTGCACGACTGCGCGACTGGCTGGATTGTGCAAGGCTGCAGTAGGTCTTCTTAGAATCTGCACGACTGCGCGACTGTCTGGTTGAACAAAAGACTTGCACTACTGCTTGAATTCGTAAGACTGCGAGTTCTTAACAAAAATTCGAAGATTGTGCGAGGATAATTCCTTAAAATAGATTCGCTCTCAAAACTCTGAAGCTCCGTTCGAATCTAACATCGAAGAAGCTCGGTGTCATCTCGGGCCAATATGTTTAATGCATGCGATGAGATGATTTTCTTCGTAGTAAATCTGATTAATAATATTGCATTTATATTTAAATTTGATTACAAAATATACCCCGTGCATCGCACGGGGCAACATATAGTAATTATATAGCAAGCATTTTAAGAGAACAAATCCGATTGAAACTCGCAAGTACTAAAATAGATACAATACAAAAGAGGAAGTAGGAATTGCAAACTAATGACTACCAAATCCTGGAAAAATAATATGTAGCAGTTCTCAATCTTCTCTCTCTATCTCGCATGCATAGTTGACTGACAAAAATAAATAAATAAAAAATCACACTTTTCTTCCCCTTCCTATGTTGTAATATATCTTAAGAATGACACACAAAAGTTGAGGCGTGACGAATCCTTCACTGCTCTAAAAAGCTATTTCAAGGACTCTCTTGTAGCTTCCAAGGGTTC
Source organism: Lindernia subracemosa (assembly GCA_028392965.1). NCBI lineage: Eukaryota > Viridiplantae > Streptophyta > Magnoliopsida > Lamiales > Linderniaceae > Vandellia > Vandellia subracemosa. The sequence goes on along the minus strand of JAQPCC010000081.1, from coordinate 743,199 downwards.
AACAACCTCTTCCAAGAGAAATGGAGTATATATAGTAGTGATCAACCAACTCAAGAGACTCTCATTGAATGACCATGTCCATGGTCATTCAAGCCTCTTATTCATGCTCTTCAAGAGCCATGTTCATGGTCATTCAAGGCTAGAATTCATGCTCTTTCATGACTCATATTGATGCCATGTTAATGCTCATTTTATGCTCTTAAAGAGACATAAAACTCAAGAGTCATGCATTATTATTTGATTCCAATATTATTAAATATGATAATTCTAACATCCTCTGTTTATGGAGATTGGAGAAGCTGGGTTTTTTTTGTTTTTCTTTTCTTCTTCTTTTCTTTTTGGTATTTGGCTTTAATCGGTCATGAGTCTTTGGATTTGAAAACTTTTGTCTCCTCTTCTAGGAGTTTTTGTCCCCAGGAGGGAGTGCGGTTCCCTTTATGAGAATATTCTTCCCAAAGAAAACAAGATTTTAATTTAAAAGACGGAAAGAAAAACGAAGAATATTACAGATCAGAGTTTAATAGCCATAATTGTGGAGTTTTAAACTCGAATTATAATAGGTTCTTTAGTTTATCTTTCTTTCAGTTCTCTGTTGTTTTTAGATGTTTGATGGTTTCTCTAAGTAGAGTCTTCGTCCCTGGTGGATGTTCCGTTGTATTTAGATGATTTTTGGGCTATTTAACTATGTAATTTTGTAATTATGATTTGGAAAGAGAAAAAAAAAACAAGTATCATATCGTGACAAATTTCTTTTCTTACATGAATGTGACAATGTGACCTCTAAATAACAGATAGAGGGCTCACAGACAACTCACAAGCTGCATGCATGCACAGTGGCACACCTCTCCTCCATATCTTTAAGAATAGACTATTAAACCCCACATTCACGTGGCAAACAAATGGTACTTAGGAGTTTAGCATCAACGGTCCCACTGTCTTTTTCTTAATTTCAAACAGAAACAAAAATAAACAAAAACATAAATCAATTAAGAAAGTATACAGTGTAGTATAGTATATACTATACTATATATATATAGAGATATATAGAGAGAGATCAAAGAACTAAGAGAACCCGAGGCCTAGCCCTAGCTCACGACCCAAACCAAACCATGAGGCCCCGAAATTTCGACCCAAATACAAGGAAATATTAAGAGACATGGCTGTATAGAAGTATGAGCATCAACCATCTGACTACATTAGCATCAACGTACGAGCGCGAAGTTTGGAGGAGCTGTATGAAGCAACAGAACAACTGCATCTGGTCTGTTCGATGGCTGACGCAGAGGATATAACGTTCGAACAGGCAGCAAAAAATGAAAAATGGCGTTCAGCGATGCTAGAGGAAATGCGGGCGATAGAGAAAAATGAAACTTGGAAGTTGGCAACGCTACCAGACGGTCATAAAGCAATTGGAGTTAAGTGGGTTTACAGGAAGAAACTAAACTCAGAAGGGAAAGTCGAGAGGTATAAGGTCAGGCTAGTGGCAAAAGGATACAAGCAGAAAGCCGGAATCGACTATGACGAGGTGTTCGCACCTGTGGCGCGAATGGAAACGGTGCGGCTGCTGATTTCAATGGTTGCAAAAATGAAGTGGAAGATCCATCAGATGGACGTCAAGTCCGCATTCTTGAACGGAAAGCTAGAGGAGGAAATATTTATCGAACAACCACCTGGGTTTATAAAAACGGGGAAGGAAAACAAGGTGTTAAGGCTGAAAAAGTCCTTATACGGGTTGAAGCAGGCACCGAGGGCATGGAACATGCGCATAGATGCTTACTTCAAGAGCTGTGGGTTCAAGCAGTGCGCTTATGAACATGCTCTCTACATGAAAACTGAAGGTAACAATATACTTTTTGTAGCTCTCTATGTTGATGACTTGGTTTTTACTGGAAATAACTCAACCATGATGGAAGAATTTAAGCAAGAAATGAAGAAGGAATTTGAGATGACAGATTTGGGTTTGGAAGTGAAGCAGGGAGACTCAAGGATACACGTGTCTCAGGAGGCATATGCAAGAGCTATTCTAGAGAAATACAAGATGGCTGATTGCAACCCGGTCAGTACACCTGTCGAATGCGGGACCAAACTGTCTCGACAAGACGAAGGAGAAGCGGTGAACGGGACGATTTATAGAAGTGCAGTGGGAAGTTTACGATATCTAACAAACACAAGGCCAGATATAGCATATGGAGTTGGCTTGGTGAGTCGCTACATGGAAAAGCCGAAGACTACGCATTGGAATGCTGCAAAAAGGATCCTCCGCTACATCAAAGGGACATTGTCGCTTGGATTATACTTTTCTCGTACTAATGATTCTGAATTTACGGGTTATTCGGACAGCGACTGGAGCGGGGATTTGGATGATCGAAAAAGCACTACAGGATTTGCATTCTTCGTGGGAGGCACAGCTTTCACATGTGTCTCCAAAAAAGCAGCCCATAGTAACTTTGTCAACGTGCGAAGCAGAATATGTAGCTGCATCTTCGTGCGTCTGTCACGCGTTGTGGCTGCGGAAGCTTATATAGGAAATGGGATTTCCTCAGAAAAATGCGACACAAATTCAGGTTGATAACAAGTCCGCAATCGAGCTAGCAAAGAACCCGGTCCATCACGAGCGAAGCAAACATATAGACGTTCGATTTCACTTCATACGTGAACATGTGAGGAATGGTGACATAGAATTGACGTTGGTAGCAAGTCAGGATCAGATCGCAGATATCTTCACCAAACCACTTGCGCTGGAAACCTTCAACAGATTAAGGAAGAAGTTCGGAATGCAAGAAAGAAAATAATTGAGCTTACGAGGGGATGTTGGAAATATAAGCTGAATTATTATCTTTGACCACCATTAATCAGAAGGAAGATGAAATGAAGAGCCACAACAAGAACTAGGAGTCATTAGAATATCTAAGAGTCATTTAATATTATTATGTTTGACTTATTATGTAATCCAGAAAATTACGTATGACTATATAATGTAATGAATAAGAGCTGTAAGGTTTGAGATTGAATGAACTAGTGAATAAGCTCTCCTCATGTTTGACTTATTATGCAATCCAGAAAATTACGTATGACTATATAATGTAATGAATAAGAGCTGTAAGCTTTGAGATTGAATGAACTAGTGAATAAGCTCTCCTCTTGTTTCACTCGTCTCCATATTAAACACACAAACTACATACTAAATATCAACAATATCAAGTCAAGCTTGGTATAGGACATAGTTAATTATGTTTTTAATTTTGCTGTTTTTTGCCTTTAAAAATCATTTTTGCACGTGCACGGAAGAACAAGTTAGATTTCAATTAATAAACCCGTGAGGTTATTTTTCTTTCACTAGTTTCTTGCAAATTTGTCCGGTTTTGCTTTGCAGTTCCTTCGACTTATCAACTAGTGTTTCGTGCAATTTAGCTAATTGTGGCGTCAAAACTTTCAGTCCGAATTCAGGCGGTAATTTAAAGGTATTAGGCTTCGTCCTAATATTGTTGTTTGAGGGCCGGTTAGGATTGATGAGGTAGGATTCCGAAAATTATTCGTTGTGATTTAAAGGAGATAGGTTCATCCTATTTTTTGTGTGTCCAACACGCTATTCGATTTCTTCATATCGCACTCTATCAATATTCTTAGTTCGAGTATAGTATTTTTTTTTTTCGTATCAAGTTCATCGCAGTCCTTTCAACTTGATCAATCATTCAAGGACGATCTTCATAAATCTCGTGTGTCTCCTTACTCGAGTTCACATCAGTTTGGTATCAAAGCTTGCTTGACTGATTTTTTTCGTTCACCGCAAAAAAAAAATAATAATAAAATGAAAGTAAAAAACATAAAGAAAGAAAGAAATAGCTGATAAAAAAAAGGATTCATAATGTGGTGATTTATAATATATATCCAGATTCAAATCTTAATTACATCTAGGTGTAAAATATTTTATATATCCAGATTCATAATGTGGTGATTTATAATATATACTGGATTACGAGTCTGACTCACCACATGTGCCTATTTAACTTGCCATTTAATTTACCATAAATAAAAAATTTAAAACAAAAGAAAACACGTCGTGAAATATTAAAAAATGCAATAGAAAATTTTATTTATAAAAAACAAGTAATAAAAAAAATTAAATTAGCTGTTGTCATCAACATTTTTAGTTATTTACACATTGGATGACTCAGCCATAAAATTATCGTTTTATTGATATAAAATCAATCAAGTAGTTTTAAAGAACAAACAGATGAAAAAACAAAGTCCGACAAATAGGAATAAATAAAAGTATAATTAGAAATTTCTCACTGTCTACACACATATATATATATATATATATATATATATATTAGTTTGTGCTCGTGTGTGAATCGATATTTTCTAAAGAGTTAACAACATCAGAAAGACCATAAATGAAGAATCTACACAACATAAAAATGATAAAATTGCATGATATGCTTCATGGCCGTAAAGAAACACAATAACTAAATAAAGTAAAAAAGAAAAATTATAGTCCGAAACAAGCTTTAGTAATTGAAATTGTAAGAAACAAGCTTGCGACTTATCATTATTAAATATAATTCTTTTTGCATGTGTAAACATCGAGAAAAAATTGATACAATTTTTTATATGATATTGAATGTTTCTTGAGGTTGTCGAAAAAGTGACTGTCAAGTCCCGACCCGCGTCGAAGGCGCGACAGCCGCCGCGTTTCTCAATAAACGCAAGGCTCGATGTCAACTCACAGTCCGAAATCAAATCGCACGAAAGAAACGATACTCGATAAAGGAAAATAGATATAGATATCGAATGAGGCTTTACAATATAAAGTGTCTTGATACATCGGTCAACGAATGAATGATGTCCAACACAACCTCCTTCCAAAATATCCCCGCTAATGGATCCTCCAACATAAAAGAAAGATACAATACCAAAGTGGAAGAAGATAGCAGCGGAAAACGATGATCGAAGAATGACGAACCTGCAGGCAAAAGAGATATCAACAACCTAGGAAGAAATATATATAAATGGGGTGAGCATGTGGCGACCCTCATTTTCTAAATACTATTAGTGGCGGATTTCCGCAACGAAAGCCGCGGAAGACCCATTTTACAAAATTTTTTCGTAAAATAGAATATATTATAGTACATACGGGTTACAAAGTCGTATATTTACAAAGGCCGTAGCCCCAAAATATTCAAAATATCAAAACGCCCTAATGCCGCTCCACAGGTCTTCATCCATGTACAACCTCGCTCTCAAAAGTCCGTGGAGTTACCGCCATCAGCCTGCCTCAGTCGCGACGTACCTCGACGTCGGACTCGGTCGTACCTACAACACATAAAATTGAGCGATTGCCCAGTAGGTGAAAACATGCATGAATGCAGCGTGCGCTCACCCATTATCCCACAATATCTCACCATAAATGCACGCTCGACTTTTTCCTCTCAATCCATCTTATCATATCTCGACACAGGGCCCTAGGTTAGACTCGACACCTTGCGCGCCCATAACAATCACGGTAGCCTACACTGATAGCGTTTAGACGATCACGCTACTGCCCTACCAGGTCGCTCCTTCCGCGAAAATAATATAAAAGACGGTAGCCTACACTGATAGCGTTTAGACGATCACGCTACTGCCCTACCAGGTCGCTCCTTCCGCGAAAATATAAAAGACGGTTTTGCACCTCGGGACGTTCACGCCCGAGTAGACAGATCGATCACGCCTGTCTGCCGTCAGGTGTCATATATGAGTACTAACCTCGATTCTTCTACGAATCATCAACGCGATCACGATCTACCCCGCTCGTTGCCACTATAAAGTGTCACCGTGTCCACACGGTCATCACTCACTCGTACTGATATGAAATGCATGTGTGATATACAAATGAAATGCCACAGTACACATTAAAACTACCTTCCCTGAAAATATTATTTTAAACCTGAAAAATTTGTTTCGAAAACTTTTAATCGGGCGTTAAAATAGACTATGCCCGTTGGACTCGGAACATTTTTCTCATTCAACGATGTAGAAATAATTTTCCTCCAAAAGACTTCTTTTTTTTTTTTTTTTTTTTTTTTTTCAAGCCCGAAAGTTGCTGCCCGAAAATGAATCTGACGCCGAAAATGTTTTGACCCGGAAATGTGGCCCGACAGTTCCATCCGAAAATCTTAGTTTTAACCGCCGAAAACTTGAGCCCGAATATCTTTCGAAGGCCCGAAACTCTTTATCCGAAAATAAACACAATTCGCCGAATTTCCTTTCTGACTCAGAATATTTTAAAAGAACCGAAAATTATATTTTATTCTGCGAAAACCTTATTACCCGAAAACACTTTGTCCGAAAATATTAAAGACCCAGAAACGTATACCTATCCGAATTTATATAAATTCCAGACTACAGTGCAAAGTACTATGCCCAAAAACTATTCAAACACCCGAAAACATTCAAGTGCCCGAATAACATCTACCCGAAAACATTCCTAACTCATTCAACTTCCATGTAAATACAACTATAATACGTAACATAGATTCAAACCCAAAAATCTGGGTTTTTAACGCATATAGCCACCCGAAAATTCACCAAATCATCATGTATGATCATAACAAAATACGTTATCACATAAAACACATAATATTTTTCGTGTTTGTAGATGAAAGATTTCACCTACCTCACGTCCGAAGTTTACGTGTTCTAAGATTTTTCCGAGCTCTCGATTGTTGGTTATTGAGTTTGAAGTTTTTTTTTTTTCTCCCCTTTTCTTCTCCTTTCTTGGTTTCGAAAATGTTCCCTGTTTTTCACTTAATGGGGTATAGATATACTTTGAGGTAAATGATGATAAGTAGGTGACAAGGAGGTGACGAGTTTTTCCTCTTAGGTTAAGAAATGTCTTGCCCGAAAATTATTTACACTTCACCCGAATTTCACTTTGTCTTTACCCGAATTCTTCCCTTTGTTCTTGCCCGAAAATTGCTTCACCCGAATTTATTCGGGCTTTACCTTAATGTTGCCATCACCCGAATTTTAGCCCTCTTTTGTCCAAACATAACATTTTCGGGTGTTCTTTCTATTTAGTTGTCTATGTTTACCCGAATTTTTGAGATTCTTCACCTAAATAAAATTTCTAAGTAACATAATCATATAGTTAATTACATCAAAATCCCGTATTAAATTTTACGGGTATTACAGAGCAAACCACTAGCTCAGTGAGATCATAATACAGACACACCTTCCGTGCACAGAAGGCGTGTTCTCAACGATGATATCATAGCAAACCAAATATATCGACTACTTCATATTTACAAGGTAAACAGTATCCACCGCTCGTACGAGGAAAATACGACAATAAAAATAAATCATAAAACATATCAAGAACATCGAGAAAGTACACATCATCACATAAACGATGCGTGGGTAGCCGTATCCTCCTCGAACTGAACTCCCCGTCGAGAGTCAGACGAGTCCGTCACCGTACTCTAAACACAATGCCAATGAACAATTGTATCGACTAGACCATGAAAAATCATATCAAATATATGTGAAATGCATGTCCCACACCAGTGACGTTGGCCGTAATAAATTCTAACGATCACCTTCCAACAACGATGGTGAATGGACAAGTGACATCGTTAGGCCACACTTACCCGGGCTCGCCCAGCCACGGGCTACTAATGCCAGTCTCACTCACCCGAATCGTGGCAGTTCGGGCTACTAATCATATGCCACTCTCACTCATCCGAATCCTGGCTAGTTCGGGCTACTAATGTCTCGGAACCGAGTATATGCAATATCAACAAATCATCGGCATCACAGCCATAACTCCACAAATCAAATCAACAACGTGGAATAGTGACATGCCGTCACGTCACATATCCCTAAAATCATGAATGCAATTCACCAAAGCACATAGACGTTCAAATACTTATTAACACCATTCACGAAGCAACATAAACGCCCAAGTTCTCATCAACATAAGGATATGAACATACTATAGCCGGCAAGGCCCACTAATGCATAATCCAACAATAACATATAATCTAGTGAAAACGGCATAAAATAACCCATCGCGAGGTTCACACATCCCGCGAAGGGAAGGTGTCCCATACTATCAACTCACAGATCAACGCCTAAGCTTATCCAACGTCTGAAGCTGCTTCCGAGTCCTTTGTCGACGCTCCTTTGATAGGAGATCACGTTTTAACTTCAACATTAGACGAACAAGTGATAATATTCAACGTCTTTTTAACTATAACATAAAACCGATCTTCTGATATCCGAAACTGCCCTGAAACTACTTAAAGATCATCAAAATGGATCATTGGTACTGTCCAAGATCATTTGAACCAGAATCAAAGAGAAATTTCGAAATCATCCACCAATTTGTAGAAAAATTCCTGGTTTGCAGCAGGGACTTCAGAAATTCATCAAAAATCGTATAGTTATCGGATTTATTGGATTCCAGCAGCTATGAAAAGCTGAGAAAGTTATATTTCAATATAGACAAGTTTCGGGACCATTGGAACAGTATAGATGGGTTGAAACAGATAATTACAGAGGCAGTAGAAGCAAGGTTCACTGCAGCAAGTTCACAAATTCATAACAAATCATAGGGATGTCGGAACGAGCTGATTCAAGCGGCTGTGAAAATCTCCAGAAGTTATATTTCCAAAGAAATCAGTTTTAAAGAATTCGGAGCACTATAACTATGTCAAAATCACAGAATTAGGAGACAGTGTACGGATTCAGTTAGAATCACAGCTGAATCTTCAAAAATTCACTAAAATTCGTACAAGTGTTGGATTTAGATGATTCAAGTGGCTATGGAAACCTGAAAAACGTAGCTTTCAACAGAAACAACTTTTTTCAAGAAGTCCAAATCCACTTTGCGGTGATTCTATCTCCACTGAAGGTGGGGTGAACTCTTTTCTTTGTAACCTTTACCGCTCGGAAAATACCAGTATCGAGTAAACCAGTCTCAAAATACTTGTCTAAAGACTTTCAGAGAGGACCAGGTTAACGAAGCTCCGCTCAGCGATTCTTTCTTATTCTATTCGGCGATGTACGTATTAATAGCAGATAGAGATCCGGAGAACTGTAGCTAGGTCAAATTAGAAGAAAACAACAACTGCGCACAAAATTCGCTTTGGAAGAGAACAACCTTATAATGAACTAGAAGAAAGATGGCATCAACATTGATGACCTAGCATACCTGAATAAAACTTAATTATAACCAGAGCTGTCCCAGATCAAAGCTTCTAATGCCTCTCTCTTTCTCTCCCTTTTTTGTTTCTCACGTAGCTTCCATGTGAAGAAATGAGAAGATAACAATGAAATGATTTAAATTTAGCAAGCAAGAACTACATGGACTTTGGTTTGTGCTCTAATGAATTGGGCTGTACCATTTATGGAAAAGATAATAAATAAAAATAAAAATTTTGGGCCAAAGTGTTATAAGATATCTCCCCCTTCAAAAAGTTTCGTCCTCGAAATGTAAGCCGTAAAAGTACCTAGCGAATCGAATATATGTAGATATTGACGACGCATGAGGGCCTTTGATTCCCATGTTTCCTCTTCTACTTTGTTACTTTGCCAAAGAACTTTCACCATAGGGATGTACTTGTTCCTAAGCTTCTTCTCTTACCAATCTAGGATTTGAACATGTTGAACCTCGTAGGAGAGATTTTCCTTTAACTCAAGTGGAGGAGACTTGAGTATATGTATATGATCGGGTTCGTACATTCGAAGCATGGAGACGTGAAAAACATTATCAATTTGCGATAACTCTGATTGTAGTTCCAATTTATACGCAATACGACCAATCCTTTTGGTGATGGTAAACGGGCCGATATCTAGGGGTTAGCTTTCCACGATGACGAAATCGCAACATGACCTTCCACGGAGAATCTTCAGGAAAACTCTGTCTCCTTCATTGAATTCTAGTTTGCGTCTTCTATTATCTACATAACTTTTCTGATGATCACGAGCCGCTTTAAGTCTATCACGGATGAGTTTTACTTTTTCAGTTGCGTCTTCAATGAGTTCTACTTGTTCAATCTTTCTATCACCAACTTCATCCCAGAAGAGAGGAGTTCGACACTTTCGGCCATAGAGAACTTCTTACGGGGTTATTCCGATGCTTGAGTGGTAACTATTGTTATACACGAACTCCATTAAAGCCACATATTTGTCCCAGCTCCTGCTCAGATTCAAAACTACCGCGCGTAACATGTCTTCTAATGTTTGAATCGTCCTCTCGGACTGCCCATCAGTTTGAGGATGATAAGCCGTGCTAAATAACAATTTCGCACCTAATGCTTTTTGAAGACTCGGCCAAAAGCGGGAAGTAAATCGATGGTCTTGATCTGATACAATGGACACTGGTACCCCATGTAGTCTCACGACCTCATCCACATACAATTTGGCCAATTTTTCCAAGCTATCTTTGGTATGCACGGGGAGAAAATGGGCTGATTTGGTTAAACGATCAACGATAACCCAGATAGAGTCGTAGCCTTTTTGAGTTAGGCAAACCCGACACAAAATCCATCGTGATGTTTTCCCATTTCCACTCAGGAATAGGAAGAGGTTGAAGTGTTCCTGCTTGTTTCTGATGCTACGATAGACATTTCGAAATGCAATCACTTTAATTATCTCGAGGCATAGGCAATCACTTTTCCTTCTTGCATGAGAACGCATTCCAAGCTTGTCTTGACGCACCACTATAAATTGTGGATTCTCTAATCTCGGAATCTTGCAAGGTAAGAATAGTGACTAAAGTAAGTCGTATTTTTAGCTCTTTAAATGCTTTCTCGCATTCGTCATTCCATTCTCATTTGATATCCTTTCTAGTTAGCTTAGTTAAGGAGGAAGCTAATAATTAGAAATCCTTGACGAATCTTCGATAATATCCAGCTAATCCAAGAAAACTCCATATTTCATTCACATTCTTAGGACGAACGCAATCTAATATGGCTTGAATTTTTACTAAATTTACAAAGATTCATTCCTTGGATATGCGAAGGCCCAGAAAACTTATTTCACGAAGCCAGAATTCGCACTTCGAAAGTCTAGCGTAAAGTCGATTTTCTCGAAGAATTCCAGTACAATTCAAAGATGACAGGCATGTTCATCGTCTGATTTAGAATATTTAAGCATGATAAGGTAGACTTGAAGTAAGACTGTCCGAATATAAGATCGATCAGAACCGGGGTCAACAACACATAGATCAAACGGTCTCCAATAAAGACTTAGCCTATAGAAGCAATGAGATATCGAGGCCAAGATAAGAGATTTCAAAGGAAAAATAATAAAAATAATGGGAATGATCTTTAAACTTCTGTACAAAGATAGACCAAGTAATAGTCTCGAGATGATGTCGCTTTAAGATTCTGCCACCATAGACGTGCATTATTGTCCAAAAGTTCCGTTGCAATCACCATACTATGTTCGTCGTCGATCATCAATGCATCAAATTTTTCTATGACTTCCTTTAGCCACGCACCTGCTTTTGTGGCATCTCGCACGCCTTCGAATGTCGGAGTTCCCACATCGGCGACAACTTTCACCGAATCAGGAATATAATGTACACTCCTAGATACACTAGATGAAGGTAGAGTTCACTCGCAGTGAAGAGGAACATCATGAGCTCCCAAAGAGTGAACGAATGACTTATCAAGACCATGGAATAAAATAGAAACCGAACGACTCATCGTAGGTGGTGGAACTCCATATATACGAACATAATCGTAATACATTTGATATTGCTATGATGTCAACATTTTCTCAGCTCATACTTGAGCTGGTGGTTACTCGATAGAAGTCGTAGTAACATGAGTAATGTGTCCTCGAAAGACAGGAAAAAAAATGAACTTGGAGAACCACGAGAAGTGTGTCCCCTAACTCAACCTCAAAATAGAACAGGAGGTGCGACGGAAGTATAATACTTCATCAAAGACAAAGAAGACCGAAGAAAATGGATTCATTGGCAACATCGAAGAAAGAAAGAAAAGGAATACAACAAGACTCTGATACCACCGAAACTGTCACGCCCCGACCAGTGTCTAAGGCGCGACAGCCGTCGCGTTTCTCAATAAACGCAAGGCTCGATGTCAACTCACAGTCCGAAATCAAATCGCACGAAAGAAACGATACTCGATAAAGGAAAATAGATATAGATATCGAAGGAGGCTTTACAATATAAAGTGTCTTGATACATCGGTCAACGAATGAATGATGTCCAACACAACCTCCTTCCAAAATATCCCCGCTAATGGATCCTCCAACATAAAAGAAAGATACAATACCAAAGTGGAAGAAGATAGCAGCGGAAAACGATGATCGAAGAATGACGAACCTGCAGGCAAAAGAGATATCAACAACCTAGGAAGAAATATATATAAATGGGGTGAGCAAACCACTAGCTCAGTGAGATCATAATACAGACACACCTTCCGTGCACAGAAGGCGTGTTCTCAACGATGATATCATAGCAAACCAAATATATCGACTATTTCATATTTACAAGGTAAACAGTATCCACCGCTCGTACGAGGAAAATACGACAATAAAAATAAATCATAAAACATATCAAGAACATCGAGAAAGTACACGTCATCACATAAACGACGCGTGGGTAGCCGTATCCTCCTCGAACTGAACTCCCCGTCGAGAGTCAGACGAGTCCGTCACCGTACTCTAAACACAATGCCAATGAACAATCGTATCGACTAGACCATGAAAAATCATATCAAATATATGTGAAATGCATGTCCCACACCGGTGACGTTGGCCGTAATAAATCCTAACGATCACCTTCCAACAACGATGGCGAATGGACAAGTGACATCGTTAGGCCACACTTACCCGGGCTCGCCAAGCCACGGGCTACTAATGCCAGTCTCACTCACCCGAATCGTGGCAGTTCGGACTACTAATCATATGCCACTCTCACTCACCCGAATCCTGGCTAGTTCGGGCTACTAATGTCTCGGAACCGAGTATATGCAATATCAACAAATCATCGGCATCATAGCCATAACTCCACAAATCAAATCAACAACGTGGAATAGTGATATGCCGTCACGTCACATATCCCTAAAATCATGAATGCAATTCACCAAAGCACATAGACGTTCAAATACTTATTAACACCATTCACGAAGCAACATAAACGCCCAAGTTCTCATCAACATAAGGATATGAACATACTATAGCCGGCAAGGCCCACTAATGCATAATCCAACAATAACATATAATCTAGTGAAAGCGACATAAAATAACCCATCGCGAGGTTCACACATCCCGCGAAGGGAAGGCGTCCCCGTACTATCAACTCACAACGTAATGGCCTAGTTTTTCTTCAACGTCTGAAGCTGCTTCCGAGTCCTTTGTCGACGCTCCTTTGCCTAAAATAGGAGATCACGTTTTAACTTCAACATCATACGAACAAGTGATAATATTCAACGTCTTTTTAACTATAACATAAAACCGATCTTCTGATATCCGAAACTGCCCTGAAGCTACTTAAAGATCATCAAAATGGATCATTGGTACTGTCCAAGATCATTTGAACCAGAATCAAAGAGAAATTTCGAAATCATCCACCAATTTGTAGAAAAATTCCTGGTTTGCAGCAGGGACTTCAGAAATTCATCAAAAATCGTATAGTTATCGGATTTATTGGATTCCAGCAGCTACGAAAAGCTGAGAAAGTTATATTTCAATATAGACAAGTTTCGGGACCATTGGAACAGTATAGATGGGTTGAAACAGACAATTACAGAGGCAGTAGAAGCAAGGTTCACTGCTGCAAGTTCACAAATTCATAACAAATCATAGAGATGTCGGAACGAGCTGATTCAAGCGGCTGTGAAAATCTCCAGAAGTTATATTTCCAAAGAAATCAGTTTTAAAGAATTCGGAGCACTATAACTATGTCAAAATCACAGAATTAGGAGACAGTGTACGGATTCAGTTAGAATCACAGCTGAATCTTCAAAAATTCACTAAACTTCGTACAAGTGTCGGATTTAGATGATTCAAGTGGCTATGGAAACCTGAAAAACGTAGCTTTCAACGGAAACAAAGTTCATAAGATTCGGAGAACTGTAGCTAGGTCAAATTAGAAGAAAACAACAACTGCGCACAGAATTCGCTTTTGAAGAGAACAACTCTATAATGAACTAGAAGAAAGATGGCATCAACGTTGATGACCTAGCATACCTTAATAAAACTTAATTATAACCAGAGCTGTCCCAGATCAAAGCTTCGAATGCCTCTCTCTTTCTCTCCCTTTTTTGTTTCTCACGTAGCTTCCATGTGAAGAAATGAGAAGATAACAATGAAATGATTTAAATTTAGTAAGAAAGAACTACATGGACTTTGGTTTGGGCTCTAATGAATTGGGCTGTACCATTAATGGAAAAGATAATAAATAAAAATAAAAATTTTGGGCCAAAGTGTTATAGTGACTTTCGTCATTTTTTAGTGAAAAACAACATTTCAAAATTCAATAGTGAGTCTTTATTCGGTTGTCAAATCTACTTTCCATATTCGACGGCTTGTCGTTAGTTGTTATTCGGTATTTCCATTATTCTATTAATGTAAACACCTTTTTTTTTTTCAATTCAGAATTTATGATTAAACCAACATTCATAGACATAAGACCTATCTGGTTCTTTTGAAGTCCATCATAGCAACCGTTTCTTAAATATATGCTTAACTTTCTGTGATGGAAAATAGATAAACCTGTGAGAATGACTTACATTTTTACCAATTGCTTTCTTTCTTTTATGTTGCTGAGAAGTTATACATCTTACAACTGGTTATCCTCTCTTCGTGGAAGTTATCCAGTTTACGTATTGTAATAACAACAAATTATGAAATTCAGGAATACATCACAGTTGTAGAATGCCAACATCAAGTCATGTGCATAGAATACTAGCGCAAATGTGTTAAGGTCCTTGGCATTCTCTGCCCCTTTTTTCTGAATAATTACGGACTCTTACAGTAAGAAAATAAATAAATAATGGACTTGACACTTGATCATATAAGAGTTGATTGGCAGAAAATGAATCAACTCGCCATAAATAAACACTTGGCATGTTCGGTTGTCATGGATTGATAATCTTAGGACCCCATGACTTAGATGCTCCATGTTGAACGGAAGGTGATGAGAATACACAAGCTTTTATGAACAAAGAGGTTTGTTTCGTCAATCTATAGTAATATAGTTTATAGTTATCGTACCAGAATTTCATCAAACGACAATATGACTCTATAGCAAATGAATGCACATTAATGGATACGGAACGCGATGGTTAGATTTGAATTTGATCAATCAAATATCGAACGGAGTCGCACCCTGTCACGTCCCGAACCGCGTCGAAGGCGCGACAGCCGCCGCGTTTCTCAATAAACGCAAGGCTCGATGTCAACACACAGTCCGAAATCAAATCGCACGAAAGAAACGATACTCGATAAAGGAAAATAGATATAGATATCGAAGGAGGCTTTACAATATAAAGTGTCTTGATACATCGGTCAACGAATGTATGATGTACAACACAACCTCCTTCCAAAATATCCCCGCCAATGGATCCTCCAACATAAAAGAAAGATACAATACCAAAGTGGAAGAAGATAGCATCGGAAAACGATGATCGAAGAATGACGAACCTCCAGGCAAAAGAGATATCAACAACCTAAGAAGAAATATATATAAATGGGGTGAGCAAACCACTAGCTCAGTGAGATGATAATACAGACACACCTTCCGTGCACAGAAGGCGTGTTCTCAACGACGATATCATAGCAAACCAAATATATCAACTACTTCATATTTACAAGGTAAACAGTATCCACCGCTCGTACGAGGAAAATATGATAATAAAAATAAATCATAAAACATATCAAGAACATCGAGAAAGTACACGTCATCACATAAACGACGCGTGGGTAGCCGTATCCTCCTCGAACTGAACTCCCCGTCGAGAGTCAGACGAGTCCGTCACCGTACTCTAAACACAATGCCAATGAACAATCGTATCGACTAGACCATGAAAAATCATATCAAATATATGTGAAATGCATGTCCCACACCGGTGACGTTGGCCGTAATAAATCCTAACGATCACCTTCCAACAACGATGGCGAATGGACAAGTGACATCGTTAGGCCACACTTACCCGGGCTCGCCAAGCCACGGGCTACTAATGCCAGTCTCACTCACCCGAATCGTGGCAGTTCGGACTACTAATCATATGCCACTCTCACTCACCCGAATCCTGGCTAGTTCGGGCTACTAATGTCTCGGAACCGAGTATATGCAATATCAACAAATCATCGGCATCACAGCCATAACTCCACAAATCAAATCAACAACGTGGAATAGTGATATGCCGTCACGTCACATATCCCTAAAATCATGAATGCAATTCACCAAAGCACATAGACGTTCAAATACTTATTAACACCATTCACGAAGCAACATAAACGCCCAAGTTCTCATCAACATAAGGATATGAACATACTATAGCCGGCAAGGCCCACTAATGCATAATCCAACAATAACATATAATCTAGTGAAAACGACATAAAATAACCCATCGCGAGGTTCACACATCCCGCGAAGGGAAGGTGTCCCCGTACTATCAACTCACAACGTAATGGCCTAGTTTTTCTTCAACGTCTGAAGCTGCCCTCGAGTCACTTGTCCACGTTCCTTCGCCTAAAATAGGAGATCATGATTTTTCAACATTGAACGAGCAATCGATAATATTCAACGTCTTTTTAAACTATAACATAAAACCGATCTTCCGATATCCAAAACTGCCCCGAAGGTGCTTAAAGATCATATAAGTGACTCTATGCTACTTTTTGAAGAACAATTGAAGCAGCAAGCAAGAGAAATAGCAAAATACTTCAGCAAACTACTAAAATTCTCAGTTTCGCAGCAGCAAATTCGAAAAATCATAATAAATAGTAGAAATATCGTATTGAACCAGTTTCAATGGCTGTGAACACCTCAGGAAGTCAGCTTTTCACAGAAACAAATTTGGAAAACTTAATAATACCGAGGCTACACATATGATTTGGAGAAAAATTCCTGGTTTGCAGCAGGGACTTCAGAAATTCATCAAAAATCGTATAATTATCGGATATATTTGATTCCAGACCCCATCATTGATTTGAGATATTGATAAGGTGAATACCAGTACATTCAATGCTAGGCATAAGGAGTATAAGGTCCTCAAAAAATCTCTTTTCGTCCTATGAACTTTAAGGTGTATGAAGTTTCATATTTTATTGGCTATGAAAAGCTGAGAAAGTCAGCTTTCGACCGAAACAAATTTCGCAAAGATCGGAGAACATTAGCTACGTCAAAATGGAATAAAACAGAATCTGCGCCGAGATGCATTTTCCAGCGAGCAAAAGCTTTATACTGAATTAGATGAAGAACATGGCTTACCTTAACAGAGTTTAAATCGAACAGGGACAGTATATGATCAGGTTCGATATGTTGCTGGCCCTCTCTTTCTTTGTTTTCTTTTGGGTTGTTTTTGTTCCCACGTAAGAGACAAATGAAGGTAGCTTAGGATTGAAGGAATAAAATAGATAACTATGAGAGGTAAATCATAAATAGTATTGGGTTGGGCTATTTATGTTAAGTTTTGATTGGGCTTAATGATTTGGGGCAAATCTTTGATTAGTTTAGGTGTGATACACCCGGTCGAATTAATGTCGTATGCATTACGTATTGAATTTTAGCTTTTTATGATAAATTTTGCATCCATCATATTAAAATTTTTACTAAAATTATAATAGCAATACCAAACTTCGATAAAGAAAAATTGTAAAATCTCGAATGTCGGAACAATTTTCGTTACTGTAAGCGGCAACGCCCAACCGTAGAAATGGGAAATAATTTTCATAAGAATAAAGATTGTGTCAATTATTTCTCAACTTTTATTTAATTAATATATATCACTATTATTAAAACAATAAAAATATTCATGTAATATTTCATATATATATATATATGAAATAAAGTAGAAGAAATTAATATTTTGGCCTATTTATGACCTAAAGGACAAAACAAAAGGTGTTGAACGCTCAAGTTCTTTCTCGAAGTCCCACTCACTCTAATAAATAACTATTGATTCTCTAACCAACCTCTCTCTCTCTCTCTCTCTCTCTCTCTCTCTATATATCTCTTAAGTTTCATTAATAGCAAAACAGAACACCTGGTGTTTTTCTTTCTTTAGCTATCATGTAAAATCTATTTTTCTTTCAAATGAAAGTATATATGTGTTTTTTTATGAGTTTTAATTTTTATTTTATGGATGCAGTGGCTATGGATTTTACTCCCATTAATTTTTCTATTCTAGAAGGTACCGTCTATTTCTCTCTTTGTTAGTAGAAAGAATGGGTTTTTACTTTTATTATTGATTGTTGTCTTTCTTCAATGGATTTTATTACCGTTGCATGAAATTTTTTGTATTTTTTTGTTTTCCAATTGTATCAATTCTTCGGTTGTAACGTTTTCTGATTGTTTTACTCTCTAGAATTGATTGATAACCACAAATATTGAAAAACAAAAAACAGCACATATATAGGGCAAATTCAAATATTATTCTTCTTTCTTTTACTTTTATTTTTCCAAGTTTACTCAATTTATTTTACTGCGATTTTTTACCTGTTTAGTTTTTATAAGATAGATCAGAATTTTGTATTTGTTTTATTATTTATTTGATTTATTTATAAATAAAAAAAGATATTTCAAGCTGGGACTGAAGTGTACTAAATAAAGATACCAGGGATACACCAATTACATTTTATTGTTCTTATGAATATGACTTGTAATTATGATTTGAAACTTTGTGTCAGCTTATTAGGCGTGAGGGAATTAATTGTTATTAGTTATACATACATTGGGTTATTAGAGCTTGGACAGTTATAAACCGAGAGATCACAGGTGAAAATCGAAGGCAAATCGGTCAAAACTTGGGACTTGTTCAAGCTTCTCAAAACTCCAACGACGCAATCGGGGGAATGGAAAAGATTCCATTGCACGGAACAAACCTTACCATCGAAACACCACAAGGATACACTAATAATCAACATGGAGGTGATCGCAATAGAAGCACTGAAATGGTGGGGAATAATAACATGTTTGCTGGAGATAACGGCAGGGACTTTTATTATTACATAAGTGTTGTCCGTTGGCTTGAACGTATTGGGTTGCTTGATGCATCATCCGTCCGTTCACGATAAAGGCTTCTACACGAAAGCAGTGTGGGACCCGAGCCTACTCTAGCAAAGCTTCTGAACATGTCAGTTCAGAACCTAGTCTGGTAACGTATATTTTATTTTATTTTAAATAAATAAAAGTTTTAAAATAAAGCTCAAGTGGAAGGTATGAATTTCCTCTTTCGAAATATGCTTTAACGTAGGGGGAGAAACCTCGATTGTGTGCCTCGAGAAAATTTATAAGAGTTTTAAAATAATATTTCTTAAAACTCGGGGACATTAATCGAGGGGGAGTAAAATTAACTTCAAAATATTGTTGGGGAGCATTATTTTGAAAACTTTAAAATATTGAGGGGGAGCAAGATTGAACTTAAAATTCGAACTTTTTATTCAGGGGGAGTTTTCGAAATTACTGTGAATTATTTTCTTCTAAAAATTCCCTATATGTTTAAAATAATCTTGAGTCTTGCCACCTATCAAAAATTAATACCGAAAAATTTTGCACTTCAAATCTCGCAGTTACACATATTTCTTGTTTAAAATGTTTTCGTAACTGTAACATTTAAAGTTTTCGGTAATTTCACAACACAAAGGTATAGTTTAATTATGCGTATGACAAAATATTTTCGATATATTTAAAATTGCATACGCATACGAGCTGAATTGAAAAAAAAAAATACTTTTTCACAATGGTACAGTTTAAATATGCATTTTTCAAAACTTTAAAATTCAAAATGCATATTGCACACAGAATTGAAAAAGATACCATTTTAACGAAGGACGATTTGAATTTCACAAAGCGCATAAATTTCTAAGGAGTCAGACTTCATATTCATTTGTCTTGCTTTTCACAGGAAGTCAGACTTATTCTCACTCGCGCTTACATTTAAGGGTAGTCGGTCTTCCTTTTCTTTTGTGATTTTAGTTAGGGGCAGGGAAAAAGAGCGCAAACAACTTAAAAGAGCGTATTACCCAAAAAAAAGGAGAGCGCATACATTTCAGGGGGAGTGATAGTTATTAGCGCAATAGGCGCATATAAAGGGGAGTATCACATCAATCATAAGGTGCCTGATTTGAAGGGTAATAATATGCAATTTCTCAAAAAGCGCATAAATTTGGGGGGCATGCACAACCCTTCCTAGCTACTCATTTGTCTCCCTAAAGACAAGTGTTTCAATATCTCACGGGGAACCGCATATGCTATCACCGTTTCATTCGGAGGCGGGAGATATTGAACTCAGTGGTCCACAGCCCTATACCACGTATTTCTTGAGCACTTTAACGTCTAGTGTGTCCTCATTGCCTAAATGTTTTCCATTTTTCTAGGACACATACATTATTTTATACACACAGTGCAGGTCTACGCGACCATGCCAGAACTTCTGTAGACGCATCTTTTATTGATGTGCTTCTATGATCAGAAGGAAGTCATGCCGTTGCAACATCAATTACAACAACGGTATCAGGCCATCTTCTGAAGCACGATTCTAGAACGATGTCAACGGGAAGCCTAAGTGGCCCCGGTTTTACACCTCCCCTGGTAAGTCTGTGTGATTTACCATCAACGACTAGAGTGTCTACCCAAATGGATGGATTATGAGGACCGGTCGGAAGTCTTGAACCAAGTTCAAGCCACACTTCGTGTGCAAACGGAGCGCCTTAGTGGCCCCGGAGGTGATACCTGCTTTGTGACGGAGGAGCGCTTCAACCAAGCCCTGGAGTCCGTCGCCACAAAATTCAAAGAAGATATTATGGTGGCCGTTCGGGACAACAGGACGAACCCAGTCGAAGCACACTCTCCTCCATTCCTGAGCAAACGCCAAACCATTTCCACCACCCTATCCACCTCGATCTTTCTCATCCACAAACTACCCAAACCACTCCACCACCACCATTTCACCTCTGGTACTTCAAACGGAACCTGCTCCACATATCCTACATCCCCAAACATTAGCTCGCTTTATCGATCCCGACCATACTTCTTCACGAGCTTCAACTTGCTTCCTCATGCGGTTGAAGACTGCCGACACTTTAACGGAGGGTCGACACCTGATCCTCGAATACCTCTGCAGTCTCAACGGCCCCAGGAGACCGAATCTATCATATATGTGCCGAGGTGATCATCCCTCTTCAATGAAGACACGACGACCGTGAAAACGACCGTTGTGAGGGGGAGAAGGTTGTCTTCAGGGCATTCCCTTTTAAGCTATAGCGCTGTATTTAGGTAACACTCCCCCTAAATACTTGCGCTAATTCTAATGTGATGTCCGTGCTCCCCCTAAATAGATGCGCTTTTTGAGAAATTGCATACTACGAAGAAATCAAGCGCCTTTTGTATTTGAAGTGACACTCCCCAATAAATGTGCCTTTTGCACTTTTAAGTCTCACTCCCCCTAAAACATATGCGCTTTTTACATTAGAACTATGGTAATACGCTCTTTTGAAGGTCATGCGCCTTGTCTATCTATCTATCCACTCCCCCAAAGAGAATATAGAATATGAAGACCGAATATTCTGTAAAGGTAAGTTCTCTTTATAATAAGTTGAACTCCCTATGAAAATCAAGAACTTAAGATATAGAGTTTGACTCCCCTGAAATTCAAGCGCACTTTGAATTTTGAAATCGGCCCGGCCTTCTTGGAACATTGTAGCTCAAAAGTTTTTATCCTTTTTTTTTTTTGTTTTTTTTTTATGGGCTTTTTTTTTTATGTACGGCCCCATTTTTTTTTAAGACGAAAAAATAAAAATAAAAATAAAAACAATGTCAAATCAAGAGCTTTGGAATAGTCTTGATTTGGTGTGTTTGCTCACGTCGCATACCGATCACGTGTGTGGAGCAAACCGAATACCACACGTGTCGGGGTCTTGTGCGACTGCTCATCATCGCATACCGACCATACATGTGGAGCAATCGTCGTCTATTTACCATGTATGATCGGGAAACTGCAAAACAAATTATCGGGACTTTGGTACCCATTTTTGGACGGATCCTCCCTGGTTAGCAGTGAAACAATTATGCATATAAGGTTCAAATTTGGAAGCAAAATTATCACATAAAGCAGTCATAGGAATCCACATTTGTCGAGGACTACTTATTTCCATTTGTAGCTTAGGTTTCCAAATTTGTTGTACCTTTTTGAAATTTAACTTTTCAGCATCGGTGAATGTGTGTCTTTTTGTAGAAGAGAAAATTTTCTCTTTCGCCAGTCGCTTAAGATGCAATTCGGATTTGACTTTGACCGGGTACTTGAGAGAGGAATACGAGCTTATAGAATCAATAGCATAAGTATAGAAGTGTCGTATTTCCTACCTTCTAGACTCACATAATTCACTTTGTAATGTGTACTAAATGAGCTACTTTTGTTTAGACAATTATTACTTTTGGACGTTACAGTTTTAATAGAGAATGTGTAATTATTGTCTACTTTAGTTTTAGTAGCTTCTTTCTTTAATTTTGATTTTAGAATGACTTTGGGTATTTTTGGATTAGGAATAGAGGTAGAACCAAATTTAGTCGAGGCAATAGAAGATAATTTGTCTTCCTCTATTCTTTCTTTATTGATATCTTTAGTCATTCTTGCGCCTTTTTGAGAGGAATTTTTGAGAATTAAATTCTCCTTTAAAAGCTTATCTATTTGAGCTCGAAACCCGTCTGAGTAGCAATCCTTAGGTTCGGGTTTTATCGATAGTATATAATGGTCCTCGATTGATATTGACTCAATTGTTTGAGTCGACTTATTTCGAGACAATTTCTGCTCAAATTGTTCTTTCTTTGCAAGAAGAACCTCTAGTTCTTTAATTTTAAAGTGTAATCTAGTGAGTTCTTCAGAAAGACATATATTTTGAGCTTGATAATCGTTATTTTCCTTTAGTTCTGTTGTTTCAGAATCTGATTTAGCAAGATCATTGTTAAGTTTAGCTATTGTCTCATTAGCTAATTGAAGCTTTCTTCCTAGAGTGGCTTCTTCTAATAGGTGTTTTCTTAAGACAACTTCATTATTGGCTAATCTTGCTTCTAATTTCTTGACCATTTCGTTTTCATTATTTGTGGATGAGAATTTTTGCAACATTGAATTGTTTGCTTCATCACAGGCAGACAGACTTGTTTTCAACTCACATATTTTTGATTCATATTCTGTGGTCTTAGTCTTCAACCTTATAATCTCATCCTTTGCATTGGTCAATTGACATTCAAGACTAGCTTCAATTTCAAGATGTTTTCTTAGGACACGCTCGTTATTAGCTAGCCTTGCTTCTAGTGTCTTGATCACTTGTTCGTGAAATAAATCCATTTTTAATCTTTTTAGTTCAAATATAGAATTTTGAAAATTTAAGTTCAAATAATATTGGTAATTAAATTTCTATATAGAATGTTGGATTTTTTTAATTTTGTTCAAATAAAATTGTTGGATATATATTGATCGTTGACGTGTTTTAGAATTGATTTAATAATTTTTTATCAATATTTTTTATTCTGTTTAGAAAATTTTAGATATTGATATTAACCGCAAACTTTTAATTTCAGTTCAGTTCTAAGCTTTTCAGCACTGTAAAGTTTAGATACAAAATATTAATTATTGACTTAGATTGTATCTTAGACTTTGTATATTATTAAAAGAATGTAAGATTTTGCGGTTCTGATTTGACACAATATTAGTTTACGAATGAAAGAGAAAGCTGTAAACAGTGCTTTTTAGTTTACGAGTAAAGAATGTTTACGAATGAAAATCGTTTGTAAACTTTTAATCGTTCGTAAACCTTTAAGAACTGTAAACAGTACTTTCGAGAAGTAAAGTTTAATCGTAAACTTATAGTGCTTGTTTACGAATGAAGAATATTCGTAAACCTTTCTTATATATAGTTTACGAATGAGATTTATTCGTAAACAGTAGAGATGTGTATGTTTACGATCAAAACAATCGTAAAGTAAAGCTTTGAAGTTTACGTTTGGCTTGAACGAAATGTTAAATGCGCGGAAGCTTAATTCAAACCTTAATCGTTTGAGAAACCGTTCGATCTGGGCAGAGTGGATCCGAAACCTACTTGATTATCGAGCAGCAAATCCAGATGATAATCAAGAGGTCTTCAATTCGTCTTCGATCGAATTTTGTTTGTGTGTTTCAGATAGAAGGTTTACGGGTCTAAGTTTGTATGAAAAGGTTTTCGCAAATGATTTTAAAATGTTTTATACAAAAAAAATTATACCGAGAATAATTTTTGTACTGAAAAAATTTTACCGGACTAAAAAAAATTTCTTTACCCAAAAATTTTTCTAAGCCTCAGAAAACCTTTGAAAAGTAGGTACAAAAAAAAACTCGTGGTAGCAAAAAAAATTTTAGGACTTTTTTTGCTACTGAAAACCTTTTCAAATGTTTACGGGTCTTTAGGTTTAGGAGCAGAATTTTTTCATAAACCTTGTTCGTAAACGAGTTTACGAATGAAGATGATTCGTAAACAGTGCACTTATAGTTTACGAACGAAATATATTCGTAAACAGTTCACTTAGATAGTTTACGAATGAGATATGTTCGTAAACAGTGCCTTGAGCTGGTTTACGATTGAACAGCTTTCGTAAACAGTAACTTCCGCAAAGTAAAGTTTACGAATGAAAAGTGTTCGTAAACAGTGTCTTTCGTAAATTAAAGTTTACGATCGAAAATTATTTGACCGTAAACTTTTGTGATTCGTAAACCTTTATAGTTTACGAATGAGATAGATTCGTAAACAGTGCCTTGAGATAGTTTACGAATGAGAAGTATTCGTAAACAGTAACTTCGTAAAGTAAGGTTTACGAGTGAAAAGCTATCCGTAAACAGTTCCTTCGTAAAGTAAAGTTTACGAATGAAAAGCTTTCGTAAACCTTTACACACTATTGATATCGTAAACAAGGTTTACGATTGAAAATCTTTCGTAAACAGTAGTTTCGTAAAATAAAGTTTACGATTGAAAAGTGTTCGTAAACAGTGACTTGAGAAAGTTTACGATTGAAATTTATTCGTAAACCTTCCCTTTACTGGTTTACGAATGAAAATGGTTCGTAAACAGTAAATTTACGAGTGTAAACTGAAAGGACCGTAAATTTAAATGCTTTGACCGTAAACTATGGAGCTTTGACCGCAAAGTTTTCAGTTCGTAAACTAAGTTTTCATTCGTAAACTTCGCAAAAAAAATAAAACTCGTTCAAAAACACTTAAATTCTAAAATTATGCTCAGATAATCGATCGAAATCAGCAATTAAACATGTAAAAATACTCGATTAAACCAGATCAAAAGCAAAACATAAACAATTTTCGAGATTTTCACATGAACAATTTGAAGATCAAATGAACAGTTCGATCAAAAATCAAACAATTTGGTCCAAATTCAGCAATAATCAGCTCAATTAATCAACTATTAATCATCCCAAACAGTATCCAACACAACATCGCAGACATCTATGCAAGCAGCACACTCAAAAATGCAATGAACAGTGATGATCGCGATGAATAGTAGCAATGATCGTAAACAAGTTTGCGATGAACAGTAAAACGATCGTAAACTATATTTCAACATAATCATGCATCGTAAACATCAAATTCGGCTAGAAATCTATCAATTCTTAACACGCATGCTCTGATACCAATTGTAATTCCCAGATTTCATCCAACATATGATTAAACTTGAGAATTAAGATCAATCGAGATTACCTTTTATTATTTGCGCGGAAGCTTATGGATTAAATCTTCAATCAATCTTCATTGCAATCCAAGTTTCTCTCTCTACAATTAAACCCTAATTATGCTAATGATGAGAGAGAAATCTAATCTAGTGAGAGAAACTAAAACTCAAGTTATGTGTATTTTACACACACTTGCCCTATATATATCAAAGCATATTTTGGTATATTTTCAATCTAGTCCCTATATTTACATAAAATACAATTAAGTCCCTAGACAAAGATAACATGATTATTGAACACTAGAAAATATTCCTAACATCCAAGTCCAGACAACAACAACAAGCCCCGAGCTAGCAACGACGACCGAGCGTCTGGTGCACACTCATGGCAAGATCCGCAAAATGAAGACGCTTGATCAACTGAATATGAAGGAACTATCAAAGTTGAGGTGGAGCGACAAAACAAGAAACCTATGGATTCTCCGTGTGCCGGCACGTGCGGAAGACCAAAAGAACTTGTTCAAAGAAAAGTCGCCCCTTTTCAACAAGAGTACGAGTATACGAAAAGGACCTAGGTAGTATCAAATACCTAGAGTTCAATTTGATTTGGTGCGAAGATCATCGAAGCAAACCGCGTTCATCTTCAACGCTGCGACGTCCAAGAGATGTTGTTCCTTTGCGACACCTGCAGGGCAAAGAAACCCATCGTCGGACAAGCTTACCTTGCAAACAAGGGATTCCTTCTCCAACTTGTCAAATTTTACGGAGCCCAAGAACTACATGCGAAGAAGAAGATAGAGCCGTGCCACATCACAGACTTAAAGACAGAAGTAAAGAACACAAAGGGGGAGATTGTTAGGAATATTTTTAGTTGTGTTCTTTTAGTCTTTTTAGTCTTTGTATACTTGTAATATTTATCTGTATTGTTGTTTTTAGACTTAGGCTCATTATTAGATGTTTAGCTTGTCTAGGGACCAAAAGTGTAATTATGCCAAAATGATGGCATAAAGGTGGGCTAGGGCTTCCACTTGTGTTATCCTTCAATTGAAAGAAATCCCCACTTGAGAAAAAGGGCAGCCGCCACCTCTCTCTCTCTCTCTCTCACTGTTCTATCAACGAAAACACATAAAGGAGAGAAGAGAGCAAAATCCATATAAATCCCGAGGGTTGCTGGGTTTTGGTGACCTACAATTGGTATCAGAGCTAGAGGGCCACACCGGGGTGGGGGGGGGGGGGGGGGGATGTTAGGTATGGGACTAATGTGTTATTAGAGGTTGAACAGTTATAAACCGAGAGATCACAGGTGAAAATCGAAGGCAAATCGGTCTAAGCTTGGAACCTTTTCAAGCTTCTCAAAACTCCAATGACGCAATCGGGGGAATGGAAAAGATTCCATTGCACGGAACAAACCTTACCCTCGAACCACCACAAGGATACGATAATAATCAACATGGAGGTGATTGCAATAGAAGCACTGAAATGGTGGGGAATAATAAAATGTTTGCTGGAGATAACGGCAGGGACTTTTATTATTACATAAGTGTTGTCCGTTGGCTTGAACGTATTGGGTTGCTTGATGCATCATTTAGGATGAAGTTCATTACCTGGTTTTCCTTTAAAGCTACCGAACATGGGAGAACCGCTTTGGAAGGGATCGTCGATGTCATGATTGACACTCCTGAAGAACTTGCCATACAGCTTGTTCATACTTTTTCGGAAGTTATTGCTTGACCGATCTATCTCTCATTGTTGAACTGAAGTGTTGATTGAGATTTCAGAATATATTGTGGAGTTTTTATGGTTTTATTAAACTTCTGAATATTTAAACTTTGTTGGGTTCTAAAAAATGCAGAAAAGCCTTATAAATGGAAACCTCAGTAAGTTGCATTACATCAGAAAGAAAAAATCATTTGGGATTAACTAAACACTTCATCGTCCTGTGTCTGCTTACTTCATTAGCATTAACTGAGGTTGTTGTCTCGCCTTTCAAACGAGTCTTCTTCCACTGCTTGGATTTTACAAGTAACATAGCTTTCTGTTAGGATCATTTATTGTGTTCTTTATATTTTAGATGCTTCCGTCTTTAGTGTATTTAGTGCTTTGGTTTAGATGTTATTTGGGTTTGTAATTTACTTTATTATAAGTATTAGTTTTTGGGCTAATTGGGTTTTGGGCTTGATGGGCTTTAATATACCAACTAATGTGGTATATAAAGACCCACCAAGCCCTAGTTTCAAAAAAAGAGTTCATTATTGCAAGTATTGTGCCTCCTTGTACAAGCTAACCTAAACACTCTCAAGCTAAAATCATTCTAGGTTGCTTTCTTTGTTGCTTGCATTATATTAGATGAAAAGGGACTTACAAGTGGTATCAGAGCAAGCGTGAGGGAACTTTGAAGCCATTTTTGGAGTTTTTTGAGCTATTTTCGTCACTTCTTTTAGGCTGTTTTTGAGCTAATTTGGCTGTTTTTCTGCCTTTTCTGAGCTGTTTTTGGGGTTTCTCGGCCATTTTCTGGTATTGGGGAACTTATTCCAGCAAAAACAGCATTTCTGGGCAGATTTTGGGCATTTACAGCAAGATTTTCGGATTTTTCTGGGTTTCAGCTTGAAGATCTTCATCCTGTTCATCATTCGCGGAACAGACAAAGAATTCGCGAACCTCTCTGCTTTGCGAAGCGCCACTCTCGCGAACTTCAATTCGCGAAGTGTTCCGCTACATCCGCGAACCTCAACACGCGAACAAGGATCACGAAGCTCAGGCCACTTCACGAACCCCGCTTGATCCGCGACCTTTCGATTCGCCAACCGTCAGTTCAGCTTCGCGAATCAATTAGCCAACCCGTGATCTCACTTCGCCAAAGTAGATCACGAACCGGTCTTCAATTCGCGAACCAGCCATTTCGCGAACCCTTCGATTTCACTTATCCAGCTCAAGTTCGCGAACCCTTCGACTTCACGAATCCAGCTACAGTTCGCGAACCTCACTAACTTCAAGTTTCAACACTTCAAAGTTCCACACACGTTTAAAGATCACCCACATCTAATATATTATGGACACACTCGCCATGGGAAGCGACGTCAGACCACCAGTGCTGCGAAGAGGCGAGTTCTCTATCTGGAAGAACAGATTCTTTAACTTCCTGGAGATCAAAGACAACGGAGAGGAAATGATCAGATCACTCCAAAGCGGCCCCGAAACATTTACGACCACACTCCCCGGGGACAACACCGTGACTCCTCCCGTCCTTCCACAGATAGTACCCAAGTCTCCAGCAGACTACACTGATCTTGAAAGACGAAGCATTAGGGCAGACCTCATGGCCAAGACCTACCTCCTACAAGCCATGCCAAATGAGATCTACATTCAGGTAGATAGCTTCCAGACTGCCAAGGAAATGTTCGACGAGATCTCTAAGTTGATGCAGGGCACTAATATCGGTTTAAGAGCCAAGAAAGCCAACACATTGACGGCTTACGACTCCTTCAAGGCTCGACAGGGCGAGCCAATTGGTGAAACCTATCGTAGGTTTATGATCCAAACCAATGAGCTGCGGAAGATCAGCATCATGAAGTCCAACTTGGAGCTAAATGTAAGATTCCTTACATCATTACAGCCTGAGTGGAAGAAGATTGCCACAAATTTCAGGCAGAACAAGGACCTCGATGAAATTGACATCCACAGCATCTACGAGAGCCTCGAACAGCATTCAGATGACGTAAACGAGGGGGTGGAGGAGCAGAAGAATAAGGCTGTGGCCGACTCACTAGCCTTAGTGACGGACAAGAAAGCGCAAAGCCGAGCAAAGGCAAAGCCATCAAGATCACAAGCCCCTCCACCTCCGAAGATGACTCAGGCTCGGACTCCGATCCGGAGATGAAGGAGCTCCAGAAGCACTTGGCTTGGTAACAAAGATGATGAACAAAAAGTTCTTCAAGAAATCATCATCCTCGTCCAACAAACAAAGGATCTCGTCAGGACCCAATCCTCAGACCCGACCATTTCAGCCAGCTGAAACCAAGGCCCCAGCCGAACCAAGAAAATGCTACAACTGTGGCAAACCAGGGCACTTTGCCAATGACTGTCCCCTTCGAAGAAAAAGAAGGACGAAGAGTATTATCTCAGGAAGCTGCAGTTGATCAGGCAGAAGAATCAAGGCAAAGCACTAGTGGCCGAGCAGGACCACTGGCTCGAGGACTCCACCGATAGTGAGCCCGAGAACCTTGCCCTGATGGCACGGCTGGAAGGAGACGGATCAGACGAGGAGGAGCAGCCGGAAGCTAGCACCAGTACCAGCACGAATGAAGTAGATGAACCGTGCAACGGCGAGGAGGTATACTCTTTCAACGATAGTATGCTTTTAAAATTACAAAATAAAATAGAGGTCCTAAGTAAAGAACGTAAAAATACTAGGTCTTTAGAAAAGAAATTAGTAAAAACTCAAGCTATTCTAACCATGACACTAGAAGAGGTAGAAAGGTTAGAAAATAGCTTAAGTATGACAGAACAAGACTTAGGAAAATCTAATGATAAAGTTAGTGAACTGACAAATAGGATAGCGATCTTAGAATACAATAAAAATGAAGCTTCTAGCAATAATTCTAGAATTACAGAACTAGAAGCCCAATTAGCTAACAACCGTGCATCCCTCATTAATCGACTAAGCGATATTGGTTCCCTGAATTGTCGATTAGAAGCTGCAAATCTTAGGGTAGCTAGTCGAGATGAGGAAATTGTTAAACTAAATAAAAGACTTGAAGAGTTGACGGCGAATTATAGGAAGAGTGAGAATGAGCGAATAAATAAAACCAGCGAGTATAATCTGATGAATAGCGAACGCGCTGGGCTATATGCTAAGATAAACAGCCTAGAAGACATTATCACGAAACGAGGGCTATCAGAACTGGTATTAGAACGAACCATGTTTCTTAGTCAGCCCAAAGATACTAGGTTCTACAACCCACGAGCAGGATTAGGCTTCGTCAAGACCATCAAACCTGAAGCCAAGAAAACCCCCACTCGCTACGATGATAGTTATCTGGATCTATCGCTCATACGCTTCATTCAGTCGTCAAAAAGCGAACCAACGACAGGAGAAGGGAGCGATCGGGCCGAAAAACCGTTCGATTACTCTAGCCTGAACGAAAGTTACAAGACAAAGGAAAAACCCTCGATTGATAACTGTCTCCAGGCTAGTGCACCGCCCTCTCAAAAGGTCGTTGAAGAAGCACCGAAGAATTCGAAGCATATGGGAACGTTGCCTAGAGCTTACATCCCTTTTTCGCATAAAGAAAATTTCAAATTACGAGCATCGATGGAATCACTCGAGCAACTCTCTCAACTAGAGAAAGACATTTTACTCGCAGTAATTTCATCATTTAAGGATCAAATAAGCACTAGACCCCATACGATCCCTACACACACTCCTATCATTCTGACAACGTCACACACAAAACTCTTCAAGAATAAAGAATTAGATAAGCCGGTTATAGGTCGCACCACGAAGATCACTAACAAGACCTCTTCTGCATCGACAGGAAAAGCATCTTGGGAAAAGAGCGTGAAGTGGAGGGCAAGACAAGACGAGACAAAAGGAGACGTTGCTGTTCACAAAAAGGAGCAAACGAAAACGAAAACTAAAATGTCTCCCTTTTTGTTTTGTAAGAATCGTCTTGAGTGTGTTAATGTGTTGAAAAATGCTGCTAGTTTTATTTCTAAGTCTAAAAGGATTTCTGACCCGAAACTTTGCAGGCAACTTATTTCGCAAACCCACACACACACACTAGACTCGCAAACTAAAAGGCACACATCAAAGTCGCGAACTCTGATTTCTATACCTAACTCGCGAACTAACCCTCTCTTTGCACACTTCCCCGAAGTAAAAGCCAAGAAGGTCGCAAGCTCAAATCCCCAACCAAAGGCGAGACCACAAAATGCTTCAAGGCTCGAGAAAAAGCCAGATCAAGTATCTCGCAAAAACGAGAAGAAAACCGAGCCCAAGCATTACGTGCCCAAAATCAAAACGCAACCGCTCAAAACGAAACAAATTTGGGTCACAAAAAGGGAACTCGAATCCCTCACGACCAAATTAGGCACATGCCAGATTTGGGTTCCCAAAACAAGTCCAAGCATAGTAGATTACTTAGCTGATTCTTTATTTCATCTATGCTTGCGTGTCGAAAATAACCAAGGGGAACCCGACCGTTATCGGGTTACTGACCTCTCTTGATTATTTTTGCAGATCTGTCATGTGTGGTATCTCGATTCAGGTTGCTCCACACACATGACAGGGAGAAAAGAGCTGCTGAGCAACTACAAAGCCCGCTTTGGCGGTAACGTGCGCTTCGAAAATAATCACGCGGCTCCGATCATAGGACACGGAGACCTCATCCATGACAACCTCACAATCAGGGATGTCTCGCTCGTCGAAGGACTTGGACACAACCTCTTCAGCATTGGCCAGTTCTGCGATAGAAGGCTGACGGTCACCTTCCAGTCTGACGAATGCACCATCAGCAACGAGCAGGGTAGGGAACTCCTCACAGGCACGAGGAAGACAAATCTCTACACAATCAATCTGAAGACCCTTCGACCTTCATCCGCCATCTGTCTGATGACAAAGGCATCACACCAACAAAATGACCTTTGGCACAGACGGATGTCCCATATCAACTTCAAAACGCTGAATAAACTATACAAATATAAGCTAGTCACAGGACTCCCAGCATTGAAGTACCACAAAGAGCATCTATGTTCGGCGTGCGAATTGGGAAAGATGAAGAAGGCATCTCATTCATCAAAACACGTGGCCTCGACCTCTCGCCCACTGGAGCTGCTACACATGGATTTATGTGGACCAATGTGGATACAAAGCATAAATGGAAGAAAATACGTATTAGTCATTGTAGATGACTACTCGAGGTACACATGGACGAGATATCTTAAAACGAAGGACGAGACCCCTGAAATCATCATCTCTTTTGTGAAGACGACTCAGAACCTGCTTGAGAGCAACATCCAAGTGATCCGCACAGATAAAGGCACTGAGTTCAAGAACAAGGTCCTCAGTGACTTCTACACCTCGTTAGGAATCTCTCAGCAGTTCTCGGCCGCAAAAACCCCTCAACAAAATGGAGTAGTGGAAAGGAAGAACCGGACCCTTATCGAAGCAGCCCGGACAATGCTAATTCAATCAGGACTTCCACACTTTCTATGGGCCGAGGCAGTAAACACGGCGTGTTACACGCAAAACCGAACGAGCATTCACAAGAGATTTGGGAAGACTCCGTACGAGCTAATCAACCAAAGGGTCCCAAACATCAAATATCTACGGATTTTCGGCTGCAAGTGCTTTGTAGCTAATGACCGAGTTGATCGAGGGAAGCTCGACCCGAAGGCCATCGAAGGAGTGTTCATTGGATTTTCGGCTATTTCGAAGGCCTATAGAGTCTATCTCAAAGATAGAAGGACTGTTATGGAAGGCATAAACGTTACTTTCGACGAAGCGCCAGTGGCTTCTGAATACATCAGTTCAGGACCCGTACTACAACCGAACGCTTCTGTCCAAATCAGGCCAGAACCGGGACTAATTAGAGTGCTGACAGACGATCAGCCCAGTCCTACATTCGAGGAGGTAGCATCAACATCCCACAAGAGCGACGACGCATGGGAGCTGCTTTTCGAAGATCTAGCCATCCACGATCGTCGATCAGCTCAACCTCCTCACCAACCCCAAAATAGTGACGCACCAGCTTCTCCCGTAGGCCAACACGAAGCTGATGCATCTCCCTCAGCGTCACATATAGAAGTCACTATTTCCCCTGAAGCCTCAACTGAAGAAGACGATGAAGACATTTCCCTAGACATAGAGCCTCACTCCCCGATCGAAATTTCCAGCACTCCTGAGATAACAGGTGAAGAACCCGCACAGGACGAGCAAGAACAACCTCTCCCTCATCAAAGGAAGTGGACTCGAGCCCATCCGACGTCTCAAATTATTGGAAATCCAGACCAAGGAGTTAGTACAAGATCATCAACAATAAATGAAAATCTATATGCCTGCTTTCTCAGCCAGGCTGAGCCGAGCAAAGTTGGAGACGCGCTAAAAGACCCAGACTGGGTAAACGCAATGCAAGAGGAAATCCATCAGTTCGAAAGACTGAAAGTGTGGAAACTCGTACCGAGACCTCAAGGAAAGACGATTATCGGTACGAAGTGGGTATTCAAGAATAAGAAAGATGAAGACGGTGTCGTAATTCGCAACAAGGCAAGGCTAGTCGCGAAGGGCTACAACCAGCAAGAGGGAATCGACTACGACGAGACCTTCGCACCCGTAGCGCGAATCGAAGCAATTCGGATTTTCCTAGCCTTCGCAGCCCACAAAGACTTCACGGTGTATCAGATGGATGTCAAGACAGCCTTCCTCAACGGCGTCTTGAAAGAAGTTTACGTGGCACAGCCTGAAGGATTCGTAAGTCAAGCCCACCCTGACTACGTGTACTTCCTCGAGAAGGCACTTTACGGACTTAAGCAAGCACCCCGAGCATGGTACGAGGTGCTATCTGATTTTCTGATCGAGTCAGGCTTCACTAAAGGGCAAATCGACACCACCCTCTTCGTCAAGCGACGCAAGTCTGAAATACTACTTATTCAGATCTACGTTGACGACATTATTTTTGGATCCACAAACCCCATGTTGTGCAAGGAGTTCGGGGAACTGATGAAGACAAAGTTTGAAATGAGCATGATGGGAGAGCTCAACTTCTTCCTTGGACTGCAAGTCAAGCAACTCCCAGAAGGAATCTTCATCAGTCAATCGAAGTATATTCAAGACATACTTAAGAAGTACAACATGGAAAATTCCCCATCTAAAAGCACGCCGATGTCAACTTCGTGCAAATTAGCCTCAGATCCATCGGACAAATCAGTCAACCCGTCTACATACAGAGGAATGATAGGATCGCTTCTGTATCTGACAGCAAGTCGGCCGGATATAGTCTTCTCCACCTGCCTGTGTGCGCGCTTTCAAGCCGATCCGAAGGAGTCGCACATGCTTGCAGTGAAGAGGATCTTACGCTATCTCAAGAGCACACCGACACTCGGACTCTGGTATCCTAAGAACTCTAATTTTCAATTACTTGGTTTTACTGATGCCGACTTTGCAGGTTGTAGGATGGACAGGAAGAGCACCTCGGGTGGAATACAGTTCCTAGGTGACAAACTAGTAAGTTGGTCGTCCAAGAAACAAAACTGTGTGTCCACGTCAACCGCCGAAGCAGAGTACGTTGCTGCGGCCAGTTGCTGCTCTCAAATCCTGTGGTTGCGAACGGAATTGCAGGATTACGGGTTTGTGTTCAATAACATTCCAATTTACAGCGACTCGAAGAGCGCAATTGCCATTACCTGTAATCCCGTCCATCATTCCCGCACTAAACATATAGACCTTCGATATCACTTTATAAAAGATCATGTCGAAAGAGGCACAATCACAATGTACTTCGTTAACACCGAAGTTCAACTTGCCGATCTTTTCACAAAGGCTCTGGACGAAAAACGTTTCATGTTTCTCATTTCAAAGTTAGGCATGTTGAATCGGGAAGCATAACGCGATTTTGCCTATTTTAATCTTTTATAAAGTTTAAAAGATGATCACCATTCCAAAAATTTAGGGGGAGTAATTTTTTAGTCTTCTTATTATACTTTAACTTGAAATTTATTTTCTAAGAGTGCATATTTTGAGGGGGAGTCTTGTTAGGAAGTATGCCCTCGGAATGCCATACGAGGATTGGAAAAAGTATAGAGCATATACTTTTGTATAGTTCGAATAAATAAGTTTGTAAAAACTTTTAATGTATTTGAGGCATTATTATTTATTTATCGATTTAAAGTCTACTTGGCATCCGGTAGTGCGATAAATAAATAAAACCCATATGTGTGAGTTAAGCGTTTGATTCTCATGGGATGAGAGAGGACGACACCAGACGTTTTTATTCTCCGCATAGAAAATGTTCGTAAGTCTTAGGACTCTAGTAGGGTGACTAGAGTACCGATCATGACTTATCCGTCGACGACTCCAACGCGATTGTGTCAATCGCTCACTTGGGATAGTGGGAGGTCGTGGCGGGAATATGTCGGATTTGAGAGATGGACATATTTGAACACACGGCTCAATAGTCGTTCGATCACATGGCTATATCTCGGGGATGTCAATGATTGAACGATAGACTATAGTGACCTTAGACCGATGGGGTCATCGACGGAGTTGCTTTTGGGATCTCGGTTTGTCGCTAGTTTGCTAGGCCCGCCTTGTTCATGAAAAGAACATGGGTCAGGGGCGAAACGCGGCCGGAGTAACAAAAGTGATTGTCGGGCTTTAATCGCCATCGGGATTCACAGTCTCATATGAGATAAACGTCCTATAATATAATTGGGGACGGCAATCACAAAGTCTTCGGCCGAAGCATTTAAACTAACTCATGTGGGACATGGAATGTAGTTTAGTGATTGCACCTGTCACGATTATGATGTAGCATCGAGTCCAGTGAGCTTGACATTGACCATGGCTCTCACTCGATCGGGATGTATGTGAAGGGTTTAATCATATAGTGATGATCTATAGTTGGTTCGACCGAATAAGATTGGATCGCATTCGATCTCAACCGGGATCTGTCCGGTACCGCGGGATTAGCTAGGCGAATACCGGACTCGCGGATTCCTCCTGTGACGGTTGAGACGAACCAAGGGAGTCGGGCTTAAAAAGGATTACGGAATCGTATAGTAACGGCTAGACTTTCTCTAAACGCCTAACGGACTTGGAGTTCGTTGAGATTGTGTCACTTCAATATTGGATGTTGATACTTAGTTAATCTTAAGAATGGTCTTAAGTATAATTAAGACTTAAGATTGTCTTAAGTGCTTAATTAATTTACTACATAAGGGCTCAATTGCAATTAAATTAATTGAGTTAGACTTGATTAATCTATTTGCATATAGTTGGACTAAAATTGAATTAGATTCAAATTGCAAATCCTTAATAGCAAATAAGAGAATTTTTTCTTAGTGGAAGAATACTACAAAAGTGACACATATATCTTCACTAATAGTTAGTGGAAATATACTACAAAATGACAAGAATTAGTGGAATAAAATTACAAAGTGGAGTTAGTGGAAAACTACTACACTTTGAAAAGAAGTCACACTTGTCTTTTGGTTTTTGGCTTAGAGCTTAATAATAAGTCTAAGAGACTTAAGAATATAGAGAGCTAATTCTTTCCATGACTTAGAGTGTGAAAAACGAAATTAGAGAAAGAAAGAATGAGGAAAAACTAGCCAAGCTCTCCTTTGGCTTAGAGTTGAATCCCGAGCCCCGTTCGAGTTGACGCTAGCTATCCAAGGGTCACTCAACGGGCTTTACGAATCCGAATCGGCGTGACGACCTTGCTCGGGACAGTCCGAGACCAAAAAGGATTTGCTCAAGCTTCGCGTTTTCGAACGCCGTGCTGTGACGTATAAGCCACGCGCAACAAGGGTAAGGTTTCGAACCTTTAGAATAGGTTGATGTGATCAATTTCGAAAAGGTCTTGAATGACCTCGAATGATCCATTATTATGTCTTAAGACATGTATAGGATCATGGTATAAAGTTTCGGGATCGTCGGATAAGTTTTCGGGATCGAAAAATGGAACCGACGAGTCGCTGCCGAGGTCCACGGCCACGAGCATGAAGCTCACGGCCGTGAACCCATGACCCACGGCCGTGGACCAGCTTGGCCCTGGCCGTGGGCAGTGGCTGAACTTGGTCCACGGCCGTGGACCCTAATGGTCTTGGCCGTGGACCTGAGTAGCTCTCGGCCAAGCCAGACCCACGGCCGTGGGCCGTGGTGTCTCAGGCCGTGGGCCGAGCCAAAGAGAGATCCACGGCCGTGGACCTTAGTGTCTCAAGCCGTGGACCATCTTGGCTCGCAGCCAGGCCAGTCCATGGCTGACCCACGGCCGTGGGCCGTGGTGTCTCAGGCCGTGGACCATGGCAGTGGTCTCACGAGGTCTCGGGCCGGGGTGCTCGGGTCCTCGGATGTTCCCAGGACGTGTTCGTGCGAGTTTAAATGTTGAAAAATTTAAAATTCGGCCCTACACCACGGGATCAACTAAAACATGTTTCCGCTGCAACACGACGATTTTTCGAGGGCCAACGCCGTACACGGGGTGAGCCCCGACAAGTCTAAGTTAAAAATTAAGCCCACAATCACTAAAGCATTTGAGCCAATTCGCAAAATTCAAAAACCAGTATTGGGCCTTCTTTTCTCATTTTTCGGCCCAGTTCTTCAACTTCATTTTGATTCGTGAATTTAGGGTGATTCGCGAATTATCAATGTTGGGCTCCTTTCATCTTCCTGGCCCAGTTTCATTCAACTCTACTTCGCGTACTCAATGCTACTTCGCGAACTCACGCACGCTTCGCGAACCTCAAACGGGCTCATCTTACTTACGAGGCCCAAACCTTTTTGGGCCCGCGAACTTTTTACCTCTTAAAACCCTAAGTTTCACGAAGTTACAGTCGCCGTCAATTCATAAATTAGGGTTTACACTGTTCAAAATTCTCTCGATCTACTGTTCATCCGCAAGATAAAGCCACTCAAATCACGACGAATCCTGCTCCTTAGCTTCCAAATCTTCTTCTCTCGTGCGTTGCTGTGGTAAGAATAACGTTGAATCTTCATTTTCAAGCAGTTCTATACTTATCTGATGATGATTTTGGCGAATCTGGAACTTTCTGCACTTCGCGGATGATGAACACGATGAATCTTCATGATTCACGAACTCAGCCCCTTTTTGATCTTTAAAGCGCGACTTTCGAAGTCTCCAACCTGTTTTTCGCGCATTCGTCTTAGCCCACGAAGTTCTCCATGATTCGCGAACTCTTCAAAGTTCGCGAACTTGTTCCTCATTCGCAAAACTCAAAATCGCGAACCTCTTTCAAATTCGCCAATCCCTCAAGTTCGCGAACCACTCTAAATTCGTAATCATTTTTAAATCGCGAACTTATTTCTCAATTCGCAAACTTCCAGATCGCGAACCCCATGGTCTTTCGCGAATCCCTTCATGTTTCGCGAACTCAATTTCACTTCAATTCGAGAACACAATCTCAATTCGCAAAGTATTTCAGTTCTCGAACCTATTCTAACATTCGCGAAACTAGGATTCGTAAAGCTTTTAGCGAACTTACCAAACTCTCATATCGCGATCCACACTTAATTGTTTTTATCATCTGTTTCGCGAACCTTTACTTTGAATTTTCTTAACGCACTCTCACTTTTCACTTCGCGACATAAAGACTTTGAAAATTTTTAACTAATGCGCGAACTCTCCACTTAAGAAATTTTCTAAGTATCAAACTCATGATTTAAATGGGCTGAAACTGTTTTTGGGCCCAAAATCAAACATTAAATTTTTAAAGCCCAAAACACTTGAACAATTTTTGAACTCTAACTTGTTTTCACCTATTCAAATCATGTTACCTTCTGCTTCATATTACTGTATAAACTAATGGTTACTCTATCATCGCAGGTTTAACGAATCCAGGTGTTCCGAACAACAAAAAAAAAAGAAGAGGGCAAACAAAAAAAAAACAAAAAAAAACAAAAACAAAACAAAAAAAAGAGTCGCCCCACTCAAAAAATAAATGAGTACGACACCAACAGATCTGATATACCCAACGTCTAAATGAGTCTTTCCGAAGGACAATAACTTCCAACTTGACTTGGAAGTCTTCAAAGGGAAGGAATCCATTATTCCTGCCATATTGAGACACCATCACCTCTGCTACGCCTTCTCGGCCGCTGTACCAGTCCCTTCCGTCTACCTTCAACAATTTTGGGGGACACTGCAGCCGAAGGTGGCACCAGACAATAGCTTATACTACGAAGCAAAACTCGCGGGCCAGACGGTCGAGGTCACCCGCGAATTAATCCGCCATGTTCTCCGCCTACCCAGCCGACCGGAAAATGAGTATGAGGCTTCTGAGGATGAGCTTCTCGAGGGTATTCGAAGAATGGGCTACTTCACGCCCGTCAAATTCCTCTCTCAGATCCAACAGTCCATGCTCCCGCATCCATGGCGGACACTTTTTGCGCTTGTCAATAAGTGCTTCTCACCAAAGCACTCAGGGCACGACAGGTGTAACATCACGATACTGCGGATCTTCCACGGCATTGCCTTCAACAAAAACGTAGATTATGCCAAGCTCATCATGTTGGACCTCGATGACCAAATGATGCAGCGAACGAAGGGCAAGAAGACGTAGTACCTTCCATATCCGAGGTGGTTCGGGCTAATGATCCACCACTTTATGCAATCACTGCCTGGGATACCAACCCGGCCCACCGACGAATATGTCATCCCGCCAAAACTCAGGTACCTCCAGAAGGGGAAGGTCGATGAGAAATACGCACGGCGGCCGATGCCCATCCCTTCTTCCCTCTTGTCATTGGCGGAGCAGCATATGATAGAAGAATACTGCCGCCAATACAATGTATCCGCCCCCATGGTTCGAGAAAACCCCCTCGAACCTAACCCCGGGGCCACCCACATTGCCGATACAGGTCCTAGAACCGGGCCGGAGGCAGCTTCCTCATCCATTCCACAGTCATACACTCACCAACCAGCCATTCCATCAATTACCCAATCATCCACACCACCAACACCTGTCGAACAACAAATACCCGTTCGACAGCCCTCACCACCACTCATCACACCCATCCCACCACCATCTCCTGTCAGCCGCACATCGCCAATCCCGCCGACGTCGCGTGATCTTCAACGACAAATGTTGAGCGACGTCTCCGACTCGGACGGCGAAGACGGGATGCCCATACAACGCCCACCGTCCCCACCACCCTCCACGAGGCAGTCGTCGCCCGCTCCTCAACGCCAACAAATGAGCGACGACTCCTCTGACGACGACGATGACAGCACGCTTATCCATAGACGTCGTCGTATTCCTCCAATCCCCACTCCACTACAAGCCGGGTCACCCCTTAGGATAGAAGCCGCCGACATCGACCCAACGGCGCATACCACGAGCCTTAGCCATTCGGCCGGTTCCCAACAACCGGTCGTCTCAAAAAGCCCCGACCCTCAACCATCACGTCCTCCGCCTGTCACCGAACAGGCCACAACGTCCATAGAGGCGCACATGATTGAGGCGCTTCTAGGATTGGACGGAAGTCCCGATGACGACGACCCCACATCGTCTTCGTCAGAGGGCCACCGTCCGAACATCACGATCGGACGCGTGCCAACGGGACGCCTAAGTGGCCCCGGTGAGAGCTCGACCTTCGCCCGTCTGTGTGACGTGGCCCTAACGACCGGAGCGGTCCTTCTTCGTGAGGAACCGCAAGGACAGGTCGGAAGTCCAGT
The DNA here is from genome assembly GCA_028392965.1 of Lindernia subracemosa. Lineage (NCBI taxonomy): Eukaryota > Viridiplantae > Streptophyta > Magnoliopsida > Lamiales > Linderniaceae > Vandellia > Vandellia subracemosa. The sequence continues at coordinate 701,896 of JAQPCC010000081.1, read as the reverse complement.
GCCGCTTGAAGTCCCATCGATTTCCCGCAAAACTGGCCACCCCACCACTTCGGGGGTGCAAACGGAAGGCCTTCGTGGCTCCGGCGGTGATTCTCCGCACGTGACGGCGACATACCTAGAACGGAGACTTGCCGAATTTCTCGAGCAAGTGGCTGTCCCGCGCATGCAGTCACTCATTACGGCTGCTGCGTCGGACAGAGGCAAAGCTCCAGTTGTCGACGAAACCCCGTCACGTTCCCCACTACCCCCACCTCCTCATCCGAGCCCCCACACCATGCCACTGCTCGACCTATGGGACATCTTCACTGCCCGTCTCATAGGAGAGGACCCGAAGCACCCTGCGCTCGTGACGTTCCGAAAAATGCTGATCGCGCAACAAAACATACCGTCAACAGAAACGTGCCGAGACGACACCTCAACAATCCGAAGACGGCACGACGATCCTGACGACCAGGATCGCCGTGAGGGGGAGAAGCGTCAACGCCTATCTTCCTCCGGAGCATCTGTACGACGAAGTACACCAAGACAGGGCAGATCAGCAGCAGGCCCTACAACACAAACCCAACAACCCACAAGAGGAGATTCTCGAGGAAGACAAGCGGCGTCAGGGCCGAACCAAACACTCTTCCTTGGCGAAGCAACGTCGACCTCGAGAATCCATAACATACAGTCCAAAGAACCACCACCCCAAATCCTCCTTCCACCACCCACGAAGCCAGAAAAAGCCGAAGCCCACCTCTTTCGCCCTACATTGCTACACAACCGGACTTAGAGCCATTCAACCTCGAAGATTACCTCCAACCACACACTGAAGTGGAGGCGTACATTATGAACGAAGGATGGCTCAAAAGACCGGTTATAGAAGAGTTCTCAAAGGCTATGTTTGATAACGCTCGACAGCTCCTAAAGAATGCAGAGGTTGAACTTGTCAGAATAGAAGACAAGGAGCTGGAAGAAGGGGAGGACTACGAAGCAGAAATCCCCGAACTTCCTGTTCTCTTGGAGCACGCCAACCGATGGTACGACATGTACAACCCTCCGCCAAGAGAGACCCCGAAGATTCCGGAGCTCCCGTGGAAAAATGCCAAAATCGTGGCACCTTACCAGGAAGAGTTTCGGAAACGAATATGGAGGAAACCCGAGCGTATCACCAAGCCTGATGAACTGGAGCTGAGTGGGATGACTCATCTGACGGGACGAAGGGCAAGATTCTATGTCCTAAGTCTGCGAATGATGATGAGTTTCAGAGGACGCGGCGACAATCTGGATCGCCTTCGAAAAGACGAATCAAGGAAGAAAATGATCAAAAGGGTGACGGGAGTCAGAGTCGAGTACTTCAACCAAATTCCCTATCCAGTTTACAAAGTTGAAAGGAAGGACGGGAAGGTTGAAGACATCAGCGAAGCGGACCTAATCTACATTAGACACCCTGATGTCGAGAGAATATTCTCGACGTACAGGTATCTAGGACAGCTGAAAAAGGACCCTGCTTTGAAGATAGGCCTTGTTACACTCAAAAGGTTCATGTTGCGCCAGATCAATTATAATGCTTCCCACGACCTTCAGATGGCACTGGAAAGCAATATGAAGAAAGTGAACCTCACAAAGCCTAACTTCGAAGTCCCGGATGACCCTAACATCTCTGAAGGAAACGTCTTTGAAGGTGAGGACCCCTCGATAGTCTACGTCAACTACAAAGGTGAGAAGAGATTGATGAAGACCTCGGAGATCCCAAAGTTCTCCGACGGGACTCTTCAAATTATTTCAAGAAAGTTGACAAGGATTATCCATGAGATGGAAGAAGAAGACCTCGATAGCCAGATGAAGTTCAGATTACTTCGAGGGAAGATCGATGAAAGACTGGCTCTTCGAAGGTGGTTACGTAACTACGAAGTCAAGCTCGGACTTCGAAGCTCTACGTACAAGACGGTGGACCCCAAGGTCGGAGCATCCAAGCAGAAGACTTAAAAAGAACACAAAGGGGGAGATTGTTAGGATCATTTATTGTGTTTTTTATATTTTAGATGCTTCCGTCTTTAGTGTATTTAGTTCTTTGGTTTAGATGTTATTTGGGTTTGTAATTTACTTTATTATAAGTATTAGTTGTTTGGGCTAATTGGGTTTTGGGCTTGATGGGCTTTAATATACCAACTAATGTAGTATATAAAGACCCACCAGGCCCTAGTTTCAAAAAAAGAGTTCATTATTGCAAGTATTGTGCCTCCTTGTACAAGCTAACCTAAACACTCTCAAGCTAAAATCATTCTAGGTTGCTTGCATTATATTAGATGAAAAGGGACTTACACTTTCTTCATTCGAAGTAATGTTTGTCGTGTTATTTCAGTACTGTACCCTTTAAAAGTTCATGACTGACTCAACATTTCTCAATAGCCAAGAGCCCATTGAGCTTCTCTCGCCTCACTGCCTAGTCAAAAGTGGAATGGTACAGCCCAATTCATTAGAGCCCAAACCAAAGTCCATGTAGTTCTTTCTTGCTAAATTTAAATCATTTCATTGTTATCTTCTCATTTCTTCACATGGAAGCTACGTGAGAAACAAAAAAGGGAGAGAAAGAGAGAGGCATTCGAAGCTTTGATCTGGGATAGCTCTGGTTATAATTAAGTTTTATTAAGGTATGCTAGGTCATCAACGTTGATGCCATCTTTCTTCTAGTTCATTATAGAGTTGTTCTCTTCAAAAGCGAATTCTGTGCGCAGTTGCTGTTTTCTTCTAATTTGACCTAGCTACAGTTCTCCGAATCTTATGAACTTTGTTTTTGTTGAAGGCTACGTTTTTCAGGTTTCCATAGCCACTTTAATCATCTAATTCCGACACTTGTACGAATTTTAGTGAATTTTTTAAGATTCAGCTGTGATTCTAACCGAATCCGTACACTGTCTCCTAATTCTGTGATTTTGACATAGTTATACTGCTTCGAATTCTTTAAAACTGATTTCTTTGGAAATATAACTTCTGGAGATTTTCACAGCCGCTTGAATCAGCTCGTTCCGACATCCCTATGATTTGTTATGAATTTGTGAACTTGCTGCAGTGAACCTTGCTTCTACTGCCTCTGTAATTGTCTGTTTCAACTAGACATGGGAACCGGTTCAACCGATTCCGGTTCCGTGCCGGTTCCACCGGTTCCGGTTCCGGCACGGTAATTACCGGACCGGTTCCGGTTCCGGTTCCGGGTCCACAAACCCGGAACCAATTCGGAACCATACCGGTTCCTTACCGGTTCCGGACCGGTTCACCCGATACCAAAAAATCTAATTTTTAAATTCGAAAAATACCCACATTATTTTTATTATACACAGACGAGAAATGCACAAATTTTATTAAATTCGAATTGAAAAAATTCCAAATTTTTATACTAAGTTTTAATTTTTTATACCAATTTCCAATTTTTTATTAAACTCAATAGTCAATACTTAAAAAAAAATTCCAAAATTTTATTATAACTTAATACTTAAAATAAAATACCTAAAAAAATAAAATTACATAAAAAATAAAATTACATAAAAAATTACATAAAAAGAAAAAAAAAAACTATATTACATCTTCATTAATTAAAACTCTACACGATCTAGCCTCTTCGTCGTCGTCGGAACTCGAGGCTTGGAACTCATCGATTGCGTTGTCCGTTCGGTTCTTGGATTCAGCGGCGAACCAATCTTTTAAACACACGAGTATCGCAAGAGAATTCGCTTTAAGATTGGTCCGTCGATCTCCAATAATTCGACCGGACGTAGAAAATGCGGACTCAGAAGCAACGCTTGACGCTTGCACCGCTAGAACGTCTCGAGCGATAGCCGCTAGCGTCGGGTAAAGCGTTGCATTCGACTTCCACCACTGGAGAACGTCGAATCCTTCCGGTGTTTGGAAGTTGAGACTCAAATAGAGTTGAATCTCATTTGAGTTCGTAGGTGCGGCCGTCTTCCCTTTCGACTTTTGCATCCTCAACCGCTTTAGGACATCCAATGGGCCGCCTTGACTACTACCGGACCCCGTCACTCCCTCGGTCACATGCTCTGTCGAACCGCCCTGTACCTGTTGATGACTATAAAAACGGAAAAGTTCTTGGAGAGAAAGCGTAATTGACGTCTTTTGATCGTAAACATTCTTTCCAAGAAATCTCTCGTAATACTCGAAAAAAATATCAAAAGTGTCACTATCACAGCTCGGGTCGAGTAAAGCCGCCAAGCCGTGGACAATTGGAATTGTTTCCCAATATTTTTTAAATTTTGCTTCCATATGCTCCACGAAACCCGTCAAGTATGGATTATTACGGTATTCAATAAATTTATAACACATGCTAAAAAGCAACGGAATAAATAATGGCGATGTCGGATAATGAACACCGGAAAAATTTTCCGTTGCTTCCTTGAATACCTCAAGTAAAGAGACGCACAGCCCGCAAATGTCCCAATCAAACTCGGTCAAATGATGCGTCGAATCAGGGCCGAGTGCGTTGTTGTTCCAAAAATGGGTGACCAAATCTTTATAGCGCATAAATGTGCTAAGAAGGTGATATAAAGAGTTCCACCTAGTCGGAACCGGTAGGGGAAACTTCTTATACCTAAGGCCGGTCGCCTCGACCGTTTGTCTCCACGAGCGTTCGAGGCGGCGTTCCCGTAATTGCTTTGCTGCGGCTTTAAACTTGTCTATCACCTGTCCCAAAATCTCGTCGAATGCACATTTGACACATAAATTAATTACGTGACAAGCGCACCTAACATGAAGCAATCGACCGTTAAGAGGCAGAGTAAGTTGGGATCTAATTTTTTCCATATCATTATTATTAGCGCTAGCATTATCTAACGTGATAGACATAATTTTTTCCTCAATCCCGTATATTTTCGCCACATTCAAGACATACATCGCAATTGTGTGTCCCGTATGTAGCGAATCAAGGGGATCAAGGGACAAAATTTTTTTTTGCATCGTCCATGTCTCGTCTATCCAATGGCATGTCACCACGAGATAAGACTGCGACGTGACGTTCGTCCAAATATCGGTAGTTAAACTCACCCTGCAAGAAATGTTAGACAAATGTGTAATCAAACTCTTCCTATAGTCGTTAAACGTTTCTAACACGTACTTCCTAAGTGTTTTACGACCTACTTGATGGAATTCGGGTTGTATCGAACTAGTGAAGTTGATAAACCCTTCATTTTCCGCAATACAAAACGGCTCTTCACAAGTGACGACAAATTTGACAAGAGCCATTTTCGAAATTTCCCTCGTGATAACAAAATTCCTACCGGTGTGTGCGCTAATTTGTTGTTGTGTACGCTCACTACCTATCGGTTGTAACATCACCTCGTCGAATTTATGAAAACCCACTAAGTGTTTTTTCATAGATCCCGTGTAACATCACCTATCGGTTGTAACATCACCACCGCTATTAGAGATTGAGATTGTTGGGAGTATTAGAGAATTTAATTTTAAGAGTTTGAGAGAGAATGAGAGTAAGAATGTGAAAAATGAAGGTAAATAGGGGTATTTATAGATTTTTTAATATGGTATAAAAAATAAAATAAAAAATAAAAAAAAATAAAAAAAAATATCCGTTGGCAATGGCTAGAAAACTAGCCGTTACCGGTTCCGGTTCCGGTTCCGGCTATGTTTCTAGCCGTTGGGTTGTTACCGGTTCCGAACCGGAACCGGAACCGGTAACAACCGGTTCCCATCTATCGGAACCGGTCCGGTACCGGTTAAACCGGACCGGTTCCGGTTCTTGAACCGGTAAGACCGGTTCCGATTCTGAACCGGAACCGGTGACCGGTTCCGGGCCGAACCGGCCCGTTAGCCATATCTAGTTTCAACCCATCTATACTGTTCCAATGGTCCCGAAACTTGTCTTTATTGAAATATAACTTTCTCAGCTTTTCATAGCTGCTGGAATCAGATAAATCCGATAACTATACGATTTTTGATGAATTTCTGAAGTCCCTGCTGCAAACCAAGAATTTTTCTACAAATCCGATAAATCCGATAAATATCCGAGAACACGCCTTCTGTGCACGGAAGGTATGTCTGTATTATCATCTCACTGAGCTAGTGGTTTGCTCACCCCATTTATATATATTTCTTCCTAGGTTGTTAATATCTCTTTTGCCTGGAGGTTCGTCATTCTTCGATCATCGTTTTCCGCTGCTATCTTCTTCCACTTTGGTATTGTATCTTTCTTTTATGTTGGAGGATCCATTGGCGGGGATATTTTGGAAGGAGGTTGTGTTGTACATTATTCATTCGTTGACCGATGTATCAAGACACTTTATATTGTAAAGCCTCCTTCGATATCTATATCTATTTTCCTTTATCGAGTATCGTTTCTTTCGTGCGATTTGATTTCGGACTGTGAGTTGACATCGAGCCTTGCGTTTATTGAGAAACGCGGCGGCTGTCGCGCCTTCGATGCGGGTCGGGGCGTGACAGATCACAGGTGAAAATCGAAGGCAAATCGGTCTAAACATGGGACCTTTTTCAAGCTTCGCAAAACTCCAACCACGCAATCGGGGGAATGGAAAAGATTCCATTGCACGGAACAAACCTTACCATCGAAACACCACAAGGATACGATAATAATTAACATGGAGGTGATCGCAATAGAAGCACTGAAATGGTGGGGAATAATAACATGTTTGCTGGAGATAACGGCAGAGACTTTTATTATTACATAAGTGTTGTCCGTCGGCTTGAATGTATTGGGTTGCTTGATGCATCATTTAGGATGAAGTTCATTACCTGGTTTTCCTTTAAAGCTACCGAACATGGGAGAACCGCTGTGGAAGCGATCGTCGATGTCATGATTGACACTCCTGAAGAACTTGCCATACAGCTTGTTCATACTTTTTCGGGAGTTATTGCTTGACCGATCTGTATCTCATTGTTGAACTGAAGTGTTTATTGAGATTTCAGAATATATTGTGGAGTTTTTATGGTTTTATTAAACTTCTGAATATTTAAACTTTGTTGGGTTCTCAAAAATGCAGAAAAGCCTTATAAATGGAAACCTCAGTAAGTTGCATTACATCAGAAAGAAAAAATCATTTGGGATTAACTAAACACTTCATCATCCTGTGTCTGCTTACTTCATTAGCATTGACTGAGGTTGTTGTCACACCTTTCAAACGAGTCTTCTTCCACTGCTTGGATTTTAAAAGTAACATAGCTTTCTTCAATCAAACTAATGTTTGTCGTGTTATTTCAATACTGTACCCTTTAAAACTTCATGATTGACTCAACATTTCACAATAGCCAAGTAGTATAATTAACTGGTCGACAGTTCTAAATAAAGTTGCACATCTTTTGAAGACCTTAGTAGCTGTATGGTATCCGCTATGCAGCTTCTCTCGCCTCACTGCCCAGCCAACAATGGAATGGCAGAAAGAATGGTGTTGAAATGAATACTTTTATTAGCCTTTTTGTGTTATCAATATTTATGTTACTATTTGGGAAGCCAATATAGAACCAAACTCTTTATTTCTGAAGAACAACATTTCTTCAACTATTGTCAATTTTTAATTGTTGTACGTTGCTATTAGATAAAAGCCTTATCGAAAATCTTGTTGGTTGATATTTTGATTTTATTATATTTCAGAAAAATAATAACTCCAATGCTTCCAAATCTATGTCGAGCAACTCCATTAAAAAAGTACAAATCAATTTTGAACTAGCTTAACAATTTATCTAGAAAAATGAAAAGTTTGAATGTTTGAATTTTTTATGACTGTATGTAGTAACTTATTAAGTTTAGCATTTAAATGACTCTTCCACATGATCCTTGGGTATTCATCCGAATTCTCATATGCCAGGAGGAAGTCCCAAGCGGTCACACCTTCCCATCGGATTGGCATATGATATCTCTTGGTTTAGATCATTCCAAGGTATACTTAACTGAATTAATAATAAAAGACATGTAACTAATAATTAATAATATACACTGACCTAATGATAAGTGGATATATATATATATATATATATATATATATATTCAAATCTTAATTACACCTACGTGTAAAATATTTTATATATCCAGATTCATAATGTGGTGATTTATAATATGTACTGGATTACCAGTCTGACTCACCACATGTGCCTATTTAACTTGCGACATTTAATTTACCATAAGTAAAAAATTTAAAACAGAAGAGAAACACCTCGTGAAATATTGAAAAATGCAATAGAAAATTTTATTTATTAAAAACAAGTAATAAAAAAAAATTAAATGTAGCTGTTTTCATCAACATTTTTAGTTATTTGCACATTGGATGACTCAGCCATAAAATTATCGTTTTATTGATATAAAATCAATCAAGTAGTTTTAAAGAACAAACAGATGGAAAAACAAAGTCCGACAAATAGGAATAAATAAAAGTATAATTAGAAATTTCTCATTGTCTACACACAGTATATATATATATATTAGTTTGTGCTCGTGTGTGAATCGATCTTTTCTAAAGAGTTAACAACATCAGAAAGACCATAAATGAAGAATCTACACAACTTAAAAATGATAAAACTGCATGATATGCTAAACATGGCCGTAAAGAAACACAATAACTAAATAAAGTAAAAAAAGAAAAATTATATTTATAAAACCAAAATTTAGCTTTAGTAATTGAAAAGGTAAGAAACAAGCTTGCGACTTATCATTATTAAATATAATTCTTTTTGCATGTGTAAACATCGAGAAAAAATTGATACAATTTTTTATATGATATTGAATGTTTCTTGAGGTTGTCGAAAAAGTGACTTTCGTCATTTTTTAGTGAAAAACAGCATTTCAAAATTCAATAGTGAGTCTTTATTCGGTTGTCAAATCTACTTTCCATATTCGACGGCTTGTCGTTAGTTGTTATTCGGTATTTCCATTATTCTATTAATGTAAACACCTTTTTTTTTTTCAATTCAGAATTTAACATTAAATCAACATTCATAGACATAAGACCTATCTGGTTCTTTTGAAGTCCATCATAGCAACCGTTCTTAAATATATGCTTAACTTTCTGTGATGGAAAATAGATAAACCTGTAAGAATGACTTACATTTTTACCAATTGCTTTCTTTCTTTTATGTTGCTGAGAAGTTATACATCTTACAACTGGTTATCCTCTCTTTGTGGAAATTATCCAGTTTACGTATTGTAATAACAACAAAAATTATGAAATTCAGGAATACATCACAGTTGTAGAATGCCAACATCAAGTCATATGCATAGAATACTATTGAAACTGCTTTAAGGTACTTGGCATTCTCTGCCCCTTTCTTCTGAATAATTACGGACTCTTACAGTAAGAAAATAAATAAATAATGGACTTGACACTTGATCATATAAGAGTTGATTGGCAGAAAATGAATCAACTCGCCATAAATAAACACTTGGCAAGTTCGGTTGTCATGGATTGATAATCTTAGGACCCCATGACTTAGATGCTCCATGTTGAAGGGAAGGTGATGAGAATACATAAGCTTTTATGAACAAAGAGGTTTGTTTCGTCAATCTATCGTACCCGAATTTCATCAAATGACAATATGACTCTGTAGAAAATCAATGCACATGAATGGATACGGAACACGATGGTTAGATTTGGATTTGATCAATCAAAAATCGAACCGAGTCGCACCCGGTCGAATTAATGTAGTATGCATTACGTATTGAATTTTAGCTTTTTATGCTAGATTTTGCATCCATCAAATTTAAATTTTTACTAAAATTATAATAGCAATACCAAACTTCGATAAAGACAAATTGTCAAATCTCGAATGTCGAATCAATTTTCGTTACTGTATAGCGGCAACGCCCAACTGTAGAAACGGGAAATAATTTTCAATAAGAATAAAGATTGTGTCAATTATTTCTCAACTTTTATTTAATTAACATATATCACTACTATTAAAACAATAAAAATATTCTTGTAATATTTCATATATATATATAAAATAAGGTAGAAGAAATTAATATTTTGGCTTATTTATGACCTAAAGGACAAAACAAAAGGTGTTGTTCATGTTCTTTCTCGATTCAGTCCGACTCACTCTAATAAATAACTATTGATACTCTGACCAACCTCTCTCTCTCTTTCTCTTTCTCTCTCTGTCTCTCTCTCTCTCTATATATACATATATATATATCTTAAATTTCATTACTGAAAAAAAAAGCACCTGTTGAGTTCCTTTCTTCAGCTATCATGTAAAATCTATTTTTTTATGAGTTTTAACTTTTATTTTATGGATGCAGTGGCTATGGATTTTACTCCCATTAATTTTTCTATTCTAGAAGATACCGTCTATTTCTCTCTTTATTAGTAAAAAGAATGGGTTTTACTTTTATTATTGATTGTTGTCTCTTCAATAGATTTTATTACCGTTGCATGAAATTTTCTGTATTTTTTTGTTTTCCAATTGTATCAATTCTTCGGTTGTTATGTTTTCTGATTGTTTTACTCTCTAGAATTGATTAGTAACCCCAAATATTGAAAAAAAAGCACACACATAGGGCAAATTCAAATATTATTCTTTTTTCTTTTTCTTTTCTTTTTCCAAGTTTACTCAATTTATTTTACTGCGATTTTTTACTTGTTTAGTTTTTATAATATAGATCCGAATTTTGTATTTGTTTTATTATTTATTTGATTTATTTATAAATAAAAAAAAGATGTTTTAACCTGGGAATGAAGTGTACTAAATATTCCAGGGATACACGAATTACATTTTATTGTTCTTAGGAATATGACTTATAATTATGATTTGAAAATTTACGTCTGCTTATTAGGCATGAGGGAATTTATTGTGATTAGTTATACATACATTGGGTTATTAGAGGTTGAACAGTTATAAACCGAGAGATTACAGGTGAAAATGGAAGGCAAATCGGTCTAAGCTTGGGACCTTTTCAAGCTTCTCAAAACTCCAATGACGCAATCGGGGGAATGAAAAAGATTCCATTGCACGGAACAAACCTTACCATCGAACCACCACAAGGATACGATAATAATCAACATGGAGGTGATCGCAATAGAAGCACTGAAATGGTGGGGAATAATAACATGTTTGCTGGAGATAACGGCAGGGACTTTTATTATTACATAAGTGTTGTCCGTTGGCTTGAACGTATTGGGTTGCTTGATGCATCATTTAGGATGAAGTTCATTACCTGGTTTTCCTTTAAAGCTACCGAACATGGGAGAACCGCTTTGGAAGGGATCGTCGATGTCATGATTGACACTCCTGAAGAACTTGCCATACAGCTTGTTCAAACTTTTTCGGAAGTTATTGATTGACCGATCTATCTCTCATTGTTAAACTGAAGTGTTTATTGAGATTTCAGAATATATTGTGAATTTTTTATGGTTATTAAACTTCTGAATATTTAAACTTTGTTGGGTTCTCAAAAATGCAGAAAAGCCTTATAAATGGAAACCTCAGTACATCAGAAAGAAAAAATCATTTTGGATTAACTAAACACTTCATCGTCCTGTGTTTGCTTACTTCATTAGCATTGACTGAGGTTGTTGTCACACCTTTCAAACGAGTCTTCTTCCACTGCTTGGATTTTAGAAGTAACATAGCTTTCTTCAATCAAAGTAATGTTTGTCGTGTTATTTCAATACTGTACCCTTTAAAACTTCATGACTGACTCAACATTTCACAATAGCCAAGTAGTATAATTAACTCGTCGACAGTTCTCAATAAAGCTGCACATGTTTTGAAGACCTTAGTAGCTGTATGGTCTCCGTTATGCAGCTTCTCTCGCCTCACTGCCCAGTCAACAATTGAATGGCAGAAAGAATGGTGTTGAAATGAATACTTTTATAGCCTTTTTTTGTTATCAATATTTATGTTACTATTTGGGAAGCCAATATAGAACCAAACTCTTTATTTGTGAAGAACAACATGTAGGTTCCAGATTTAACATCCAACGAATTAAGATGAACTTGAACTTGAGAATTAAGATCGATTGACTCACCTTGTTGATACGCGCGGAAGCAATAGGCGAATAATCATCAATCGATCTTCATTTAATCCAATGGCTTTCTCTACAAGCAATCCAATTCCCTCTCTACAATTAAACCTATTCTACTATGATGATGAGAGAGAAATTAAAATGAGAGAAAGTCTCGCTCAAGTGTGCTCAAGTTGTATGTAAAATACACACACTTGCTCTATATATACCAAAGCATACTTTGGTATATATCACATCAGTCCCTATTTATCATTGGTCCCTAGACAAAGATAACATGACATTTGAGCACTAGAAATGGATTTCTAACAATCTCCCCCATAGTGTTCAAATGTCATTGGAGCGCCAATAGTCTTTGTCTTTAATGATCTTCAATCTTCATCATCGATTGAACACAAGAAAGGATTCCTAACAATCTCCCCCTTTGTGTTCAATTGTGGATTAGACACGTTCTTCGTTGCTTCTTCAAGAAAAGGTTGAGGGCTTCTGGAGAATCTTCTTTCTCCCCCTATGTACATGCTCCCCCTTTCTTCTTTGCAACTTTGAATTTTTATCACCTTCTTGCATAGATCAGAGTTGTGCAGATCTAAGGACATTGACTCTTCGTTTATGCTTATGCCATGGAGAGAGGTCGTGTTTGTTGTGGTTCAGCACGTGCGGTGTAAGCTCGGCTTCTTTAATGATATCACGTGCTTTGCCTCCTTGATATACTTCTCCCCCTCATGGCGATTCAATTGTATAGTCATGCCTACGGATCAAGGTGATTCCTCGTGTAAGCGCGGAGCGTGTTGATGTTGAAGTCCGGATGAAGTAACCTGAAAACGGGACCGACGACCAATCATCGTGAGACATCCCTAGATGTCACTCTTGGTCGTTGATGCAAAGTCATAAAGACTTGCATTTGAAGGGACTACGGGGCCACATAGGCAACCCGTTGACATCGTTCTAGAGTCGTGCTCCAGAAGATGGCCTGCTACCGTTGTTGTTTTGATGTTGCAACGGCAGGACTTTCTTCTGATCATAGAAGCACATTTGTCAGAAATGTGTTCAACAGAAGTTCGGGCTAGGTCACATAGACCTGCATAGTATGTATAAAAATAATGTATGTGTCCTAAAAAAAATAGAAAACTTTTTAGGCTATGGGACACACTAGACGTTTAAGTGCATAGAATAAAGTCGTGGTGTGGGGCTGTGGACCACTAGATTCAATATCTCCCGCTTCAAAGTGAAACGGTGATAGCATATGCGGTTCCCCGTGAGATATTGAAACACTTGTCTTCAGAGAGACAAATGAGTAGCTAGGAAGGGTTGTGCATGCGCCTTTGGACCCGATGAGGCGTCTTCTACCCGGGATCTGAAAAATCAGTCCTGTACCTATAATGGTTATGGCCCGGATAGTTTGTGGTTGATGTGTAATGATTATATCGTGATTCGCTCAAAACCCTCACATACACTCGGGGTTGTTCCTGGGATAGGTACAGTTTGGGATTAACTGAACCATGGGAACAGGTATGTGAACACCTCTTTTTGTGTCTTTGCGCTTTTTGGGTTGAGGTAGCACTCCCCGTCAAAGTACGAAAGTTGTCTTCAGGGCATCCCCCTTTTTTTTTAAGCTCTTGCGCCGTTTTAGGTAACTCTCCCCCTAAAATGGTGCGCTTGTAACAATATGATGCCCCTGCTCCCCCTAAATCGATGCGCTTTTTTAGGATTGCATATTACAAAGATCAAGCGCCATTTATACATGGAGTAACACTCCCCCTTAAATGTGCCTTCTGCACTCATAAGTATCACTCCCCCTAAACCATATACGCTTGTTATATGAGAACTATAGTAATGTGCTCTCTTTTTTTTAAGTTCATGCGCTTTGTCTATCTGTCTATCCACTCCCCATCTAAATATATAAAGAATGTAAAGACGACGTAGACAAATTTTTAGGTACTAAGAATGATACATTAGACTTCCTTTGAAACTCAATACTAAAGATGAAGTCTAATATCTAGGACAGTAATGTACCTATTTTGACAATGAAATTCAAGTCATCTTCTTTTAGCAATGAAGCTCAGAGTTTTTTTTTTTTTTTTTTTGCCTTCTTTTTCTTTTTCCTTTTTTTTATTTTGATGGCCTTCTTCTTCTTTTTTTTTTATCTTCTTTTCAGGCCCATATATATTTATATATATATATTTATATATGTATATATATATATATTTTTTAAAGGAATTGGCGAAAACTAAAAAAAACTTATAATGTGGCGAAAACAATTAGCGAAAGGAAAAGGTTCTCGCTAAAAAAAATTCGCTGAGTGTTGGCGAAAAGTAAAAGTTTTCGTTAAAAATGTTTTCGCTGAAATAGTAAGCGAAAAGTTTTTTTTTTTTTTTTTTTTTTTTAAATTTTTTGGCCTATATATATTTATATATGTATATATTTTCTTTTTAAAGGAATTGGCGAAAACTAAAAAACAAAACTTATAATGTGGCGAAAACAATTAGCGAAAAGAAAAGGTTCTCGCTAAAAAAAATTCGCTGAGTGTTGGCGAAAAGTAAAAGTTTTCGCTAAAAATGTTTTCGCTGAAATAGTTAGCGAAAAGTTTGAGGTTTTCGCTAGACTTTTCAGCGAAAAGTTTTTTTTTTTTTTTATTATTTATTATTATTTTTTATTATACCTATATATATATATATATAAAAATGGCGAAAACAGTTAGCGAAAAGAGAAGGTTTTTGCTGAAAACTGTTTTCGCTGAAATAGTGAGCGAAAAGTTAGCGAAACGTTTTTTTTTTTTTTAATGTAAAATCTAAAAAAAATATTTATTTATATAGTATGATTGCTCACATTTCATACCGATCACGGGTGTGGAGCAATCTCGAATACCACACCTGTCGGGAATTGGTGGTTGCCTGCAGCTCATATCGATTATGCGTGTGAAGCAACCCGAGGACCTACGCATAATCGGGATCCTGCAAAACAAATTAGCGGGACTTTGGTACCCATTTTTGGACGGGTCCTCCCTGATTAGCAGTAATCTTATAAAGCTCATAAGGTTCAAATTTGGAATTAAAATTAGCAGATAAAGTAGTCATAGGAAGCCACGTTTGTTTATGACTACTTATTTCCATTTCTAGCTTCGGTTTCCAAATTTGTACCGTTCTGAAATTACCATTTTTAGCACGGGTGAATGTGTGTCTATTGTTAGTTGAGAAAATTTTCTCTTTCGCCAGTCGTTGAAGATGTTTTTCAGATTTGACTTTGACTGAGTACTTGAGATAGGAATACGAACTAATAGAATCAATAGCATTCAATATAGAATTGTCGTATTTCCTATTAGGAAGAATCACATCATTCACATAGGTGTTTTCATAAAATGAACTACTTTTATTTTTTAGACAATTAGTATTTTTAGACATTTCAGTTTTAGGAGAGAATGTATAATTGTCTGTTTTAATATTTGTAGCTTCTTTCTTTATTCTTTCTTTCTTTATCTTTTGAATGACTTTAGAAATTACCTTTTTAGAAATAGAGGAGGAAACATTTTCGCTTGTTTTGATAAAAAATAATTTATCTTCCTCAATTCTTTCTTTCTTGATAGCTTTAGTCATTCGTGGTGTTTTCTTATTCTGTTTTGGGATATGTTTTTTAATGGTTCGCTTTTAACAGAGTAAGAAGTTGAGGTTGCGCCTATTTTGTAGGAATTTTTGAGAAATGTATTCTCCTTTTGAAGTTCATCAATTTTAGCTTGAAACCCTTTTTGCTGCGATTCCAGAAGAGAATTTAACTCGGCAATTTTGCGTTCGGTTTCTGGATTTTCACAATTAAATTCGGGTTTTATAGTTTGTATAGAATGTTCCTTAGTTGGCACTGACTCAATTGTTTGAGTCGACTTATTTAGAGACAAATTTTTTTCAGGTTGGTCTTTCTTTACCAGAAGAAGCTCTAGTTCTTTAATTTTAGAGTGTAATCTTATGCATTCTTCACAAAGATCTTTATTTTGAGCTTGATAATCTTTATTTTCCTTTAGTTCTGTTGTTTCAGAATTTGATTTAGCAAGATCATTGTTAAGTTTAGCTATTTTCTCATTAGCTAATTGAAGCTTTATTCCTAGATTGGCTTCTTCTAATAGATGTTTTCTTAGGACAACTTCATTATTGGCTAATCTTGCTTCTAATTTCTTGATCATTTGTTCGTGAAATAAATCCATTTTAATCTTTTCAGTTCAAATATAGAATTTTGAAAATTTAAGTTCAAATAATATTGGTAATTAAATTCTATATAGAATGTTGGAAATTTTAATTTTGACTAATTTCGAATAGTTCTCCAATATTAGCGTTTCAGCTCAAAAACCAATATTAAGTTCACAGATATTGTATTGGTTTTATAGAATGTTGGAAATTTTAATTTTGACTCAAAATATGTTGGATGTTATATTGATCGTCTTGTTTTGTTGATTAAAAAATATTGACTTAAAGTCTTAGCTGATTTATTTTGATTTTCAATTTATTTTGACTTTTAGTCAACTTATGCTATGTTTTCGTATTGAAATAATTTTCGGAAGTTTTAGGTATCAAATATTTTTTTTTAAAATGATTTTAAAAAAAACTTGTACTGAGAATAATTTTTTTTTTGTACCGAAAAATTTTACCAGTCCAAAAAAAATTTCGTTTACACGAAACTTTTTCGTATGAACCAGGAACCTATATAAAGTACGTACAAAAAAATTCTCAAAGTGAAAAATAAAAATTTTAGGACTTTACTACCTAAAAAAGTTTTTTGCTACCTAAAACCGTCGAAAGCTTTGTGAACAGTATGTGGCGAAAACTTTCGAGGTTTTCGCTGAAACAGTATAGTGAAAAGATTTAAGTTTTCGCTGCCCACTGTTTTTGCTAGGTATGAACTTTTCGCTAAGAAATGTAGCGAAAAGTTTAGGTTTTCGCTAGGTGTCTGGCGAAAAATATTAAGTTTTCGCTGAACACAGTGGCGAAAAGTATGAGGTTTTCGCTATGTGGCGAAAAAGTTTAGGTTTTCGCTATGTGAAGTGGCGAAAAGTTCTTTACTTTTCGCTGAAACAGTATTCTTAGCGAAACGTTTTGAGGTTTTCGCTAAAGTAAGTGGCGAAAAGTTTCAGGTTTTCGCTAAGAAGTCTAGCGAAAAGCTTAGGTTTTCGCTGAAACAGTATGTAGCGAAAAGCTTTGAGGTTTTCGCTAAGTGGCGAAAAGATTAGGTTTTCGCTAAGTTGTGATCTCTAAAACTTCTCGTGTGAACAGTGTTTGGCGAAAAGTTTTAAGTTTTCGCTGGCCACTGGTTTCCCAAGGAATGAACTTTTCGCAAAGAAATGTAGCGAAAAGTTTAGGTTTTCGTACGCAAATTTTTTCGTATGGCAAAGTTATATATTTTTTTTCGTACGCTACAGTACAACAATATAAGGTCAATGCGAAAAATTTGATAATGTGAGAGATACGAAAATTTTCGTCAATGCGAAAATAGGTACGAAAACAGTGTCATGCGAAAATTTAAGCTTGATACGAAAAAGTATGACTGGTGCGAAAAAAAAACATTTCGTGCGAAAACGTGATTTTATATGCGAAATCTTCAGATAACACTCAAATTAACACATTAAGCACGGTTAATCGACCGAAATTGATTGGGTAAGCATAGAAAACACTCGATTAACACAATCGAATCCAAAATATAGTCCAATTTAGAAATTTCAGCGAAGAACAGTTTGAAGATGAAGAAAAAAAATTCGATCGCAAATTTCAATATCAGTCCAAATTGAGCTCAATTAATCGAAGATAATCACAATTAACATCTAACAATCAATGCGCAAATAGATTTCGTTCAATATCATGCGAAAACAACAAGCAAAATTCATATGAGATCATGCGAAAAAGATAATTGGCGCGAAGAACATCATATGAAAACTGCAAAATATCTAACTAAATTCATCAATTCAACACACGATTTGGCTCTGATACCAATTGTAGGTCTCAGATTCACTCAATTATAGTTAACACACAATTAGGTTTCACATACCTCAACCTTAGATTGCGCGCGGAAGCAGCAGTGGATTGTTTGGAGGCAATCGATCAGCGAATTCTTCAAGCTTTATCGCAAATCCTTCCTTATCTTCTTTGATTGGAACGACTGGACTGAGATTCAAGCTTGATTGTGTGTTCGTTGTGAGGTGCGTGAGTGAAGTGAGTGTGAAGAGAGCTTTTTGGGTCTATTTTTGTTATTCACACTCTATTGAATTGAATTCCTTTTGTATTGATTTTAATTTTTCTTGTAAAGCTAAAATATGATGAGTAAGCTTAGATTTAGAGTTACTTACTTCATTTTCGTCCGCAGATGAGGAGGAGTCAGGTTCGTTGTGCTCTTCATTGTTGTCATCGCTTTCTTCAATTTTTGCCATGAGAGCCAAATTTTCATCGTCGCTCTCAGTAGTGTCTTCTAGCCAATGATCTTGTTCGGCCATAAGTGCTACACCGGCTTCTTTTTGTTTCGATAGTTGATGTTTTTTGGTGTAGTATTGAGTATTCTTCCTTTTTGGTGCACGGCACTCATTAGCAAAGTGGCCTGCCTTACCGCAGTTGAAGCATTTTTGAATTTCAGAAGTTGTTCTTGCTTCGGAAGATTCTCCTTTGTTTCCTTTGAATTTGGAAGTAGAGGTTCGTTGGCCGTTTGATGAAGAAGGAAATTTCTTCTTATAGAATTTCTTATTGACCACTTTGGTGAGAAGAGCTAGCTGTTTTTGTAGATCCTTGATTTCTGGGTCCGAATCTGAGTCTTGGTTTTCTTCTTCTGAAGAGGAAGATATGACCGCCTTTTTGGAGATTTTAGATGTTTTCTTTTGTTTCTCTAAAAAGAGGGCAACAGATTCGGTTGTTTCTTCTTTCTCTCTTGCTTCCTTTTTAAGTTCATTCACATCTTCAATGTGTTGAGAGAGATTATCGAAAATTGCATGAATGTTCATGTCATCAAGGTCTTTATTTTGTCTAATGTGCGTGGCTAGCTTCTTCCATTCTGGTAGAAGAGAGGACAGAAATCGAA
The DNA here is from genome assembly GCA_028392965.1 of Lindernia subracemosa. Taxonomy (NCBI): domain Eukaryota; kingdom Viridiplantae; phylum Streptophyta; class Magnoliopsida; order Lamiales; family Linderniaceae; genus Vandellia; species Vandellia subracemosa. The sequence goes on along the minus strand of JAQPCC010000081.1, from coordinate 682,887 downwards.
TGTTGATCTCCATGTTGGTCTTATGAACATTAATCTTCCTCATTTCATTGATAAGGGTGAGGAATCTTTGATAAGTGTCATGAAGATCTTCTCCGATCTTGGCTTTAAAGGAGTCATACGCAGTTAAAGTACTAGCTTTCTTTGCCTTGACTCCTATTTCTGTCCCATGCATCATCTTTGCTATTTCATCCCACATTTCTTTTGCAGTTGTCATGCTATCAATTTGCATGTAGATGTCGTTTGGGATGGCTTGCAAGAGATAGTTTTTGGCTTGATAATCAGCTCTAGCTCTAATTTTCTCAATCTCAGAGTATTCATCAGATGTTTTTAAGACCTTGGTTGGAAGAATTGGTGGATCATGAGTGGGATCTCCTGCTATAAATTTCCAGAATAGGGCTGGGCCTTCTTGCAAAGAAGAGATCATTCCACTTGATTGATCTTTACTTTCTAGAAAATTGAGGAATCTTTTCTTCCATACATTGTATTCTCCCCTTCTAAGAATAGGAGGTCTAACATCGTTTCCTAAGGAATAAGTATCCATTCTATGATCGTCTTGTTAGGATTGATTGGTCTGAAAAAAAATTGGATTGAGTTTTAAAAATGACTGATTTTCTCAAATTTTCAACGAATTTTGACTTTTAGTCAACTATGATTGGTTCTAGTTTTTCGCTCTAAATATAAGTGGCGAAAAGCTTCAGGTCTTCGATCAAACAGTAACTGGCGAAAAGCTCTGGTTTTCGCTAAGAAATGACCTGTTAAACTTCTCGTGTGAACAGTATTAGCGAGAAGCTTTAGGTTTTTGCTATTAATTCTGGCGAAAAGCTTAGATTTTCGCTAAGTGATGAAAAGTTAAACTTCTCGCGTGAACAGTATTAGCGAGAAGCTTTAGGTTTTCGCTAGTAATTCTGGCGAAAAGCTTAGATTTTCGCTAAGTGATGAAAAGTTAAACTTCTCGCGTGAACAGTATTAGCGAGAAGCTTTAGGTTTTCGCTATTAATTCTGGCGAAAACCTTTTCGCTAAGTGATTCTTATCAGCGATAACTTTAAAGTTTTCGCCGTTAAGTAAAATCAAATTAATCAAATAATAACAGAGGTAAACACTGATTTAACACCAAATACTAGATCAAGTAGCGAAAACCGCTGTTCTAATAGCGAAAACAGCTGTTCATGTGGCGAAAACAGCTGTTCATGTAGCGAAAACCACCAAACTGTTCTGATATTTCTCAGATCCTAATTTCAGCTTAATCGGTACACAGTTATCGACTAATAGGTATCGACTTAGCTTATCTATCACTCGATTAACAGAATTAACACAGGATTAACACAGAAATCAGGCAAATTAGGATGCAACAGTGACAAACCAACGATCAATCGAAAATCAGCAATTAAGCTCAATTTAAAACAATCGATGTAAATTCAACACCTATTCAACTAACAAGCCTGCTCTGATACCAATTGTAGGTTCCAGATTTAACATCCAACGAATTAAGATGAACTTGAACTTGAGAATTAAGATCGATTGACTCACCTTGTTGATACGCGCGGAAGCAATAGGCGAATAATCATCAATCAATCTTCATTTAATCCAATGGCTTTCTCTACAAGCAATCCAATTCCCTCTCTACAATTAAACCTATTCGACTATGATGATGAGAGAGAAATTAAAATGAGAGAAAGCCTCGCTCAAGTGTGCGCAAGTTGTATGTAAAATACACACACTTGCCCTATATATACCAAAGCATACTTTGGTATATATCACATCAGTCCCTATTTATCATAAATTACAATTTGGTCCCTAGACAAAGATAACATGACATTTGAGCACTAGAAATGGATTCCTAACACAACATTTCTTCAACTGTTGTCAATTTTTAACTGTTGTACGTTGCTATTAGATTAAAGCCTTTAAGAAAATCTTGTTGGTTGACATTTTGATTTTAGTATATTTCAGAAAAATAATAACTCCAATGGTTCAAAATCTATGTCGAGCAACTCCATTAAAAAAGTACAAATCAATTTTGAACTAGCTTAACAATTTATCTAGAGAAATGAAAAGTTTGTGTTAGGAATATTTTATTTTGTTCAATTAATTATAATTATCTTTGTTGTGTATTTATAAAAAAAAAAACTTAATTACAATGCTTTAACGATCGCGTATCCAACTAAATTAATAAAAAATATTGGTAATATTTTAAAATTTTAAAAATTATGGATTCTACTTCCGTAACTTCTGAGATGAGCTTTGACGAGAGTGATTTATATAAAGCTTTTTTTCTTTGAAGGAAGATTATAAAACCATGCGTCGTGAACATAAACACGAACGTAGGACTACCCAAACGTTAGAAACTAAGTTAGCTAGTGCACTAGAAACTATTTCTAGTCTTGAATCAAAATTAGCTAGCTCAGAAACTAACGTTTGTGAGCTAACCAAGAACCTAAATTCCTCTAAGCTAGGCCAAACTCAACTTATAAGTCACGAAAAGACTATAAGTGAGTTAGAGAGTAGACTAGATAATAATTACAAATGCTTAGTCAAGAGTTTAGAAGAAAGAGGTAGTCTTACTTGCCATTTAGAAAACGCGCGTGAGAAAATCACTAATCTTGAATCTCAAGAAGTAAAATTAAAAGCTCAAATTAGTGAACTAACAAATAAATTAAACAATTGCGAACTCGAACGCAATAATTATCTGTCTGATTTGAGCAATTCGCGGAGTAGTTTTAAACTTTTATTTGAGGAACGCAGTAAATTGCACTCTAAAGTTCATCACTTAGAGGGCATCCTTGCGAAAAAGGGTCAAACAGACCAAAGTTCCTCTAAAGACTTAGCGTCCAACGGGGAAAATAGTTTACATTCTAATAAACCTATCTCTTGTTGGGAAATTCCAGATGTTGCTAGTAAAATTGCAGAATTGAACGAAACTCTGGAATCGGAAAGAGTAGGTTTTGGAGCAGAAAAACAAAAACTTCTAGAGGAGATCTCAAATCTCAAAAATTCCCCGTCCCTACCTGTCTTAAATTATCCTTATAAAGAAATATCTCCCATTAAGCAGGATAAGGGAACACAAACTGACGCCTTTGTTCCTAAAACTGAAAAGACTTTTGCTAATAATTCTAAGTCAATGGTGACGAAAGCAAATACGCATTCTAAATCACCTTTGGCTGGCGCAGAAATGAAAAGTAAAAGCAATACGCGTAAAACTGCTAAGGAACAAAAGAATATTAGGAAGGAGAAAGGAAAATCGACATTATTTCCCAAAATCAAGGACGACATTGCTAAAGATTCTCCTTCTCCCGCTCCTATCAAAAAGGAAGTTCCTAAAGAAGAAGTCCCAAGCTCAAGCAGGCGAACTTCTCAAACTTTCAAACTCTCTCATTCTTTAAAGAATGATAGAGATGGAATTGCTTACTCGCACAAAAATACTTATTATTCTAGTAAGCTAAATTCCATCAAAATCCATCATTATAGAGTGAATGATGTGAATTCTTGTAGGCAATACGACTCATCATCTGATGACGCATATAGTGCGATAAGCTCGTATTCATACTTGAAATACCCGGTCCAGATTAAGTCTGAAAGACACCTTCTGCGACTGGTTAGGGAGAAAATCTTCAGATCTTCTAAACCTAGACACACATTCACCGGCGCTGAATTGTCATTTCCCTCTAAGGTTCACCAAACTTGGATTCCTAAATCATAAATCAAATTAAATAGGACTTTAAAGGATGATTTATGATGTATATCTGAACCAAATGTGCATAAATTGTTTTCTGCTAATTTGGGAGGACCCATACAACAATGGGTACCAAAGTCCAGATAAAGTTTTGCAGGAGCCCAATCACGTGTGGTAATTCGACGATGGTTGCTCCACACGCGTGGTTGGTATGAGACGAGAGCAACCACAAAGCCCCGATCATGAGTAGTAATTAGAAGATGGTTGCTCCATACTCATGATCGGTACGAGACGAGGGCAACCACAACTTCCAGCATGCACGGTACTCGGGTTGCTCCACATGCATGACTGGTAAGAGATGCTAGCAACCACATCCCTCATGTATGGCAATTGGACGTAGTGGCTCCACATACATGATAAAGAGAAACGACGTGAGCAACTACGACTATAAGTGGTACATTCTATCTTTTGAACTGAATTGCATAATACCACATTCATACATATTTTTAAAGTAGGTAAATTCTATATATGCATTCCATAGTAAATTTTGGCATGCATATCGAGCTGAAAAGACAATATACCTACTTTGAAAATAATAGGGTACAATATAGCTATGCATGCTTCAAAAGGACTTTTACTTTCAAATTCTTGCATGCATGCATACATGAGTCAAAATGCAAAATACTCTATTTTAAGATAGGTACATTTTCATTATGCATACAATTTTAAAATTTTCGAGCTTAAACTTTCAAGTATGCATATAAGCTGAATCGCAAAAAAATTACCTATTTTCTGTAGGAGCGTCAAAGATAGAAAACGTACATTTTAATATGCTTAGTTTAAAGAAAATTAATTCTTTAAGTATGCATCTGAACTGAAAAGAAAAAGACGTTATTTTCATCACGCTCATTTTTTTTGGGAGAAAATCTACATTTTAGGCGTGCATGCATTTAGGGGGAGTATCATTCCATATTTTCGAGGGGAGTACATTTTAAAGAATAGAAAAACTCTTACGGTGGTGCACGATTTGAGGGGGAGGAACAAAATATATATATATATAAATATATAGTTATATAGCTTTATAATATAATATAATATAATATAATATATAGTATATTATTCTATTATTATTACAATAAATATATATATGTATCTACAAAAAAAAAACAGCAAAAAAAAAAAAAAAAAAAAAAAAAAGGAAAAATCCTCTCATCATCAAGCTATTCCACCTCCCAAGACGGACTTTAACAAAAAACTCAACCCTCAAGAGTTCAAGAATCCTCAAAAGGCAAAGGTGACTTCATGGCGCTCATATTATGATGCACTCTACCGACCTGCTCCAACTTGCTGATCAAGCAGCACTCATCCAAATTGACGGATGCAGGAATTCTAGTTCCTATGGTTCAGTCAGACCAAACTGAACCTAACCCCGGAATGCAACCGAGTGTTAGTGACGATTCATACGCATAAAAGCCACCCCTATTTGGCGGTTCTTGACAAGACCACATAGCTGATGATACAAAATCCCTTACCTCACACAACATTCGGACCATCCCACATAGGTGCAGGTGCTGATTTTTATCAGCTCCCGAGTAGAAGTCGACTCATTTGGTCCAATGGCGCATGCACAACCGAGCCTTACCCACTCATCGATCTCCCAATAGACCGATGTTTCATTAAATCACGGGGAGCCATGTAAGCTATCACCGCTTCACTTGGAAGCGGGAGATATTGAACTAAGTGGTAGTCAGCCCCACACCACTAAACTTTCTTGAACACATCGAGTCTAGGTGTCCTCACTATCTAAATATTTTATAATTTTCTAGGACACATACACATTTTCTTATCTGGACTTCGTGACCAGATCAGAACTTCCATAGACACATCTCCTGTAGATGTGATTCCACGATTGGAAGGAAGTCCTGCCGTTGCAACATCAATACAACAACGGAATCAGGCCATCGTCTCGAGCTCTAGAACGATGCAAACGGGATGCCTATGTGGCCCCGGTTCTTCAAGCCCTGTCCTCACAGGCCACGTCTCGGAGTTTGTCTCTGAAGTCGCGTCGACGGATTGCCTTAGTGGCTCCGTCTGGTTATTACCATCACCGACCTGTCGTTTGTGTCCTTCTAATCTTCCTATACAAGCATGCCGATTTCGTTAACACGAATCGCCATGAGGGGGAGAAGGGGACACACATAAACAAACAGGTCGGACCACCCACCAACTTCCGCCGAGCTTACCACTCTGAAGCGGGCTCCCCTACACTTGAATGGAACATTCCAAAGGAGCCTCAACACATTTTACAACACCCCACGCGTACCTTCTTTCGGAGCCAGACAAGCTTCCTCGAGGCCGAACCAGACAACTTCCTTCGAAGAAGACGAATCCGGCGCCGAGAAGAAGAGGAGTAGACTTGACTTGACGACTTCAAACTACGGAGAAAGACCAGGATAAGATGCGATCAAAGTACAAGATCCGCGACATCATCAAAGTCAAATTTCAAGGCGTGGATCACTATCTACATCCGGTCTACAGAATATAGCGTCAAGTCAAGAGAGTCCTAGTTGAAGAGCATTCAAAGCATCTGCAAGAAGGGGAGATAGCCCTTGTAGGGGGAGATTGCTAGGACTCAAGATGTTAACGGGAAGTCTTCGTGACCCCGGTTTCTTATACGACGGATTGCGTTTGTGGCTCCGTCTCGTCATTTTCCCTGTTCGTGACGGCGATCGCCTTCGAGACACGACTACAAGACTTTGCCAAGACGTTAGAAGACCAAATCTTAACCAAAGTCCCCCGAGCGATGGAAGGCTCATCTCGAGACACCGGCAAGGCCCCCGTCACCGACAGTTTAGCCCGAGCTCCTACTGTGCCTACCAACGCCATCCTCCTTGTCCCGACGACGTGACCAACATGTCAAATCATCAAGAATCGTCAAATCAAGCAAACACCGCTGACTTTCAAAAACCGAAGTTTCCGCCTCGTGTATGTCTCTCCAAACTTCAAAGAGAACTTCCCAATCCCAACACAAGGTTGACCAAAAAGTAGGGGAAGTTGCGTCATTATTGAAAAGAGAGATCGAACACAAAAAGAAGAAAATTCTTCAAGATCCGGCAAGCAACTTCAAACACTTCCCGCATTTACGAATCGAGCTTCAAAAGATGATTAAGAAGATCTAGTGCCGAGAAGCGAAGATCAAGACACGGTGAGCTTGAAGATCTCCAAAAGAAGAGGTCAAAAGACAAGACACGGAGGAAATTCCTTTAGGACTCAGGCAAATGCACTAAGCCCCACAAAGATAATCCATGCCGAATTGAAGATTGAACACAAAGGGGGAGATTGTTAGGAATATTTTATTGTGTTCAATTAATTATAATTATCTTTGTTATGTATTTATAAAGATTCTCTTTATTAGAGGCTTAATGTAATTGGGCTTTGTTAGGGGGCCCAACTATTATATACCAACTTGTGGTATAAATACTAAAACCCTAACACATAATAAAGTGTATTGTGTGAAACTCATTTTGAAAGATAAGCTTTTAGAGAGAAGGAGCCACCCAAGCCCCTCAAGAACACACAACACCCCACGAGCTTCGATTCTTCCCATCTAATCGTGGTAAATTCGTTTTAATCTTTGTTTAGTTGGATATTCTAGGCCTTACAGTTTGAATGTTTGAATTTTTTATGACTGTATGTAGTAACTTATTAAGTTTAGCATTTAAACGACTCTTCCACATTATCCTTGGGTATTCAGCCGAATTCTCATATGCCAGGAGGAAGTCCCAAGCGGACACATCTTCCCATCGGATTAGCATATGAGATCTCTTGGTTTAGATCATTCCAAGGTATACTTGACTGAATTAATAATAAAAGGTATGTAACTAATAATTAATAATATACATTGACCTAATGATAAGAGGGCATATATTTTCAAATCTTAATTACATCTACGTGCAAAATATTTTATATATCCAGATTCATAATGTGGTGATTTATAATATATACTGGATTACAAGTCTGACTCACCACATGTGCCTATTTATACTTGCGACATTTAATTTACCATAAATAAAACATTTAAAACAAAAGAGAAACACCTCGTGAAATATTGAAAAATGCGATAGAAAAATTTATTTATAAAAAACAAGTAATAAAAAAAATTAAATGTAGCTGTTTTAGTTATTTACACATTGGATGACTCAACCATAAAATTATCGTTGTATTGATATAAAATCAATCAAGTAGTTTTAAAGAACAAATAGATGGAAAAACAAAGCCCGACAAATAGGAATAAATTCTAGTATAAATAGAAATTTCTCACCGTCTACAGTCTACACGCGATATATATATATATATATATATATATATATATTAGTTTGTGCTCGTGTGTGAATCGATCTTTTCTAAAGAGTTCACAACATCAGAAAGACCATAGATGAAGAATCTACATAACTTAAAAATGATAAAATTGCATGATATCCTAAACATGGCCGTAAAGAAACACAATAACTAAAGAAAGTAAAAAAAGAAAAATTATATTTATAAAACCGAAATTTAGCTTTAGTAATGGAAATTGTAAGAAACAAGCTTGCGACTTATCATTATTAAATATAATTCTTTTTGCATGTGTAAACATCGAGAAAAAATTGATACAATTTTTTATATGATATTGAATGTTTCTGGAGGTTGTCGACAAAGTGACTTTCGTCATTTTTTAGTGAAAAACAACATTTCAAAATTCAATAGTGAGTCTTTATTCGGTTGTGAAATCTACTTTTCATATTCGACGGCTTGTCGTTAGTTGTTATTCTGTATTTCCATTATTCTATTAATGTAAACATCTTTGTTTTTTTTTATTCAGAATTTGACATTAAACCAACATTCATAGACATATGACCTATCTGGTTCTTTTGAAGTCCATCATAGCAACCGTTCTTTGGATATATGCTTAAGTTTCTGTGATGGAAAATAGATAAACCTGTAAGAATGACTTACATTTTTACCAATTCCTTCCTTTTCTTTTATGTTGCTGAGAAGTTATACACCTTACAACTGGTTATCCTCTCTTTGCGGAAGTTATCCAGTTTACGTATTGTAATAACAACAAAAATTATGAAATTCAGGAATACATCACAGTTGTAGAATGCCAACATCAAGTCATATGTATAGAATACTATTGCAACTGTGTTAAGGTCCTTGGCATTCTCTGCCCCTTTCTTCTGAATAATTACGGACTCTTACAGTAAGAAAATAAATAAATAATGGACTTGACACTTGATCATATAAGAGTTGATTGGCAAAAAATGAATCAACTCACCATAAATAAACACTTGGCGTGTTCAGTTGTCATGGATTGATAATCTTAGAACCCCATGACTTAGATGCTCCATGTTGAAGGGAAGGTGATGAGAATACACAAGCTATTATGAACAAAGAGGTTAGTTTCGTCAATCTATCGTACCAGAACACCATCAAACGCCAATATGACTCTGTAGCAAATTAATGCACATGAATGGATACGGAAAACGATGGTTAGATTTGGATTTGATCAATCTATAGTAATATAGTTTATAGTTATCGTACAAGAATTTCATAAAACGACAGTATGACTCTGTAGCAAATCAATGCACATGAATTTGGAACACGATGGTTAGATTTGGATTTGATCAATCAAATATCGAACGGAGTCGCACCCGGTTGAATTAATGTCGTATGCATTACGTATTGAATTTTAGCTTTTATGATAAATTTTGCATCCATCAAAATAAAATTTTTACTAAAATTATAAAAGCAATACCAAACTTCGATAAAGACAAATTGTCAAATCTTGAATGTTGGAACAATTTTCGTTACTGTATAGCGGCAACGCCCAACTGTAGAAACAGGAAATAATTTTCAATAAGAATAAAGATTGTGTCAATTATTTCTCAACTTTTATTTAATTAACATATATCACTACCATTAAAACAATAAAAATATTCATGTCATATTTCATATATATATATATATATATATAAATGAAATAAAGTAGAGGCTATTAATATTTTGGCTTATTTATGACCTAAAGGACAAAACAAAGGGTGTTGTTCATGTTCTTTCTCCATTCAGTCCCACTCACTCTAATAAATAACTATTGATTCTCTAACCAACCTCTCTCTCTCTTTCTGTCTCTCTTTCTGTCTCTCTCTCTCTCTATATATATATATATATCTTAAATTTCATTAATAGCAAAACAGAGCGCCTGTTGAGTTCCTTTCTTCAGCTATCATGTAAAATCTATTTTTCTTTCAAATGAAAGTATATATGTGTTTTTTTATGAGTTTTAACTTTTATTTTATGGATGCAGTGGCTATGGATTTTACTCCCATTAATTTTTCTATTCTAGAAGGTACCATCTATTTCTCTCATTATTAGTAGAAAGAATGGGTTTTTACTTTTATTATTGATTGTTGTCTTTCTTCAATGGATTTTATTACCGTTGCATGAAATTTTTGTATTTTTTTGTTTTCCAACTGTATCAATTCTTTGGTTGGAACGTTTTCTGATTGTTTTACTTTCTAGAATTGATTGATAACCCCAACTACTGAAAAAAAAAAGCACATACATAGGGCAAATTCAAATATTATTCTTTTTTCTTTTTCTTTTCTTTTTCCAAGTTTACTCAATTTATTTTACTGCGATTTTTTAGTTGTTTAGTTTTTATAATATAGATCCGAATTTTGTATTTGTTTTATTATTTATTTGATTTATTTATAAATAAAAAAAGATATTTTAAGCGGGGAATGAAGTGTACTAAATATAGATTCCAAGGATACACGAATTACATTTTATTGTTCTTATGAATATGACTTATAATTATGATTTGAAAATTTATGTCTGCTTATTAGGCGTGAGGGAATTTATTGTGATTAGTTATACATACATTGTGTTATTAGAGGTTGAACAATTATAAACCGAGAGATCACAGGTGAAAATCGAAGGCAAATCGGTCTAAGCTTGGGACCTTTTCAAGCTTCTCAAAACTCCAATGATGCAATCGGGGGAATGGAAAAGATTCCATTGCACGGAACAAACCTTACCCTCAAACCACCACAATGATACGATAATAATCAACATGGAGGCATGATACGATAATAATCAACATGTGCATAGAATACTATTGCAACTGTGTTAAGGTCCTTGACATTCTCTGCCCCTTTCTTCTGAATAATTACGGACTCTTACAGTAAGAAAATAAATAAATAATGGACTTGGCACTTGATCATATAAGAGTTGATTGGCAGAAAATGAATCAACTCGCCATAAATAAACACTTGGCATGTTCGGTTGTCATGGATTGATAATCTTAGGACCCCATGAATTAGATGCTCCATGTTGAAGGGAAGGTGATGAGAATACACAAGCTTTTATGAACAAAGAGGTTTGTTTCGTCAATCTACAGTAATATAGTTTATGGTTATCGTACAAGAATTTCATCAAACGACAATATGAATCTGTAGCAAATCAATGCATATGAATGGATACGGAACATGATGGTTAGATTTGGATTTGATCAATCAAATATCGAACGGAGTCGCACCCTGTCGAATTAATGTCGTATGCATTACGTATTGAATTTTAGCTTTTCATGATAAATTTTGCATCCATCAAATTAAAATTTTTACTAAAATTATAATAGCAATACCAAACTTCGATAAAGACAAATTGTCAAATCTCGAATGTCGGAATAATTTTCGTTACTGTATAGCGGCAACGCCCAACTGTAGAAACGGAAAATAATTTTCAATAAGAATAAAGATTGTGTCAATTATATGTCAACTTTTATTTAATTAACATATATCACTACTATTAAAACAATAAAATATTCATGTCATATATATATGAAATAAAGTAAAAGAAATTAATATTTTGGCTTATTTATGACCTAAAGGACAAAACAAAAGGTGTTGAACGTTCAGGTCTTTCTCGATTCAACCCCACTCACTCTAATAAATAACAATTGATTCTCTAACCAACCTCCCCCTCTCCCTCTCTCCCTCTCTCTCTCTCTATATATATATATATATATATATCTTAAATTTTATTAATAGCAAAACAGAGCACCTGGTGAGTTTCTTTCTTCAGCTATCATGTAAAATCTATTTTTCTTTCAGATGAAAGTATATATGTGTTTTTTTATGTGTTTTAACTTTTATTTTATGGATGCAGTGACGATGGATTTCACTCCCATTAATTTTTGTGTTCTAGAAGGTACCGTCTATTTCTCTCTTTATTAGTTGAAAGAATAGGTTTTTACTTTTATTATTGATTATTGTCTTTCTTCAATGGATTTTATTACCGTTGCATGAAATGTTTTGTATTTTTTTGTTTTCCAATTGTATCAATTCTTCGGTTGTAACGTTTTCTGATTGTTTTACTCTCTAGAATTGATTGATAACCACAAATATTGAAAAACAAAAAACAGCACGTACATAGGGCAAATTCAAATATTATTCTTCTTTCTTTTTCTTTTATTTTTCCAAGTTTACTCAATTTATTTTACTGCGATTTTTTACCTGTTTAGTTTTTATAATATAGATCAGAATTTTGTATTTATTTTATTATTTATTTGATTTATTTATAAATAAAAAAAGATATTTTAAGCTGGGACTGAAGTGTACTAAATAAAGATAACAGGGATACACCAATTACATTTTATTGTTCTTATGAATATGACTTGTAATTATAATTTGAAAATTTGTGTCAGCTTATTAGGCGTGAGGGAATTAATTGTTATTAGTTATACATACATTGGGTTATTAGAGCTTGGAAAGTTATAAACCGAGAGATCACAGGTGAAAATCGAAGGCAAATCGGTCTGAACTTGGGACCTGTCCAAGCTTCTCAAAACTCCAACGACGCAATCGGGTGAATGGAAAAGATTCCATTGCACGGAACAAACCTTACCATCGAAACACCAACAGAATACGATAATAATCAACATGGAGGTGATCGCAATAGAAGCATTGAAATGGTGGGGAATAATAACATGTTTGCTGGAGATAACGGCATAGACTTTTATTATTACATAAGTGTTGTCTGATGGCTTGAACGTATTGGGTTGCTTGATGCATCATTTAGGATGAAGTTCATTACCTGGTTTTCCTTTAAAGCTACCGAACATGGGAGAACCGCTGTGGAAGGGATCGTCGATGTCATGATTGACACTCCTGAAGAACTTGCCATACAGCTTGTTCATACTTTTTCGGAAGTTATTGCTTGACCGATCTATCTCTCATTGTTGAACTGAAGTGTTGATTGAGATTTCAGAATATATTGTGGAGTTTTTATGGTTTTATTAAACTTCTGAATATTTAAAGTTTGTTGGGTTCTCAAAAATGCAGAAAAGCCTTATAAATGGAAACCTCAGTAAGTTGCATTACATCAGAAAGAAAAAATCATTTGGGATTAACTAAACACTTCATCATGCTGTGTCTGCTTACTTCATTAGCATTAACTGAGGTTGTTGTCTCGCCTTTCAAACGAGTCTTCTTCCACTGCTTGGATTTTACAAGTAACATAGCTTTCTTCAATCGAAGTAATGTTTGTCGTGTTATTTCAGTACTGTACCCTTTAAAAGTTCATGACTGACTCAACATTTCTCAATAGCCAAGAGCCCATTGAGCTTCTCTCTCCTCACTGCCTAGTCAAAAGTGGAATGGCAGAAAGAATGGTGTTGAAATGAATACTTTTATTAGGCTTTTTTTGTTATCAATATTTACTTTACCATTTGGGAAGCCAATATAGAACCGAACTCTTTATTTGTGAAGAACAACATTTCTTCAACTATTGTCAATTTTTAATTGTTGTACGTTGCTATTAGATTAAAGCCTTAAAGAAAATCTCGTTGGTTGACATTTTGATTTTATTATATTTCAGAAAAATAATAACTCCGATGGTTCAAAATCTATGTCGAGCAACTCCATTAAAAAGTACAAATCAATTTTGAACTAGCTTAACAATTTATCTAGAGAAATGGAAAGTTTGAATGTTTGAATTTTTTATGACTGTATGTAGTAACTTATTAAGTTTAGCATTTAAACGACTCTTCCACATGATCCTTGGGTATTCATCCGAATTCTCATATGCCAGGAGGAAGTCCCAAGCGGTCACACCTTCCCATCGGATTGGCATATGAGATCTCTTGGTTTAGATCATTCCAAGGTATACTTAACTGAATTAATAATAAAAGACATATAACTAATAATTAATAATATACACTGACCTAATGATAAGTGGATATATATATTTATATATATATATATTCAAATCTTAATTACATCCACGTGTAAAATATTTTATATATCCAGATTCATAATGTGGTGATTTATAATATATACTGGATTACCATTCTGACTCACCACATGTGCCTATTTAACTTGCGACATTTAATTTACCATAAATAAAAAATTTAAAACAAAAGAGAAAAACCTCGTGAAATATTGAAAAATGCAATAGAAAATTTTATTTATAAAAAACAAGTAATAAAAAAAATTAAATGTAGCTGTTGTCATCAACATTTTTAGTTATTTACACATTGGATGACTCAGCCATAAAATTATCGTTTTATTGATATAAAATCAATCAAGTAGTTTTAAAGAACAAACAGATGGAAAAACAAAGTCCGACAAATAGGAATAAATAAAAGTATAATTAGAAATTTCTCACTGTCTACACACAATATATATATGTATATATATATTAGTTTGTGCTCGTGTGTGAATCGATCTTTTCTAAAGAGTTAACAACATCAGAAAGACCATAAATGAAGAATCTACACAACTTAAAAATGATAAAATTGCATGATATGCTAAACATGGCCGTAAAGAAACACAATAACTAAAGAAAGTAAAAAAAGAAAAATTATATTTATAAAACCAAAATGTAGCTTTAGTAATTGAAATTGTAAGAAACAAGCTTGCGACTTATCATTATTAAATATAATTCTTTTTGCATGTGTAAACATCGAGAAAAAATTGATATAATTTTTTATATGATATTGAATGTTTCTTGAGGTTGTCGACAAAGTGACTTTCGTCATATTGAAACTGCTTTAAGGTACTTGGCATTCTCTGCCCCTTTCTTCTGAATAATTACGGACTCTTACAGTAAGAAAATAAATAAATACTAGACTTGACACTTGATCCTATAAGAGTTGATTAGCAGAAAATGAATCAACTCGCCATAAATACGTGAAGGGAAGGTGATGAGAATACGTAAGCTTTTATGAACAAAGAGGTTTGTTTCGTCAATCTATCGTACCAGAATTTCATCAAATTACAATATGACTCTGTAGCAAATCAATGCACATGAATGGATACGAAACACGATGGTTAGATTTGGATTTGATCAATCAAATATCGAACGGAGTCGCACCCGGTCGAATTAATGTCGTATGCATTACCTATTGAATTTTAGCTTTTTATGAAAAATTTTGCATCCATTAAATTAAAATTTTTACTAAAATTATAATAGCAATATCAAACTTCGATAAAGACAAATTGTCAAATCTCGAATGTCGGAACAATTTTCGTTACTGTAAGCGGCAACGCCCAACCGTAGAAACGGGAAATAATTTTCATAAGAATAAAGATTGTGTCAATTATTTCTCAACTTTTATTTAATTAATATATATCACTATTATTAAAACAATAAAAATATTCATGTAATATTTCATATATATATATATATATGAAATAAAGTAGAAGAAATTAATATTTTGGCTTATTTATGACCTAAAGGACAAAACAAAAGGTGTTGAACGCTCAAGTTCTTTCTCGAAGTCCCACTCACTCTAATAAATAACTATTGATTCTCTAACCAACCTCTCTCTCTCTCTCTATATATATATATATATATATCTCTTAAGTTTCATTAATAGCAAAACAGAACACCTGGTGAGTTTCTTTCTTTAGCTATCATGTAAAATCTATTTTTCTTTCAAATGAAAGTATATATGTGTTTTTTTATGAGTTTTAATTTTTATTTTATCGATGCAGCGGCTATGGATTTTACTCCCATTAATTTTTCTATTCTAGAAGGTACCGTCTATTTCTCTCTTTATTAGTAGAAAGAATGGGTTTTTACTTTTATTATTGATTGTTGTCTTTCTTCAATGGATTTTATTACCGTTGAATGAAATTTTTTGTATTTTTTTGTTTTCCAACTCTATCAATTCTTTGGTTGGAACGTTTTCTGATTGTTTTACTTTCTAGAATTGATTGATAACCCCAACTATTGAAAAAAAAAAGCACATACATAGGGCAAATTCAAATATTATTCTTTTTTCTTTTTCTTTTCTTTTTCCAAGTTTACTCAATTTATTTTACTACGATTTTTTACTTGTTTAGTTTTTATAATATAGATCCGAATTTTGTATTTGTTTTATTATTTATTTGTCTTATTTATAAATAAAAAAAGATGTTTTAACCTGGGAATGAAGTGTACTAAATAAAGATTCCAGGGATACACGAATTACATTTTAATTTTCTTATGAATATGACTTATAATTATGATTTGAAAATTTACGTCTGCTTATTAGGCATGAGGGAATTTATTGTGATTAGTTATACATACATTGGGTTATTAGAGGTTGAACAGTTATAAACCGAGAGATCACAGGTGAAAATGGAAGGCAAATCGGTCTAAGCTTGGGACCTTTTCAAGCTTCTCAAAACTCCAATGACGCAATCGGGGGAATGGAAAAGATTCCATTGCACGGAACAAACCTTACCATCGAACCACCACAAGGATACGATAACAATCAACATGGAGGTGATCGCAATAGAAGCACTGATATGGTGGGGAATAATAACATGTTTGCTGGAGATAACGGCAGGGACTTTTATTATTACATAAGTGTTGTCCGTTGGCTTGAACATATTGGGTTGCTTGATGCATCATTTAGGATGAAGTTCATTACCTGGTTTTCCTTTAAAGCTACCGAACATGGGAGAACCGCTTTGGAAGGGATCGTCGATGTCATGATTGACACTCCTGAAGAACTTGCCATACAGCTTGTTCATACTTTTTCGGAAGTTATTGCTTGACCGATCTTTCTCTCATTGTTGAACTGAAGTGTTTATTGAGATTTCAGAATATATTGTGAAGTTTTTATGGTTATGAAACTTCTGAATATTTAAACTTTGTTGGGCTCTCAAAAATGCAGAAAAGCCTTATAAATGGAAACCTCGGAACATCAGAAAGAAAAAATCATTTTGGACTAACTAAACACTTCATCGTCCTGTGTTTGCTTACTTCATTTGCATTGACTGAGGTTGTTGTCACACCTTTCAAACGAGTCTTCTTCCACTGCTTGGATTTTAGAAGTAACATAGCTTTCTTCAATCAAAGTAATGTTTGTCGTGTTATTTCAATACTGTATGTACCCTTCAAAACTTTATGACTGACTCAACATTTCACAATAGCCAAGTAGTATAATTAACTCGTCGACAGTTCTCAATAAAGCTGCACATGTTTTGAAGAACTTAGTAGCTGTATGGTATCCGCTATGCAGCTTCTCTCGCCTCACTGCCCAGTCAACAATGGAATGGCAGAAAGAATGGTGTTGAAATGAATACTTTTATTAGCCTTTTTTTGTTATCAATATTTATGTTACTATTTGGGAAGCCAATATAGAACCAAACTCTTTATTTGTGAAGAACAACATTTCTTCAACTGTTGTCAATTTTTAATTGTTGTACGTTGCTATTAGATTAAAGCCTTAAAGTAAATCTTGTTGGTTGACATTTTGATTTTATTATATTTCCGAAAAATAATAACTCCAATGGTTCAAAATCTATGTCGACCAACTCCATTAAAAAAGTACAAATCAATTTTGAACTAGCTTAACAATTTATCTAGAGAATTGAAAAGTTTGAATGTTTGAATTTTTTATGACTGTATGTAGTAACTTATTAAGTTTAGCATTTAAACGACTCTTCCACATTATCCTTGGGTATTCAGCCGAATTCTCATATGCCAGGAGGAAGTCCCAAGCGTACACATCTTCCCATCGGATTGGCATATGAGATCTCTTGGTTTAGATCATTCCAAGGTATACGTGACTGAATTAATAATAAAAGGTATGTAACTAATAATTAATAATATACACTGACCTAATGATAAGAGGGCATATATTTTCAAATCTTAATTACATCTACGCGCAAAATATTTTATATATCCAGATTCATAATGTGGTGATTTATAATATATACTGGATTACAAGTCTGACTCACCACATGTGCCTATTTATACTTGTGATATTTAATTTACCATATATAAAAAATTTAAAACAAAAGAGAAACACCTCGTGAAATATTGAAAAATGCGATAGAAAAATTTATTTATAAAAAACAAGTAAGAAAAAAAATTAAATGTAGCTGTTTTTAGTTATTTACACATTGGATGACTCAACCATAAAATTATCGGTGTATTGATATAAAATCAATCAAGTAGTTTTCAAGAACAAACAGATGGAAAAACAAAGCCCGACAAATAGGAATAAATTCTAGTATAATTAGAAATTTCTCACCGTCTACAGTCTACACAGAATATATATATATATATATATATATATTAGTTTGTGCTCGTGTGTGAATCGATCTCTTCTAAAGAGTTCACAACATCAGAAAGACCATAGATGAAGAATCTAAACTTAAAAATGATAAAATTCCATGATATCCTAAACATGGCCGTAAAGAAACACAATAACTAAAGAAAGTAAAAAAAGAAAAATTATATTTATAAAACCGAAATTTAGCTTTAGTAGTTGAAATTGTAAGAAACAAGCTTGCGACTTATCATTATTAAATATAATTCTTTTTGCATGTGTAAACATCGAGAAAAAATTGATACAATTTTTTATATGATATTGAATGTTTCTTGAGGTTGTCGACAAAGTGACTTTCGTCATTTTTTATTGAAAAACAACATTTCAAAATTCAATAGTGAGTCTTTATTCGGTTGTCAAATCTACTTTTCATATTCGACGGCTTGTCGTTAGTTGTTATTCTGTATTTCCATTATTCTATTAATGTAAACATTTTTGTTTTTTTTTTATTCAGAATTTGACATTAAACCAACATTCATAGACATATGACCTATCTGGTTCTTTTGAAGTCCATCATAGCAACCGTTCTTTGGATATATGCTTAAGTTTCTGTGATGAAAAATAGATAAACCTGTAAGAATGACTTACATTTTTACCAATTGCTTCCTTTTCTTTTATGTTGCTGAGAAATTATACACCTTACAACTGGTTATCCTCTCTTTGTGGAAGTTATCCAGTTTACGTATTGTAATAACAACAAAAATTATGAAATTCGGGAATACATCACAGTTGTAGAATGCCAACGTCAAGTCATATGTATAGAATACTATTGCAACTGTGTTAAGGTCCTTGGCATTCTCTGCCCCTTTCTTCTGAATAATTACGGACTCTTACAGTAAGAAGATAAATAAATAATGGACTTGACACTTGATCATATAAGAGTTGATTGGCAAAAAATGAATCAACTCACCATAACTACACACTTGGCATGTTCGGTTGTCATGGATTGATAATCTTAGGACCCCATGACTTAGATGCTCCATGTTGAAGGGAAGGTGATGAGAATACACAAGCTTTTATGAAAAAAGAGGTTAGTTTCGTCAATCAAACGACAATATGACTCTGTAGCAAATTAATGCACATGAATGGATACGGAAAACGATGGTTAGATTTGGATTTGATCAATCTATAGTAATATAGTTTATAGTTATCGTACAAGAATTTCATCAAACGACAATATGACTCTGTAGCAAATCAATGCACATGAACTTGGAACACGATGGTTAGATTTGGATTTGATCAATCAAATATCGAACGGAGTCGCACCCGGTTGAATTAATGCCGTTTGCATTACGTATTGAATTTTAGCTTTTTATGATAAATTTTGCATCCATCAAAATAAAATTTTTACTAAAATTATAATAGCAATACCAAACTTCGATAAAGACAAATTGTCAAATCTCGAATGTCGGAACAATTTTCATTACTGTATAGCGGCAACGCCAAACTGTAGAAACGGGAAATAATTTTCAATAAGAATAAAGATTGTGTCAATTATTTCTCAACTTTTATTTAATTAACATATATCACTACTATTAAAACAATAAAAATATTCATGTCATATTTCATATATATATATATATATATATATATAAATGAAATAAAGTAGAGGCTATTAATATTTAACTTATTTATGACCTAAAGGACAAAACAAAGGGTGTTGTTCATGTTCTTTCTCCATTCAGTCCCACTCAGTCTAATAAATAACTATTGATTCTCTAACCAACCTCTCTCTCTCTTTCTGTCTCTCTTTCTCTCTCTGTCTCTCTCTATATATATATATATATATCTTAAATTTCATTAATAGCAAAACAGAGCACCTGTTGAGTTCCTTTCTTCAGCTATTATGTAAAATCTATTTTTCTTTCAAATGAAGTTTTTTTATGAGTTTTAACTTTTATTTTATGGATGCAGTGGCTATGGATTTTACTCCCATTAATTTTTCTATTCTAGAAGGTACCATCTATTTCTCTCTTTATTAGTAGAAAGAATGGGTTTTTACTTTTATTATTGATTGTTGTCTTTCTTCAATGGATTTTATTACCGTTGCATGAAATGTTTTGTATTTTTTTGTTTTCCAACTATATCAATTCTTTGGTTGGAACGTTTTCTGATTGTTTTACTTTCTAGAATTGATTGATAACCCCAAATATTGAAAAAAAAAAGCACATACATAGGGCAAATTCAAATTTTATTCTTTTTTCTTTTTCTTTTCTTTTTCCAAGTTTACTCAATTTATTTTACTGCGATTTTTTACTTGTTTAGTTTTTATAATATAGATCCAAATTTTGTATTTGTTTTATTTATTTATAAATAAAAAAAGATGTTTTAAGCTGGGAATGAAGTGTACTAAATATAGATTCCAAGGATACACGAATTACATTTTATTGTTCTTATGAATATGACTTATAATTATTTTGAAAATTTATGTCTGCTTATTATTGTGATTAGTTATTGTTAGGAATATTTTTAGATGGGTTCTTTTAGGCTTTTTAGCCTTTGTATACTTGTAATATTTATCTGTATTGTTGTTTGTAGACTTAGGCTCATTATTAGATATTTAGCTTTTCTAGGGACCAAAAGTGTAATTATGCCAAAATGATGGTATAAAGGTGGGCTAGGGCTTCCACCTCTTCAGTAGCAATGCTGAGGAATTCCACACCGGTGAGGCATGAAAAATCATTCCTGAATCCACTCACTGTACGGTGTGGTCCGAGGACGAACTAGGCGGAAGCTGGTGGGCAAGTGACACCCGAGACCGATGAGGGCGGGGAGTGATCGCCGGTGCAAAGGTGCACGGACAATGAGCGGCTCCTGGCAGGGTTCTAGGTCGGGGCCGATGAGGGCGGGAGTGATCGCCGGTGCAAAGGTGCACGGACAATGAGCGGCTCCTGGCAGGCTTCTAGGTGGAGGGGTACATGAATGAATCGGTTCCATACCCGAATGAGAGTGGTTAAAGGATTGGTATAAGAGACTTGATAAGTGCTACTCATACCACCAAGGTGCACCTTCCTTTTCGGGAGCCCATCCATAAGAACTTCAAAGTTAAGCGTGCTTGACTTGAAGTAGCACTGGGATGGGTGACCCCCTGGGAAGTTTGCTCAGGTGTGTGCGAGTGAGGACAAAGCACACTGGAAAGGCTAGTGGTGGTACAGTGAGGATAGACTATCAGTCTGTATGGGGTGGGACCAATCCCACAGGTCCCGGTACACGATCCAACAATTGGTATCAGAGCCACCGTGTTAACGAGTATGGTAACTAAACGGATTTTTAGTTCGAATTTTACAGGTTTTGCTGCCATTTTTTTAAACTCATTTTCGAACTGTTGAACACCTTGAACTGCATTTTTAGCTTCGATTTTTGGGTTTAAGCTGGAGTTTTCAGTGTTCCTAAACTGGTTTTTATCTTTTGAACTCAAAAGAAATTGTTTCCAGCATTTTTAAGAAGTTTTTAAGCCATTTTCGTACCCAGATTTACGTTTTCGGTACTAGAACTTGTGTTTTCGGTACCAGAAATCTTTAAGTCTGCAGGAAAAAGTTATCGGCATTAGAAGTTTTCGCCGCTACAGTGCCCTCTAAAGGTTTCGCAATCTCAAACGTTTTCGGCACTGAAGTTTTTGCCGCTACAGTGTCTCTAAAAGTTTTCGCAATCAGCCAAAGTTTTCGACACTGAGGTTTTCGGCGCTACTGTACATAAAGTTTTCGGTATTGAAAGGTTTTCGGTATTTAAAAACTTTTCGGCACCAAGCTTATATTGAAAGGAAAAGTTTTCGGTCTTCACAGAGAAAAGTTCTCGGCACTCACACATAGAAAAGATTTCGGTATTCAAAAACTTTTCGATTCATACATAAAACTTTTCGGCTCTCAAAAGTTCTCGGGTCAAAGCCTTGAGAAAAGATTTTGGTCAACAAAAGTTTTCGGTCTTCACAGGAAAGTTTTCGGGTCTAAGTTTTGAGAAAAGTTTTCGGTCAACAAAAGTTTTCGGTCAAACTACTGTAGTTTTCGGTCAACACGTAGTTTTCGGCCCAATTAAGTTCTCAATCCAGCTCAGAAAACTTATCGTAACCATAAAACTTTTCAATATTTAAAACTTTTCGGCACTCAAAGGTTTTCGGCATTGATATTTTAAAAATATAGTTTTGGTGTTACTGTTCATCCGCAAAAAAAAAATAAATAAATAAAATAAATAAAATAAAATAAAAAAAGTTTTCGGTGTTACTGTTCATCCGAAAAGTTTTCGGCAAAAAAAAATAAATAAATAAAATTCCAATACAAAACTTTTCGGGCCAGTACTGTTTAAACTGAGAAAATAACTAATTCATAAAAAGTTGTCGGTATTACTCCTCTTAAAAGTTTTCACAAATGATTATAAAAAGTTTTCGGTATTTAACTGTTTCAGTTTCGTAAAAATCTTCGAAATTTTTTTTCAAAAGTTCTGGCATTCTGTGACACTCGAAACTCAAAAGTTTTCGGGTTAGACACTAAAACTTTTCGGTACAGAAAAAGTTTTCGGTATTCACCTTAGGAACTTTTCGGCATTTCACTGTTTCGAAATTTTTTACGATGAGCTATCTTTTTAAGAATTTTTTTTTCTTCTTTGCGAAAACTTACACTTTGAAAATTTTCTATGAGCAAAAGTTAGAACTTTTCGGTATAAAACTTCTCGGCAACAATACTTAGATTCTTTCTTTTAACTGCTCGAACCAAAATTCGTTTAGACCTACTCAACTATCACGTCGATCCAAGCCTAGCAACCCTCATAAAATAAATTAAAAAATATATGGATGCTTCGAAAGACAAGTGGAGGACTTCGCTTCATCTGACTCAGAGGTAAACTCTTCCGACTTGGAAAATGAACTCATTAAGTGTATCATTGCTTTGAATGAACTTAGCAAAGATCTTTAAAGGGCAAAAGGCCTGAAGGATCCCAAGCAAAGAGTAAGTGTGATCTAAGTAGTCATCAAAATGAGGAAATCCTTAAGATGCAGCTAAAAGAGACACACGAAATCATTGATTGTTTATCATCTAAGGTAGCAAAATATGATTTACAAATTATTGAGCTTATTAAAGAATTGTCTACCAGTGAACTGAACAGGAATAAAACAGTCAATGAGTTAAAATCTAGGCTAGAAAACAATCAACGTGTCCTTACTCAGAACCTCATAGAAAAGGGATGTGAAATAACACGTTCGATTAATGCTGAAGCAAGGATCTCAAAATTGGCCTAAATTAGAGATCTAACCAAATGCCTAGAAAACTCTGAGTGCGAGCGAGGTGCGTAGTCTGCAAAATATAATTGACTCTAGGAGGAACGATTGAATTTACTCTCCAAAATTTAAATATTGGAGGTCAATCTCTCAGTTAGAGCAAATGAGCTTAATAATTCGTTAACTGCCGAGACAAATGCTTCCGCTCCATATATTCAGGCAGTTATTTAGAAATTTGCAGACCTCGGCATAATTTTGGAGTCTGAACGACAAAGTTTTGCAGCTGAAAAGAGAGCTTTAATGTAACAAAATAGGTAACTTCTTGATTAGATTTCCGAGATCAAGAATCTTTCAGCAACTAAAGAAAACTCCAAAGTCCATTTAGATAGAGTGTTTTTTAACTCCAAAACGGGAGGAAATGGACGAGGGAGAATTCCTTTTTAAAGAAGAACGCATCGCCTTCTAAGTCCACAACCTCAAAACTCTTTTTTTTAAAAAAAAAACACTCCGAGCTTTCAAGGTCTTCTCCCTACGACTTTTAAAGTGATAAATTCTTTTCAGGGAGAACATCTTTTAAACAAGAACACGACTATTGCCATGACTCTTCTTTTTCAAAACTTTTACTTGAAAGCAATAGTCGTGATGAAAATATTGAAAATTTTGAAATTCTTCATCCTTCTTCTCACCGTTTAACATATTTGATCACTCACGAAGAAGTGATGAAAAGACTGCATTACAACGCACCATTCCTAGATCAAATTCATTGTCCCCACACTCGGCCAAACTAAACTACAAGTGGATTCCTAAGAATACACAAAGGCAAGTGTGGATGCCTAAATCAAAGACTCCCGTAAAGGTTGACGTCAAATTTGATTTGGCCTCCTCATCTAGAATGTGCATTTCTACTAACAACGATAAAGGACCCACTCAAAACTGGGTTCCAAAAACTTAGTTGTTTTGCAGTCCCATCATGTGTGGTAACAGAGGTTGCTCCACATGCATGGTGGGTATGAGATGACGAGCAACCGCAAGGCTCCCGGATACAACAATTCGGGATCCGTCCGTTCACGATAAAGGCTTCTACACGAAAGCGGTGTGGGATCCGAGCCTACTCTAGCAAAGCTTCTGAACATGTCAGTTCAGAACCTGGTCTGGTAACGTATATTTTATTTTATTTTAAATAAATAAAAGTTTTAAAATAAAGCTCAAGTGGAAGGTATGAATTTCCTCTTTCGAAATATGCTTTAACGTAGGGGGAGAAACCTCGATTGTGTGCCTCGAGAAAATTTATAAGAGTTTTAAAATAATATTTCTTAAAACTCGGGGACATTAATCGAGGGGGAGTAAAATTAACTTCAAAATATTATTGGGGAGCATTATTTTGAAAACTTTAAAATATTGAGGGGGAGCAAGACTGAACTTAAAATTCGAACTTTTTATTCAGGGGGAGTTTTCGAAATTACTGTGAATTATTTTCTTCTAAAACTTCCCTATATGTTTAAAATAATCTTGAGTCTTGCCACCTATAAAAAATTAATACCGAAAAATTTTGCACTTCAAATCTCGCAGTTACACATATTTCTTGTTTAAAATGTTTTCGTAACTGTAACATTTAAAGTTTTCGGTATTTTCACAACACAAAGGTATATTTTAATTATGCGTATGACAAAATATTTTCGATAAATTTAAAATTGCATACGCATACGAGCTGAATTGAAAATGCATATTGCACACAGAATTGAAAAAGATACCATTTTAACGAAGGCCGATTTGAATTTCACAAAGCGCATAAATTTCTAAGGAGTCAGACTTCATAGAATTTTCGATATATTTAAAATACTTTTTCACAATGGTACAGTTTAAATATGCATTTTTCAAAATCTTAAAATTCAAAATGCATATTGCACACAGAATTGAAAAAGATACCATTTTAACGAAGGCCGATTTGAATTTCACAAAGCGCATAAATTTCTAAGGAGTCAGACTTCATATTCATTTGTCTTGCTTTTCACAGGAAGTCAGACTTATTCTCACTCGCGCTTACATTTAAGGGTAGTCGGTCTTCCTTTTCTTTTGTGATTTTAGTTAGGGGCAGGGAAAAAGAGCGCAAACCACTTAAAAGAGGGTATTACTCAAAAAAAGGAGAGCGCATACATTTCAGGGGGAGTGATAGTTATTAGCGCAATAGGCGCATATAAAGGGGAGTATCACATCAATCATAAGGCGCCTGATTTGAAGGGTAGTAATATGCAATTTCTCAAAAAGCGCATAAATTTGGGGGGCATGCACAACCCTTCCTAGCTACTCATTTGTCTCCCTAAAGACAAGTGTTTCAGTATCTCACGGGGAACCACATATGCTATCACCGTTTCATTCGGAGGCGGGAGATATTGAACTCAGTGATCCACAGCCCTATACCACGTATTTCTTGAGCACTTTAACGTCTAGTGTGTCCTCATTGCCTAAATGTTTTCCATTTTTCTAGGACACATACATTATTTTATACACACAGTGCAGGTCTACGCGACCATGCCAGAACTTCTGTAGACGCATCTTTTATTGATGTGCTTCTATGATCAGAAGGAAGTCCTGCCGTTGCAACATCAATTACAACAACGGTATCAGACCATCTTCTGGAGCACGACTCTAGAACGATGTCAACGGGAAGCCTAAGTGGCCCCGGTTTTACACCTCCCCCGGTAAGTCTGTGTGATTTACCATCAACGATTAGAGTGTCTACCCAAATGGGTGGATTATGAGGACCGGTCGGAAGTCTTGAACCAAGTTCAAGCCACACTTCGTGTGCAAACGGAGCGCCTTAGTGGCCCCGGAGGTGATACCTGCTTTGTGACGGAGGAGCGCTTCAACCAAACCCTGGAGTCCGTCGCCACAAAATTCAAAGAAGATATTATGGTGGCCGTTCGGGACAACAGGACGAACCCAGTCGAAGACACACTCTCCTCCGTTCCTGAGCAAACGCCAAACCATCTCCACCACCCTATCCACCTCGATCTTTCTCATCCACAAACTACCCAAACCACTCCACCACCACCATTTCACCTCTGGTACTTCAAACGGAACCTGCTCCACATATCCTACATCCCCGAACATTAGCTCGCTTTATCAATCCCGACCATACTTCTTCACGAGCTACAACTTGCTTCCTCATGCGGTTGAAGACTGCCGACACTTTAACGGAGGGTCGACACCTGATCCTCGAATACCTCTGCAGTCTCAACGGCCCCAGGAGACCGAATCTATCATATATGTGACGAGGTGATCATCCCTCTTCAATGAAGACACGACGACCGTGAAAATGACCGTCGTGAGGTAGAGAAGAGACATAGAACATCGAGCACAACAAAGGGTAGGTGAAAGCACCCGAACCCACCAACACAGTCCCAGACAAGAGATAACAAAGATATTCGAGTTCAAGTCCAGACAACAACAACAAGCCCCGAGCTAGCAACGACGACCGAGCGTCCGGTGCACACTCATGTCAAGATCCGCAAAATGAAGACGCTTGATCAACTGAATATGAAGGGACTATCAAAGTTGAGGTGGAGCGACAAAACAAGAAACCTATGGATTCTCCGTGTGCCGGCACGTGCGGAAGACCAAAAGAACTTGTTCAAAGAAAAGTCGCCCCTTTTCAACAAGAGTACGAGTATACGAAAAGGACCTAGGTAGTATCAAATACCTAGAGTTCAATTTGATTTGGTGCGAAGATCATCGAAGCAAACCGCGTTCATCTTCAACGCTGCGACGTCCAACAGATGTTGTTCCTTTGCGACACCTGCAGGGCAAAGAAACCCATCGTCGGACAAGCTTACCTTGCAAACAAGGGCTTCCTTCTCCAACTTGTCAAATTTTACGGAGCCCAAGAACTACAAGCGAAGAAGAAGATAGAGCCGTGCCACATCACAGACTTAAAGACAAAAGTAAAGAACACAAAAGGGGAGATTGTTAGGAATATTTTTAGTTGTGTTCCTTTAGTCTTTTTAGTCTTTGTATACTTGTAATATTTATCTGTATTGTTGTTTTTAGACTTAGGCTCATTATTAGATGTTTAGCTTGTCTAGGGACCAAAAGTATAATTATGCCTAAATGATGGCATAAAGGTGGGCTAGGGCTTCCACTTGTGTTATCCTTCAATTGAAAGAAATCCCCACTTGAGAAAAAGGGGCAGCCGCCACCTCTCTCTCTCTCTCTCACTGTTCTATCAACGAAAACACATAAAGGAGAGAAGAGAGCAAAATCCATATAAATCCCGAGGGTTGCTGGGTTTTGGTGACCTACAATAGGTATCAGAGCTAGAGGGACGCACCGGTGTGGGGGGGGGGGGGGGAATGTTAGGTATGGGACTAATGTTCCCTTGAGCCGGTCAAATCCGCGACTCTTAAACCCACCTCTTCAGTACAATGCTGAGGAATCTCATACCGGTGAGGCATGAAAAACCATTCCTGAATCCACTCACAGTACGATGTGGTCCGAGGACGAACCAGGCGGAAGCTGGTGGGCACGTGACACCCGGGACCGATGAGGGCGGGGAGTGATCGCCGGTGCAAAGGTGCACGGACAATGAGCGGCTCCTGGCAGGCTTCTAGGTCGGGGCCGATGAGGGCGGGGAGTGATCGCCGGTGCAAAGCTGCACGGACAAGGAGCGGCTCCTGGCAGGCTTCTAGGTGGAGGGGTACATGAATGAATCGGTTCCATACCCGAATGAGAGTGCTTAAAGGAATGGTATAACAGACTTGATAAGTGCTACTCATACCATCAAGGTGCACCTTCCTTTTCGGGAGCCCATCCATAAGAACTTCAAAGTTAAGCGTGCTTGACTTGAAGTAGCACTGGGATGGGTGACCCCCTGGGAAGTTTGCTCAGGTGTGTGCGAGTGAAGACAAAGCACACTGGGAAGGCTAGTGGTGGTACAGTGAGGATAGACTATCAGTCTGTATGCGGTGGGACCAATCCCACAGGTCCCGGTACACGATCCTACAATACATACATTGTGTTATTAGAGGTTGAACAGTTATAAACCGAGAGATCACAGGTGAAAATCGAAGGCAAATCGGTCTAAGCTTGGGACCTTTTCAGGCTTCTCAAAACTCCAATGACGCAATCGGGGGAATGGAAAAGATTCCATTGCACGGAACAAACCTTACCCTCGAACCACCACAAGGATACGATAATAATCAACATGGAGGTGATCGCAATAGAAGCACTGAAATGGTGGGGAATAATAACATGTTTGCTGGAGATAACGGCAGGGACTTTTATTATTACATAAGTGTTGTCCGTTGGCTTGAACGTATTGGGTTGCTTGATGCATCATTTAGGATGAAGTTCATTACCTGGTTTTCCTCTAAAGCTACCGAACATGGGAGAACCGCTGTGGAAGGGATCGTCGATGTCATGATTGACACTCCTGAAGAACTTGCCATACAGCTTGTTCATACTTTTTCGGAAGTTATTGCTTGACCGATCTATCTCTCATTGTTGAACTGAAGTGTTTATTGAGATTTCAGAATATATTATGGAGTTTTTATGGTTTTATTAAACTTCTGAATATTTAAACTTTGTTGGGTTCTAAAAAATGCAGAAAAGCCTTATAAATGGAAACCTCAGTAAGTTGCATAACATCAGAAAGAAAAAATCATTTGGGATTAACTAAACACTTAATCATCATGTGTCTGCTTACTTCATTAGCATTAACTGAGGTTGTTGTCTCGCCTTTCAAACGAGTCTTCTTCCACTGCTTGGATTTTACAAGTAACATAGCTTTCTTCATTCGAAGTAATGTTTGTTGTGTTATTTCGGTACTGTACCCTTTAAAAGTTCATGACTGACTCAACATTTCTCAATAGCCAAGAGCCCATTGAGCTTCTCACGCCTCACTGCCTAGTCAAAAGTGGAATGGTACAGCCCAATTCATTAGAGCCCAAACCAAAGTCCATGTAGTTCTTTCTTGCTAAATTTAAATCATTTCATTGTTATCTTCTCATTTCTTCACATGGAAGCTACGTGAGAAACAAAAAAGGGAGAGAAAGAGAGAGGCATTCGAAGCTTTTGATCTGGGACAGCTCTGGTTATAATTAAGTTTTATTAAGGTATGCTAGGTCATCAACGTTGATGCCATCTTTCTTCTAGTTCATTATAGAGTTGTTCTCTTCAAAAGCAAATTATGTGCGCAGTTGTTGTTCTCTTCTAATTTGACCTAGCTACAGTTCTCCGAATCTTATGAACTTTGTTTTTGTTGAAAGCTACGTTTTTCAGGTTTCCATAACCACTTGAATCATCTAAATCCGACACTTGTACGAATTTTAGTGAATTTTTGAAGATTCAGCTGTGATTCTAACCGAATCCGTACACTGTCTCCTAATTCTGTGATTTTGACATAGTTATACTGCTCCGAATTCTTTAAAACTGATTTCTTTGGAAATATAACTTCTGGAGATTTTCACAGCCGCTTGAATCAGCTCGTTCCGACATCCCTTGATTTGTTATGAATTTGTGAACTTGCTGCAGTGAACCTTGCTTCTACTGCCTCTGTAATTGTCTGTTTCAACCCATCTATACTGTTCCAATGGTCCCGAAACTTGTCTTTATTGAAATATAGCTTTCTCAGCTTTTCATAGCTGCTGGAATGAGATAAATCCGATAACTATACGATTTTTGATGAATTTCTGAAGTCCCTGCTGCAAACCAGGAATTTTTCTACAAATTGGTGGATGATTTCGAAATTTCTCTTTGATTCTGGTTCAAATGATCTTGGACAGTACCAATGATCCATTTTGATGATCTTTAAGTAGTTTCAGGGCAGTTTCGGATATCAGAAGATCGGTTTTATGTTATAGTTAAAAAGACGTTGAATATTATCACTTGTTCGTCTAATGTTGAAGTTAAAACGTGATCTCCTATTTTAGGCAAAGGAGCGTCGACAAAGGACTCGGAAGCAGCTTCAGACGTTGGAGAAGCTTAGGCATTTATCTGTGAGTTGATAGTACGGGGACAACTTCCCTTCGCATGATGTGTGAACCTCGCGATGGGTTATTTTATGTCGTTTTCACTAGATTATATGTTATTGTTGGATTATGCATTAGCGGACCTTGCCGGCTATAGCATGTTCATATCCTTATGTTGATGAGAACTTGGGCAATTATGTTGCTTCGTGAATGGTGTTAATAAGTATTTGAACGTCTATGTGCTTTGGTGAATTGCATTCATGATTTTAGGGATATGTGACGTGACGGCATGTCACTATTCCACGTTGTTGATTTGATTTGTGGAGTTATGGCTGTGATGTCGATGATTTGTTGATATTGCATATATTCGGTTCCGAGACATTAGTAGCCCGAACTAGCCAGGATTCGGGTGAGTGAGAGTGGCATATGCTTAGTAGCCCGAACTGCCACGATTCGGGTGAGTGAGACTGGCATTAGTAGCCCGTGGCTTGGCGAGCCCGGGTAAGTGTGGCCTAACGATGTCACTTGTCCATTCGCCATCGTTGTTGGAAGGTGATCGTTAGGATTTATTACGGCCAACGTCACCGGTGTGGGACATGCATTTCACATATATTTGATATGATTTTTCATGGTCTAGTCGATACAATTGTTCATTGGCATTGTGTTTAGAGTACGGTGACGGACTCGTCTGACTCTCGACGGGGAGTTCAGTTCGAGGAGGATACGGCTACCCACGCATCGTTTATGTGATGAGTGTACGTTCTCGATGTTCTTGATATGTTTTATGATTTATTTTTATTGTCGTATTTTCCTCGTACGAGCGGTGGATACTGTTTACCTTGTAAATATGAAGTAGTCGATATATTTGGTTTGCTATATAATCATCGTTGAGAACACGCCTTCTGTGCACGGAAGGTGTGTCTGTATTATCATCTCACTGAGCTAGTGGTTTGCTCACCCCATTTATATATATTTCTTCCTAGGTTGTTGATATCTCTTTTGCCTGGAGGTTCGTCATTCTTCGATCATCGTTTTCCGCTGCTATCTTCTTCCACTTTGGTATTGTATCTTTTTTTTATGTTGGAGGATCCATTGGCGGGGATATTTTGGAAGGAGGTTGTGTTGTACATCATCCATTCGTTGACCGATGTATCAAGACACTTTATATTGTAAAGCCTCCTTCGATATCTATATCTATTTTCCTTTATCGAGTATCGTTTCTTTCGTGCGATTTGATTTCGGACTGTGAGTTGACATCGAGCCTTGCGTTTATTGAGAAACGCGGTGGCTGTCGCGCCTTCGACGCGGGTCGGGGCGTGACAGATCACAGGTGAAAATCGAAGAAAAATCGGTCTAAACTTGGGACCTTTTCAAGCTTCTCAAAACTCCTACCACGCAATCGGGGGAATGGAAAAGATTCCATTGCACGGAACAAACCTTACCATCGAAACACCACAAGGATACGATAATAATTAACAAGGAGGTAATCGCAATAGAAGCACTGAAATGGTGGGGAATAATAACATGTTTGCTGGAGATAACGGCAGAGACTTTTATTATTACATAAGTGTTGTCCGTCGGCTTGAACGTATTGGGTTGCTTGATGCATCATTTAGGATGAAGTTCATTACCTAGTTTTCCTTTAAAGCTACCGAACATGGGAGAACCGCTGTGGAAGGGATCGTCGATGTCATGATTGACACTCCTGAAGAACTTGCCATACAGCTTGTTCATACTTTTTCGGAAGTTATTGCTTGACCGATCTATCTCTCATTGTTGAACTGAAGTGTTTATTGAGATTTCAGAATATATTGTGGAGTTTTTATGGTTTTATTAAACTTCTGAATATTTAAACTTTGTTGGGTTCTCAAAAATGCAGAAAAGGCTTATAAATGGAAACCTCAGTAAGTTGCATTACATCAGAAAGAAAAAATCATTTGGGATTAACTAAACACTTCATCATCCTGTGTCTGCTTACTTCATTAGCATTGACTGAGGTTGTTGTCACACCTTTCAAACGAGTCTTCTTCCACTGCTTGGATTCTAAAAGTAACATAGCTTTCTTCAATCAAAGTAATGTTTGTCGTGTTATTTCAATACTGTACCCTTTAAAACTTCATGATTGACTCAACATTTCACAATAGCCAAGTAGTATAATTAACTCGTCGACAGTTCTCAATAAAGCTGCACATCTTTTGAAGACTTTAGTAGCTGTATGGTATCCGCGATGCAGCTTCTCTCGCCTCACTGCCCAGCCAACAATGGAATGGCAGAAAGAATGGTGTTGAAATGAATACTTTTATTAGCCTTTTTGTGTTATCAATATTTATGTTACTATTTGGGAAGCCAATATAGAACCAAACTCTTTATTTGTGAAGAACAACATTTCTTCAACTATTGTCAATTTTTAATTGTTGTACGTTGCTATTAGATAAAAGCCTTAAAGAAAATCTTGTTGGTTGATATTTTGATTTTATTATATTTCAGAAAAATAATGACTCCAATGCTTCAAAAGCTATGTCGAGCAACTCCATTAAAAAAGTACAAATCAATTTTGAACTAGCTTAACAATTTATTTAGAAAAATGAAAAGTTTGAATGTTTGAATTTTTTATGACTGTATGTAGTAACTTATTAAGTTTAGCATTTAAACGACTCTTCCACATGATCCTTGGGTATTCATCCGAATTCTCATATGCCAGGAGGAAGTCCCAAGCGGTCACACCTTCCCATCGGATTGGCATATGAGATCTCTTGGTTTAGATCATTCCAAGGTATACTTAACTGAATTCATAATAAAAGACATGTAACTAATAATTAATAATATACACTGACCTAATGATAAGTGGATATATATATATATATATATATATATATTCATATCTTAATTACACCTACGTGTAAAATATTTTATATATCCAGATTCATAATGTGGTGATTTATAATATGTACTGGATTACAAATCTGACTCACCACATGTGCCTACTTAACTTGCGACATTTAATTTACCATAAATAAAAAATTTAAAACAAAAGAGAAACACCTCGTGAAATATTGAAAAATGCAATAGAAAATTTTATTTATTAAAAACAAGTAATAAAAAAAATTAAATGTAGCTGTTTTCATCAACATTTTTAGTTATTTGCACATTGGATGACTCAGCCATAAAATTATCGTTTTATTGATATAAAATCAATCAAGTAGTTTTAAAGAACAAACATATGGAAAAACAAAGTTCGACAAATAGGAATAAATAAAAGTATAATTAGAAATTTCTCACTGTCTACACACAATATATATATATATATATATTAGTTTGTGCTCGTGTGTGAATCGATCTTTTCTAAAGAGTTAACAACATCAGAAAGACCATAAATGAAGAATCTACACAACTTAAAAATGATAAAACTGCATGATATGCTCAACATGGCCGTAAAGAAACACAATAACTAAATAAAGTAAAAAAAGAAAAATTATATTTATAAAACCAAAATTTAGCTTTAGTAATTGAAAAGGTAAGAAACAAGCTTGCGACTTATCATTATTAAATATAATTCTTTTTGCATGTGTAAACATCGAGAAACAATTGATACAATTTTTTATATGATATTGAATGTTTCTTGAGGTTGTCGAAAAAGTGACTTTCGTCATTTTTTAGTGAAAAACAACATTTCAAAATTCAATAGTGAGTCTTTATTCGGTTGTCAAATCTACTTTCTATATTCGACGGCTTGTCGTTAGTTGTTATTCGGTATTTCCATTATTCTATTAATGTAAACACCTTTTTTTTTTCAATTCAGAATTTAACATTAAACCAACATTCATAGACATAAGACCTATCTGGTTCTTTTGAAGTCCATCATAGCAACCGTTCTTAAATATATTCTTAACTTTCTGTGATGGAAAATAGATAAACCTGTAAGAATGACTTACATTTTTACCAATTGCTTTCTTTCTTTTATGTTGCTGAGAAGTTGTACATCTTACAACTGGTTATCCTCTCTTTGTGGAAGTTATCCAGTTTACGTATTGTAATAACAACAAATTATGAAATTCAGGAATACATCACAGTTGTAGAATGCCAACATCAAGTCATGTGCATAGAATACTATTGCAACTGTGTTAAGGTCCTTGACATTCTCTGCCCCTTTCTTCTGAATAATTACGGACTCTTACAGTAAGAAAATAAATAAATAATGGACTTGACACTTGATCATAGAAGAGTTGATTGGCAGAAAATGAATCAACTCACCATAAATAAACACTTGGCATGTTCGGTTGTCATGGTTTGATAATCTTAGGACCCCATGACTTAGATGCTCCGTGTTGAAGGGAAGGTGATGAGAATACACAAGCTTTTATGAACAAAGAGGTTTGTTTCGTCAATCTATAGTAATATAGTTTATAGTTATCGTACCAGAATTTCATCAAACGACAATATGACTCTATAGCAAATCAATGCACATTAATGGATACGGAACGCGATGGTTAGATTTGGATTTGATCAATCAAATATCGAACGGAGTCGCACCCGGTCGAATTAATGTCGTATGCATTACGTATTGAATTTTAGCTTTTCATGATAAATTTTGCATCCGTCAAATTAAAATTTTTACTAAAATTATAATAGCAATACCAAACTTCGATAAAGACAAATTATCAAATCTCGAATGTCGGAACAATTTTCGTTACTGTATAGCGGCAATGCCCAACCGTAGTAACGGAAAATAATTTTCAATAAGAATAAAGATTGTGTCAATTATATGTCAACTTTTATTTAATTAA
This sequence comes from Lindernia subracemosa, assembly GCA_028392965.1. Lineage (NCBI taxonomy): Eukaryota > Viridiplantae > Streptophyta > Magnoliopsida > Lamiales > Linderniaceae > Vandellia > Vandellia subracemosa. The sequence goes on along the minus strand of JAQPCC010000081.1, from coordinate 647,611 downwards.
CATATATCACTACTATTAAAACAATAAAATATTCATGTAATATTTCATACATATATATATATGAAATAAAGTAGAAGAAATTAATATTTTGGCTCAGGTTCTTTCTCGATTCAACCCCACTCACTCTAATAAATAACTATTGATTCTCTAACAAACCTCCCTATCTGTCTCTGTTTCTCTCTCTGTCTCTCTCTCTATCGCTCTCTCTCTCTCTCTCTCTATATATATCTCTCTTAATTTCATTAATAGCAAAACAGAGCACCTGGTGAGTTTCTTTCTTCAGCTATCATGCAAAATCTATTTTTCTTTCAAATGAAAGTATATATGTGTTTTTTTTTTTTAGTTTTAACTTTTATTTTATGGATGAAGTGGCTATGGATTTTACTCCCATTAATTTTTCTATTCTAGAAGGTACCGTCTATTTCTCTCTTTAGTAGTAGAAAAAATGGGTTATTGTTGTCTTTCTTCAATGGATTTTATTACCGTTGCATGAAATGTTTTGTATTTTTTTGTTTTCCAATTGTATCAATTCTTCGGTTGTAACGTTTTCTGATTATTTTACTCTCTAGAATTGATTGATAACCACAAATATTGAAAAAAAAAAATAATAAAAACAGCACATATATAGGGCAAATTCAAATATTATTCTTCTTTCTTTTTCTTTTATTTTTCCAAGTTTACTCAATTTATTTTACTGCGATTTTTTACCTGTTTAGTTTTTATAATATAGATCAGAATTTTGTATTTGTTTTATTATTTATTTGATTTATTTATAAATAAAAAAAGATTTTTTAAGTTGGGACTGAAGTGTAGTAAATAAAGATACCAGGGATACACCAATTACATTTTATTGTTCGTATGAATATGACTTGTAATTATGATTTGAAAATTTGTGTCAGCTTATTAGGCGTGAGGGAATTAATTGTTATTAGTTATACATACATTGGGTTATTAGAGCTTGGACAGTTATAAACCGAGAGTTCACAGGTGAAAATCGAAGGCAAATCGGTCTAAACTTGGGACCTTTTCAAGCTTATCAAAACTCCAAAGACACAATCGGGGGAATGGAAAAGATTCCATTGCACGGAACAAACCTTACCATCGAAACACCACAAGGATACGATAATAATCAACATGGAGGTGATCGCAATAGAAGCACTGAAATGGTGGGGAATAATAACATGTTTGCTGAAGATAACGGCAGAAACTTTTATTATTACATAAGTGTTGTCCGTCGGCTTGAACGTATTGGGTTGCTTGATGCATCATTTAGGATGAAGTTCATTACCTAGTTTTCCTTTAAATCTACCGAACATGGGAGAACCGCTGTGGAAGGGATCGTCGATGTCATGATTGACACTCCTGAAGAACTTGCCATACAGCTTGTTCATACTTTTTCGGAAGTTATTGCTTGACCGATCTATCTCTCATTGTTGAACTGAAGTGTTTATTGAGATTTCAGAATATATTGTGGAGTTTTTATGGTTTTATTAAACTTCTGAATATTTAAACTTTGTTGGGTTCTCAAAATGCAGAAAAGCCTTACAAATGGAAACCTCGGTAAGTTGCATTACATCAGAAAGAAAAAATCATCTGGGATTAACTAAACACTTCATCGTCTTGTGTCTGCTTACTTCATTAGCATTGACTGAGGTTGTTGTCTTCAAACGAGTCTTCTTCCACTGCTTGGATTTTAGAAGTAACATAGCTTTCTTCAATCAAAGTAATGTTTGTCGTGTTATTTCAATACTGTACCCTTTAAAACTTCATGACTGACTCAACATTTCACAAATAGCCAAGTAGTATAATTAACTCGTCGACAGTTCTCAATAAAGCTGCACATCTTTTGAAGACCTTAGTAGCTGTATGGTATCCGCTATGCAGCTTCTCTCGCCTCACTGCCCAGTCAACAATGGAATGGCAGAAAGAATGGTGTTGAAATGAATACTTTTATTAGCCTTTTTGTGTTATCAATATTTATGTTACTATTTGGGAAGCCAATATAGAACCAAACTCTTTATTTGTGAAGAACAACATTTTTTCAACTGTTGTCAATTTTTAACAGTTGTACGTTGCTATTAGACTAAAGCCTTTAAGAAAATCTTGTTGGTTGACATTTTGATTTTATTATATTTCAGAAAAATAATAACTCCAATGGTTCAAAATCTATGTCGAGCAACTCCATTAAAAAAGTACAAATCAATTTTGAACTAGCTTAACAATTTATCTAGAGAAATGAAAAGTTTGAATGTTTGAATTTTTTATGACTGTATGTAGTAACTTATTAAGTTTAGCATTTAAACGACTCTTCCACATTATCCTTGGGTATTCAGCCGAATTCTCATATGCCAGGAGGAAGTCCCAAGCGGACACATCTTCCCATCGGATTAGCATATGAGATCTCTTGGTTTAGATCATTCCAAGGTATACTTGACTGAATTAATAATAAAAGGTATGTAACTAATAATTAATAATATACATTGACCTAATGATAAGAGGGCATATATTTTCAAATCTTAATTACATCTACGCGCAAAATATTTTATATATCCAGATTCATAATGTGGTGATTTATAATATATACTGGATTACAAGTCTGACTCACCACATGTGCCTATTTATACTTGCAACATTTAATTTCCCATAAATAAAAAATTTAAAACAAAAGAGAAACACCTCGTGAAATATTGAAAAATGCGATAGAAAAATTTATTTATAAAAAACAAGTAATAAAAAAAATTAAATGTAGCTGTTTTTAGTTATTTACACATTGGATGACTCAACCATAAAGTTATCGTTGTATTGATATAAAATCAATCAAGTAGTTTTAAAGAACAAACAGATGGAAAAACAAAGCCCGACAAATAGGAATAAATTCTAATATAAATAGAAATTTCTCACCGTCTGCAGTCTACACCCAATATATATATATATATATATATATATTAGTTTGTGCTCGTGTGTGAATCGATCTTTTCTAAAGAGTTTACAACATCAGAAAGACCATAGATGAAGAATCTACATAACTTAAAAATGATAAAATTGCATGATATCCTAAACATGGCCGTAAAGAAACACAGTAACTAAAGAAAGTAAAAAAAGAAAAATTATATTTATAAAACCGAAATTTAGCTTTAGTAATGGAAATTGTAAGAAACAAGCTTGCGACTTATCATTATTAAATATAATTCTTTTTGCATGTGTAAACATCGAGAAAAAATTGATACAATTTTTTATATGATATTGAATGTTTCTGGAGGTTGTCGACAAAGTGACTTTCGTCATTTTTAGTGAAAAACAACATTTCAAAATTCAATAGTGAGTCTTTATTCGGTTGTGAAATCTACTTTTCATATTCGACGGCTTGTCGTTAGTTGTTATTCTGTATTTCCATTATTCTATTAATGTAAACATCTTTGTTTTTTTTTATTCAGAATTTGACATTAAACCAACATTCATAGACATATGACCTATCTGGTTCTTTTGAACCAGTGTGTTCGCTGAACGTGTTGGCGTTGAATTCCGGATGAAGTACCTGAAAAACGGGACAGACGACCGATCATCGTGAAACATCCCTAGATGTCACTCTTGGTCGTTGATGCAAAGTCACACAGACTTGCATTTGAAGGGACTACGGGGCCACATAGGCATCCCGTTGACATCGTTCTAGAGTCGTGCTCCAGAAGATGGCCTGTTACCGTTGTTGTTTTTATGTTGCAACGGCAGGACTTCCTTCTGATCATAGAAGCACATCATTTAATGATGCGTCTACAGAAGTTCTGACATGGTCACGTAGACCTGCAATATGTGTGTAAAAGAATGTATGTGTCCTAGAAAATGTAAAAAAAATTTAGGCTATGAGGACACACTAGACATTAAAGTGATCAAGAAAGTCGTGGTGTGGGGCTGTGGACCACTTTGTTCAATATCTCCCGCTTCCAAATGAAACGGTGATAGCATATGCGGTTCCCCGTGAGATATTGAAACATCTGTCTTTAGGGAGACAAATGAGTAGCTAGGAAGGGTCGTGCATGCGCCTTTGGACCAGATGAAGCGTCTTCTACCCGGGATCTGATAAATCAGTCCTGTACCTATATGGTTATGGCCCGGATAGTTTGTGGTTGAGTTGTAAGGATGTCATCGTGATACGCTCAATACCCTCACATACACTCGGGGTTTGTTCCTGGGTTAGGATCAGTTGGGTCTACTAAACCTTCGGAACAGGTATGTGAACAACTCTTTTGTGTCCATGCGCTTGTTGGCATTTAGGTAGCACTCCCTCTTCAAAGCATGAAGGTTGTCTTTAGGGCATTCCCTTTTAAGCTCTAGCGCTGTTTTTAGGTACTACTCCCCCTAAATACTTGCGCTAATTCTAATGTGATGCCCGTGCTCCCCCTAAATAGATGCGTTTTTTGAGAAATTGTATATTACGAAGAAATCAAGCGCCTTTTGTATTTGAAGTGACACTCCCCAATAAATGTGCCTTTTGCACTTATAAGTCTCACTCCCCCTAAAACATATGCGCTTTTTACATTAGAACTATGGTAATACGCTCTTTTGAAGTTCATGCGCCTTGTCTATCTATCTATCCACTCCCCCAAAAAGAATATAGAATATGAAGACCGAATATTCTGTAAAGGTAAGCGCTCTTTATAATAAGTTGAACTCCCTATGAAAATCAAGAACTTAAGATATAGAGCTTGACTCCCCTGAAATTCAAGCGCACTTTGAATTTTGAAATCGGCTCGGCCTTCTTTGAAGCGCACTCAATTTTTTTTTTTGAAATCGGCTCGGCTCGGCCTTCTTTGAGTTTGACTCCCCTGAAATTCAAGCGCACTCAATTTTTTTTTTATTATTATTATTTTTTTTTATGGCCCTTTCTTTCTGTTTTTTTTTTTGTGGCCTTTTCTTTCTTTTTTTATTTATTGGCCTCTATTTTTTTTATGGTTTTTTTTTATGGCCCGTTTTTTTTTTTTTTTTTTTGACGAAAAGATAAAAATAAAAACAATGTCTGTCAAATCAAGAGCTTTGGAATAGTCTTGATTTGGTGTGTTTGCTCATGTCACATACCGATCACGTGTGTGGAGCAAACCGAATACCACACGTGTCGGGTTCTTGTGCGACTGCTCATCATTGCATACCGACCATACATGTGGAGCAATCGTCGTCTATTTACCATGTATGATCGGGAAACTGCAAAACAAATTATCGGGACTTTGGTACGCATTTTTGGACGGGCCCTCCCTGGTTAGCAGTGAAACAATTATGCATATAAGGTTCAAATTTGGAAGCAAAATTATCACATAAAGCAGTCATAGGAATCCACATTTGTCGAGTACTACTTATTTCCATTTGTAGCTTAGGTTTCCAAATTTGTTGTACCTTTTTGAAATTTAACTTTTCAGCGTCGGTGAATGTGTGTCTTTTTGTAAAAGAGAAAATTTTCTCTTTCGCCAGTCGCTTGAGATGCAATTCGGATTTGACTTTGACCGGGTACTTGAGAGAGGAATACGAGCTTATAGAATCAATAGCATTAAGTATAGAAGTGTCGTATTTCCTACCTTCTAGACTCACATCATTCACTTTGTAATGTGTACTAAATGAGCTACTTTTGTTTAGACAATTATTACTTTTGGACGATTCAGTTTTAATAGAGAATGTGTAATTATTGTCTACTTTAGTTTTAGTAGCTTCTTTCTTTAATTTTGATTTTAGAATGACTTTGGGTATTTTTGGATTAGGAATAGAGGTAGAACCAAATTTAGTCGAGGCAATAGAAGATAATTTGTCTTCCTCTATTCTTTCTTTATTGATATCTTTAGTCATTCTTGCGCCTTTTTGAGAGGAATTTTTGAGAATTAAATTCTCCTTTAAAAGCTTATCTATTTGAGCTCGAAACCCGTCTGAGTAGCAATCCTTAGGTTCGGGTTTTATCGATAGTATAGAATGTTCCTTAGTTGGCACTGACTCAATTGTTTGAGTCGACTTATTTAGAGACAAATTTTTCTCAAGTTGATCTTTCTTTACCAGAAGAAGCTCTAGTTCTTTAATTTTAGAGTGTAATCTTGTGCATTCTTCAGAAAGATCTTTATTTTGAGCTTGATAATCTTTATTTTCCTTTATTTCTGTTGTTTCAGAATTTGATTTAGCAAGATCATTGTTAAGTTTAGCTATTTTCTCATTAGCTAATTGAAGCTTTATTCCTAGATTGGCTTCTTCTAATAGATGTTTTCTTAGGACAACTTCATTATTGGCTAATCTTGCTCCTAATTTCTTGACCATTTCTTTTTCATTATTTGTGGATGAGAATTTTTGCAACATTGAATTGTTTGCTTCATCACACGCAGACAGACTTGTTTTCAACTCACATATTTTTGATTCATGTTCTGTGGTCTTAGTCTTCAACCTTATAATCTCATCCTTTGCATTGGTCAATTGACATTCAAGACTAGCTTCAATTTCTAGATGTTTTCTTAAGACACGCTCCTTATTAGCTAGCATGGCTTCTAGTGTCTTGATCATTTGTTCGTGAAATAAATCCATTTTAATCTTTTCAGTTCAAATATAGAATTTTGAAAATTTAAGTTCAAATAATGTTGGTAATTAAATTTCTATATAGAATGTTGGATTTCAATTTTGATCAAATAGAATTGTTGGATGTATATTGATCGTTGACGTGTTTTAGAATTGATTTAATTTTTTATCAATATTTTTTATTCTGTTTAGAAAATTTTAGATATTGATATTAACCGCAAACTTTTAATTTCAGTTCAATTCATAAACTTTTCAGCACAGCAAAGTTTAGATACAAAATATTAATTATTGACCTAGATTGTATCTTAGACTTTGTATATTATTAAAAGAATATAAGATATTGCGGTTCTGATTTGACACAATATTAGTTTACGAATGAAAGAGAAAGCTGTAAACAGTGTTTTTTAGTTTACGAGTAAAGAATGTTTATGAATGAGAATCGTTCGTAAATTTTTAATCGTTCGTAAACCTTGAAGAACTGTAAACAGTAACTTTCGTGAAGTAAAGTTTAATCGTAAACTTATAGCCCTTGTTTACGAATGAGAATTATTCGTAAAGAGTTGAATCGTAAACTTATATCGCTTGTTTACGAATGAGAAAGGTTCGTAAACCTTGATTATAGATGGTTTACGAATGAAATAGATTCGTAAACAGTAGATCTGTAAAGGTTTACGATTGATGTAGAATCGTAAACAGTAGGCTCAGGATGCTTACGATTGCAGATGATTCGTAAACAAGAGTTAATGAGGTTTACGATTGAGATTGATTCGTAAACAAGAGTCTTATGTGGTTTACTAACGAAATAGATTCGTAAACCTCTTCCTGGATGAGTTTACGAATGAAAACTATTCGTAAACCTTTGCTATAGATGGTTTACGAATGAAATAGAATCGTAAAGTAAAGCTTTGAAGTTTACGAATGAATGAGAACAGTAAACAGTAAGTTTCGTAAAGTAACTGTAAGTTTACGTTTGGCTTGAATGAAATGTTAAATGCACGGAAGCTTAATTCAAACCTTAATCGTTTGAGAAACCGTTCGATCTGGGCAGAGTGGATCCGAAACCTACTTGATTATCGAGCAACAAATCCAGATGATAATCAAGAGGTCTTCAATTCATCTTCGATCGAATTTTGTTTGTGTGTTTCAGAGAGAAGGTTTACGGGTCTAAGTTTGTATGAAAAGGTTTTCGCAAATATTTTTAAAATGATTTATACGAAAAAAAATTATACTGAGAATAATTTTTGTACTGAAAAATTTTACCGAAAAAAAATTTCTTTACCCAAAAAAAATTTTCTAAGCCTCGGTAAACCTTTGAAAAGTAGGTACAAAAAAAATCTTGTAGTAACAAAAATAATTTTTTTTTTTTACTGAAAAACGTTTCAAATGTTTACGGGTCTTTAGGTTTACGGGCAGTATTTGACCGTAAACTTTTGTGATTCGTAAACCTTTATAGTTTACGAATGAGATAGATTCGTAAACAGTGCCTTGAGATAGTTTACGAATGACGACGATTCGGAAACAGTGCCTTGATTTGGTTTACGATTGAACAACTTTCGTAAACAGTAACTTCCGCAAAGTAAAGTTTACGATTGAAAAGTGTTCGTAAACAGTGTCTTTTGTAAAGTAAAGTTTACGATCGAAAAGTATTCGTAAACAGTGACTCGAGATAGTTTACGATTGAAATTTATTCGTAAACCTTCCCTTTACTGGTTTACGAATGAAAATGGTTCGTAAATAGTAACTTTACGAATGGAAACTGAATGGATCGTAAACTTAAGTGTTTGACCGTAAACTTTTACACACTGTAAAGGTTTGACCGTAAACTTTAAGCGCGTAGACAAGGTATACGATTGGAAAGCGTTCGTAAACCAATATAGAATGGCAGAAAGAATGGTGTTGAAATGAATACTTTTATTAGCCTTTTTTTGTTATCAATATTTACGTTACTATTTGGGAAGCCAATATAGAACCGAACTCTTTATTTGTGAAGAACAACATTTCTTCAACTATTGTCAATTTTTAATTGTTGTACGTTGCTATAGAGTAAAGCCCTAAAGAAAATCTCGTTGGTTGACATTTTGATTTTATTTTGTTTCAGAAAAATAATAACTCTATGTTCAGCAACTCCATTAAAAAGGTACAGATCAATTTTAAACTAGCTTAACAATTTATCTAGAGAAATGAAAAGTTTGAATGTTTGAATTTTTTAGGACTGTTAGTAACTTTATTAAGTTTATCATTTAAACGACTCTTCCACATGATGCAAATTTCTGAGAACCGAACGTTTACAAAGACTTAATAACCACAAAGCTTCCGCCATCAAATATATATAGATCATTCAAGCAATAACTAATAAAATAGTATGAACAATGCGAACAACAAGTTCTTTGGGGAGCATCAATCATGGCATAACTGTTGGGAATCCCCGTAGGGGCCCGAGGCCCTCGTTCCTTGAACGGCAAAAATTTAAAACTTTTTGGAATTCCCGCCTTTCCCATGGACCGCTCGGTAATAACACGAGAACATAAGCACGAATATCGATGAAGGTGGCTAGCTACGAACCCTTCTATTCTCCGGGATGTTGTATCCCTCTCCTAGCACCTTTACGCGCACGAACGGGGCAAGAGAGTCACGCCGGCACCTTACAACGTCACAACCGAACTTGCTTTGAGGCGGCTAGGGCAGCGAGGTCGGTGGAGCCTCCTCTTCACACGCGGCAGCCGAGAGCGAGATGGAGAGAGTGAGAGAGAGAGACGAGAGAGATGAGAGAGGGAGTAGAAAGCTAGGGTTTTTCTCTTTTCTTTTTCAAGAAATGACTTAGAGTTTAATCCAAAAATAAAAACCCTTTATACCCTATTAGGGTTGGCCGAATTTAGCATGGAGTGGGGAGAAAGTTTCTCACCCACTCCAAGTCATAACAAGTCACTTGTTGACTTGGTCTTGGCTCTTTTGAATTTAAATTCAAAATTCAAATTCAAAATAATATTAAAATAAATAAATTAATATTTATTCTATATTTAGTATATTTAAATATAATATCCAATATATATATTTAATTATAATTTTCGAAATTAATACTATATTAAAATCGAAAATAATATATATATCTAATATATATTCTATTTAATTCCAAATTAAATATTATTATTTTTTCTAAAACAATAATATAGATTTAAATCGCATTTAAATCATATACTAAATATTAAATATCCAATATAATATTTCCAAAATATTTCGTGAGGTGAAAAGACCAATTTTACTACATTTTTCGGCCATTTAGGGTTTCGGCCAAGCCCCAAACCCTAATCTCTCAATCCAGGCCCCAACCTGCTCTATTCTCATATTGACGTTGTGTGGGTTGCCCTTTTTAAGCCTGACCCTCTTGGTTCGTCTCAACCGGCTCTGGAAGGAATCCAGGAGTTCGGTATTCACCTAGCCAGCCCCATGGTACCGAACCGATCTCGAGTTGAGTACGAATAGGTATTATTCATGAACCGACTATAGATTATTGTGCTACATATAAGCCCTTTACGTTTGTCCCGGTCGAGTGAAAGTCACGCGTAGTCGAACTTACATGACTCGACTCTATGATGTTCATGTCGGTGACATTTACCAAACTGCCCTCCACGACCCTCGTGAGTCAGTTATATGCTCTGGCCAGAGGTTTAGGTAAATTCCCGCACATCGAAACTGCATAGGACGTTAACTTTGAATTTAATCAACGCCGTAAATCCCGCTCAGCGGTATAACCGGCAATGACGTCGAAAAGTCAAGACCGCATTTCGCCGCTGACCCATGCTACATGCAATTCGGGCCTAGCAAACTAGTGACAAATCAAGACCTTAAGACCAACCCCGAGTTAACCCTTTCGGTCTAAGGTTCACGTAGACTACTATAGTCAATCGATCGATCAGCGACTTTACCAGCGTGTGATCGTTCGATTACGAGTCAGTGTTCAAATACAGACAATCCCCTGATTCGTCTTGTATCAATGTCACGAGCTCCCACTTCCCAAGTGAATGGTTGGCACAACCATTTTGGACCCGTCGACAGACAAGTCATACTCGTCAATGCAGTCATCCTACTGGAGACTAAGACTTGTGGACTTAATTTAATATTACAGTATGTCAGCTTACTGGTGCCCCCTCTCTGTCCCCACAGAATCAGTAACTGAACTGTAAATATTGGGGTTTTATTAATTCGTCTTATTACCCGACTGCAAGGTTAATTTATTTAGACGAAATAATAATCTGCCTTTGTATTGTTTGTTATGCTAAAATCGACAATAAACAAACAATAATATTTTCATTATCAAATAATTCAATTACAAATGTTAAACACATCAAAATTACACAAATGCCCTCGTACTATCTAATCCTCGTACGGCATCTAGGGCATAAACCTCAACAATAACTCCATTTTCACAACGGATTCCCCTTATCTGTGGCTTTAAGGTTCAACCAAAATTCAAACATAATCATGGTCACCACAAAGAATATAAAAAAGATAGTTGCATATCACCATCGTTCTTCCTCGACATAATAATTGGCCACGCTCTCCAAATACCCCTGCTACAGTCATCAGCCTGAGCAGGTTGTTAAGAAACGGTCGAGTTGATAAATGCGGCAGGGATTTTTGAAGGGTGAGGATAGTTATTCCGCATAGGATCATTAAGAATCAGAACAAGTGTTAAACACGCGCCTCGACTTAAACTATAGTTGATATAGTTCCTCGTTATAAACTAGCCACCGACAAATACACCGACACTACCGTAAACAACAATCGTAAGACGAAATCTTCGTGTATTTGATGGATGGCCTATTAACCTGGAATTAAGCTCTACTGTTATAAGGACTTATCTACGGATATTACGAACATATGCTTCTTGAATAAAAAGAGGTTGCACCATTTGTTTCTCATTTCGAGGAAAAGGTGCGTAGCCATTCGGAAGAGCTCTAGCAAACTCTCACATGGGTTAAACAACTATTCTTGTAATTGGAAGCAGAGAGTTGAAATCTTAAAAAGAAGAATCCTCAGCTGAGAGATCAATATCGATCTGAGCCATGGATATGGATTCATCTGCTATTTTACTCTACTATGCACGGAAACACCAGAAGACATTTCGCAAACGACCTTCTTGACGAAATGTGTAGGTCACAATTTTGATCATCCAACAATGAACTCGAGCTTAGATCAAATGAGAATTACCTTGTTAATATGCGTACGGAAGCTTTGGGTAATCATCAATCAATCTTCTATTAATCACCAAGCTTTCTCTACAAGCAATTGTCAGTTTTGATCATCCAACAATGAACTCGAGCTTAGATCAAATGAGAATTACCTTGTTAATATGTGTTGGTAGCCACTTGTTGGTAGTCATTTCTATCCTAACAATCTAACAAAGGGTAATTTCAACCACGTTTGAAATGGGAAGAATTGAATCAACGTGGGGTGTTGTGTTCTTGAGAGGTTTTGGGGGCTCTCTCTCTCTCTCTAGATGATTTTCACACTAAACACGTTTTATTATGTGTTAGGGTTTTAGTATTTATACCACAAGTTGGTATATAATACTTGGGCCCCTAACAAAGCCTAATTACACTAAGCCTCTTATAAAGAGAATCTTTATAAATAAGCTACAAAGATAATTCTAATTAATTGAACACAATAAAAGTCCTTTTGAAGCATGCATAGCGATATTGTACCCTATTGTTTTCAAAGTAGGTATATTGTCTTTTCAGCTCGATATGCATGCCAAAATTTACTATGGAATGCATATATTGACTTTACCTATCTTAAAAATATGTATGAATGTGGTATTATGTAATTCAGTACAAAAGATAGAATGTACCACATATAGTCGTAGTTATTCACGTCGTTTCCCTTTATCATGTATGTGGAGCCACTACGTCAAATTTCCATACACGAGGGATGTTTGAAGTCGCTCACGCTGCATATCAGTCATGGTTGTGGAGCAACTTCCGGACTACCAACCATGCTGGGATGTTGTGGTTGCCCTCGTCTCGTACCGATCATGAGTATGGAGCAGCCATCTTCTAATTACTACTCATGATCGGGGTTTTGTGGTTGCTCTCGTCTCATACCAATCACGTCTGTGGAGCAACCTTCGTCGAATTACCACACGTGATTGGGTTCCTGCAAAATGTTAGCGGGACTTTGGTACCCATTTTTGGATGGGTCCTCTCTGATTAGCAAAAAACAAGTTAAGCATATAAGGTGTCAAATCAGATTTTAGTCCTAAATCATTCATTAATGTACTTTGAGGTTTCACCCGACTATATTTGGGATTACCCAACTTAATCGTTGACTTAGGAACCCATTTAGGAGTAATTTGACACGGAAAGGACATTTCAGCACAGGTGAATGTGTGTCTCGGAGAAGATTTAAATATTTTCTCCTAAGCCAGTCGCATGAGATGTTTCTCAGACTTAACATCGACTGGATATTTCAGGTAGGGATAAGAACATAAAGAATCATAAGCATCGTTAGTACATGATATATTCTTCCTACTTAGAGAATTCACACGATTCACATCATAATGATGATATATAAGCGTGGAAGTTCGCTTGCTTAAGCTTCGAACTTCTTCTTTGCACGCTTTCATTTTAAGAGGAATAGGAGAGGGAAAATCTTGAGCATGTTCGACCTTAATTTTTGAAAATAATGTTGATTTTCCTTTCTCCTTTCTAATCTTCTGTTCCTTGGAAATATTAAGCTTAAGGCTTTTTTACTTATCATTTCTACGCCAGCCAAAGGTGATTTAGAATTCGTATTTGCTTTTGTCACCGTTGACTTAGAATTATTAGTAAACGTTTTCTCAGTTTTAGGAACAAGGATGCTTTTCTTTGTTTCCTTCACCTGTTTCGAGGAAGATGTATCTTTTGAACGATCATTGGAAAAAGGTAAAGACGGGGAATTTTTGAGATATAAAATCTCCTCTAAAAGCTTTTTCTTTTCCGCTCGGAAACCTACTCTTTCTGATTCCAAGGTTGCGTTCAATTCTGCAATTTTACTAGCAACCTCAGGAATTTCCCAACAAGAAGTAGGTTTATTAGAATGAAAATTATTTTCCCCGTAAGACACTAAGTTAGAAGATGAATTTTTATCTGCTTGACTTCATTTTGTAATAGCGTTCTCTAAAAGTTCAATCTTAGAGGAAAGCATACGCCGTTCCTCTAAGATTATCTCATATTTTGATGAGACAATATTTCGCTCAATTTCGCAAGAACGTAATCTTTTCGTCATATCACAGACATCCTTTTCACTAATCTCTAACTTAGTTTCTAAGCTAATGACCTTTGACTTTGTGTTAGCCACATCTTCATTAGCGAAAGCTAGACATTCTTGTTGCTTAAGCAACACAGAGTAATTATTAGCAAATTTTGCTTCTAATTCCTCAATTTTTCTAGCTTGAGCATCCATTTTTTTTTAAATTTAAAAATTAAAAATTTGGCTTTTGGAAATTCAGTTCCGAAAATTTTGGTTTTTCAAAAAGTATAGTGAAGTATCGAAGATAATAAGTGTCGAAAATTTTTGGTGTCTACCTAAAAATTTTAGAATGATTTCGAAAACTTCGGGAAAATTACCAAAACTTTTTCTATAATGTGCCAAATACGACCTAAGTTGATTGTTGGATTCATGATCGTTGACGCGCATAGTGGATTTGCCTTCAAAAATTGACGAAAAAGTTTTCTATACCGAAAATTTTGGGCCCGGAAAATTTATTTTGAAAAATTTCGAAAAAAGTGTAAAATATACTATGCCTATTGGACTCAGAAAATTTTTCTCTATCAAATGATGTATAAAATATTTTCCTCCAAAAGACTTTTTTGCTACTTAAAGCCTTTTTTTCCTCCAAAATTTTCCTCTTTAAAAACTTTTTTTTTTTTTTTTTTTTGCTACTTAAAGCCTTTTTATTCCTGGGGGGCCGAAAAATTTTGGGTGATTGAAAATGTTTAAGTGTAATTTTTGAAGAGTGAGTAAGAGAATTTGAAGTCACTATTTTCGATTGAGAATTGTGAAATCTCGGGTGAAGACTTTGACCGAAAATCTTAAGAAATATGATTAGAAATTCGGGTACTAAGAATTTTCGGGTAGGTAGAAATTCGGGAGACTGATTCGGATGATTTGCCCGAATTCGGATAATTCAGTCCGAAAATCAGACAATCGCCGAGAATGGGCAAATTCGGGTTGTTCTGCCCGAATTCGGGTCTGCCCGAAAACTTGAAAATCGCCGAGAATTTTAAATGAAAATTCGGGTGAGTACTAATTTTCGCCGTGCAGAAACTTCGGGTGATGAAAATCGCACAATAGTTCGAATTTTGGGTAAAAACACACCGAATTTCGAACAGATTCACCTGAAAATCAGCGAAAATCGGGCAGTCTGGGCACTGTTATATTCATCTACCCGAATATCATATTTGCAGAAAATGTGACGAGTTGTCTATGCGATTTCTACCTGAATCTCACTCAAATCAACTGAAAAATGTTGGGTAAACAATTAAAATTATTCGAAAACAACCTATTTAGCTCTTGAGCTTGCAAAATCAGTAAAAAAAATCCAAAAACTCAAGATCAAGAGCAAAAGTTTTCGAACTCAAAAGTATGAAAAATCCCAAAAATTTTCAGAAAAATCTATCAAATCCTAACGCGTTTGGCTCTGATACCACTTGTTGGTAGCCATTTCTATCATAACAATCTAACAAAGGGACATTTTAACCACGTTTGAAATGGGAAGAATTGAATCAACGTGGGGTGTTGTGTTCTTGAGAGGTTTTGGGGGCTCTCTCTCTCTCTCTAGATATTTTCACACTAAACACGTTTTATTATGTGTTAGGGTTTTAGTATTTATACCACAAGTTGATATATAATACTTGGGCTCCTAACAAAGCCCAATTACACTATGCCTCTTATAAAGAGAATCTTTATAAATAAGCTACAAAGATAATTCTAATTAATTGAATACAATAAAATATTCCTAACAATATGTGTGCGGAAGCTTTGGGTAATCATCAATCAATCTTCCATTATTTGGATTATTGCGCTTTAAATGTTATTTCATGAATTCAATGATTTATATCATTTTGTTCCTTGAGTAAATTAATTATTTATGGATCTTTTAAGTCGATGACTTAAATTGTAGAATTCCATATTGTAATATATAATATTTACTCAAAATTATCCTTAATCTTGATTTTAGCATGGAACCACTAATTATCACGTTTATGATTAATGTGTGGATTAAATGATAGTTATATTCTACAAACTATTTGATAAAGAGTTATCAATTTAATCACACAGATATATAATGGAGATTATGATATCGGATAGACCCGAAAGTGAAACATATTATGGATTGTGTTTGTGTCATTAATGTTTCATACGTGTCTTCAATTCTATAATATGAGATGTTCAGTTTCCAACACTAGACATGCATGTTTGTTGGTATTGCCCAACGTTAGCCGTAAAAGGTAACTATACGGGTATTGCTGCAATAGGCGTGGCTAGTGTAGTGGATTTGATTCATCAAGAATATTTTGTCCCTCATATTTTTGTGATTAATAATATCCATGGGCCCCTTGATAAAAATGAGATCGTAATCCATGCAATGTGATTAAGGAGTTAATCATATTTACGATAAACTTTTGGAATCAAGAAAAAAAATAAGTTTGCAAGGATGACACATTCCTACCTTGAACTTATTTAGGATATTATGTGACAAGGAATTGACACGGGCAATTACTGCTTAAGGATGGTGATACGTATTCGAGATACTTATTATCTATGTCACTTGGGTAATCTTAATGTATTTGCTAGGTACTAATTATGATTTATAGAATTACAATGAGTTCTAATTCTATTGCCAACGTGACGTGGATCCTACTGGGTCACACCGAAAAGAAAGATCAAAGAAACCAATATTTTGTATTTTACATGGAGATGCAAATATGATGACAAATTAATTATAAGAAAATTCAAAATAACATATATGATATGAAATAATGATAAATATATATGATATATTTAGCATTTAATTGTTTATAGATGGAAAGGATTTTATTTGAAGGGATCGGCTATGCACAATAATTAAGGATCAATATTAGGTAATATATCATATAAGGAAAATTGATCATGAATAAGAAAAAGATTTGCTACATATCACGTTAATATATCATTAGTTAAAATGGTATTTATGCCGATTGATGGAATATAATAATGCAATGATCTTATTTTATATAAATAAAAGGATATTAGAGAATATTATCCAATATCATATGATGAATATATATATATATATATATATATATATAATATATATATTGATACATCAGCCGTGAGCTTCAAAGTGTATCATCTTTGCATCTCTTTGAATTGTAATTCATATATCTCACAAAAGATAGAAAGGCGTTTCTATTCGTTTGTGTAACGGTGAATAAGTTCACATCGTTCGAGTATTCCTAGCTAAAGAAAGGGCGATTCTTTGATCGAGTACTTGGTGGATATCGGTAGAGATATCATACGTTTGATATTTAAATACGCATTCATCTCAAAGGTAATATCAGGTATAATTTCTATGAACCAGTTAAGTTTAATTCACGTGGATCTTGGTGGAATCGGTTTGATATGTTGATATAAAATTTTAAATTTCCGCAGCGTGTAATACATAATTATGTGCACCGATTCCTAATAGCAATCCCTTTCTTTCTCTATAATTAAGCCCTAACTAATGATGATGGTGAGAGAGATAATCTAGTGAGAGAAAGTTCCTACTCAAGTTGTGTGTATTCTACACACAATTGCCCTATATATACCAAAGCATACTTTGGTATATTTACACTTTAGTCCCTCTATTTACATAAACTACAATTAAATCCCTAGACAAAGATAACATGATTATTGAACACTAGAAAATATTCATAACATTCTCCCCCTTACTGTTCAATTGTCTTTGAAGTGCCGGTTCTCTTTGTATTTGATAATCATCAATCTTCATCATCATTTGAACACAACAGAAATATTCCTAACAATCTCCCCCTTTGTGTTCCACTTTGAATTTGACACGGTCTTTGTTGCTGTCTGAAGAAATAGCTGAGGACTTCTGAAGAATCTTCAGTCTCCCCATATTTACATGCACCCTCTTTTTCTTCTTTGCAACTTGAATATTCGTCACCTTCTTGCATATATATCAGAGTCGCGCGGATCTTCAGCATTGACTTGTCGTGTATCCTCGAACCATGGAGAGAGGTCTTGTTTGTTGTGGTTTAGCACGTGCGTTGAAAGCTTGGCTTCTTTAATGAGTTCACGTACTTGGCCTCCTTGATATACTTCTCCCCCTCATGGCGATTCATTTGCATTGCCATGTTGTGTGATCAAGGTGAATCAGAGTGTATGCAGAACGTGTTGGCGTTGAATTTCGGATGAAGTACCTGAAAACGGGACAGACGACCAATCATTGTGAAACATATAACATCTATATAAATTTAAGTCAAGCCCAAAATTACAGCCCATATTTTGATATATAAATACACATACAAGCAAAATTTCCTTCCAAAAGATATCCGCCAATGGATCCTCAAGGGTAAAATAAAGATAAGATACCAAAATAAAAGAAGCAGCAGCGGAAACAACGATCGAAGAAATGGCAACCTCCGGTCAAAAATGAGGTCAACTACCTAAAAAGAAATATATACATAAACGGGGTGGGCAAACCACTAGATCAGTGAGATGATAATACAAACACACTTTCTCATCATAGAAAGCATGTCCTCAACGATGAACATCAGCACATCAAACATATCAACAATTCATGAATACCTCACATTTACTATTAAACGTCACCTTTAAAATATCAACGAAAATCCACTGCTTTTACGAAGAAAATATGACAACCAAAATCAATCATAGAACCTATCAAGCACATCAAGAAAATACACGCCATCACATAAACAGCGCGTGGGCAGCCATATCCTTCCTCGAACTGAACTTCCCGTCGAGAGTCAGATGAGTCCGTCACTGTACTCTAGACAATGTACCATGAATAATCTTATAAATCATGCATGTCCCACACCGGTGACGTTGGCCGAGCGACTACTCAATATGCCACTTTCACTTACCCGAATCGTGGTCATTCGGGCTACTGATCAATAATGTGCCACTCTCACTCACCCGAATCGTGGCTATTCGGGCTACTAATCAATGTGTCACTCTCATTCAACCGAATCGTGGCTATTCGGGCTACTGATGAACATCTCGGTACCGAATGTATGCAATATCAACACAAAATCCAATATTACAATCGCAATCTACAACATAACTCAATCACACAAAATATCAAGCCGTCTATATGTCACGTAATTCCTTGTCATCTTAAAACCAGTCCACGAAACAACATATACGCCCAAGAACTCAACAAAATAGTCAACAAATAGCACCATAACAAACATACCCACACATAACCTAACGTCATATAATTTCCTGTGCAATCAGCAAATCAATCTACGGCATAACATATACGCCCAAAGTCTCATCAAGGTTAACAAATACGAACATCCTATAGTCGGCAAGGCTTTTTATCAATCAACCAAACAACAACCCATAGTTTCATAAATGACAAAATAAAACCACCCATCGCGAGGTTTACACATCCCACGAAGGGAAGGTGTCCCCGTATTATCAACTCAAAGGTGAAGGTCTAGCTTTCCCTATAGTCCAATGCTCCTATTGCATTCCCGGTCGAGGTTTCTTCACCTACAAACATGATAACGACTCACGTGCATCAATTCACAAGAATTTGATAATATACGACACCTTTCAAATCGATAGCATAAAACACATGCTCCATTATTACGAACGGCCCAGAAATGTTTAAAGATCATTGCAGTGCACCTATAATATTGTTAAAGTGTGATTTGAAGCAGAACCTAAGAATAAATTTCGAAATCCCTTCCACCACTACAAAGATTTCCAATTTCGAAACTTCAAAAATCTATAACAATTCGTAGGAATGTCGGATCGAGCTGAATCCAGCGGCTGTAAAACGCTGAAGATCTTAGCTTTCAAACGAGACCAGTTTTAAAAAGATTGGAGCACAATAGCTAGGTCAAAATTGTTTAAAACAGAAGCTGCACGGATATGCATTTTCCAACGAGAAAGCATCATGACAGTGGATTAGTGGAAGAAATCTCCTTACCTAACACTTAATTCATGCGAGAACTGTGAAGATCAGAGCTTCAAATATTTCCTTTTTCATTTGTTGCTTGCCCCTTTTTCTTTCTCACGTTTCTTATGCTTGAAGGAATATGGTGATATACATGGCTATATTAAATAAAAGGTTAGAATGTTATATGGGCTTTTGGGCTGTTATTATGCAAAATATGAGCTGTAATTTTGGGCTTGACTTGAATTTATATAGATGTTTTAAAATATCACCCCCTTCAAGAAGTTTCGTCCTCGAAACTTAAACATACCTAGAGAATGAAGGAAATGTGGGTATTGACGCCATATGAGTTCGTCTAAAGTGTCGTGATCGAAGCTAATAATGCATCATAACCTTTGTACATTAGTGAGCGAAAGCACTGAAATGATAGCAAGTGACTTCGATTGATGTTCACCTTTTAAAATCAATTCTGAAAGATCAGGCCTACGAAAAGTAACGAGTGTTTGCTCCCCAGATAAGAACTACATGTCAATGGGATAGCCGATCCTTGCCAAGAATGGCATCTAGATTGATCTACGATAAATGTATCAAGTTGGCTTCTAGAGTAAAATTTTTAATCAAGATAGGACAGCTTCTGAACATCAAGTCTCGAGCAATATGTTCCCAAGAGGGGTATGAACCACAATCACATGTGATAAGGGAGAAGCACAAGAAGGTAAACTTATAGTAAGACTGTTCAGAATATATGATCGATTTGAACCTTGGTCAGTGATAACATTGATCGGACGATCTCCAATAATTACTCGGCCTAAAGAACTAACGATATATTGAGGCCAAGATGTGAGATTTAAAAGGAAGAATAATAAGAATGATATCGAACTCACGGGGATGTTAATGACAATAAGGGAAGAGTAAAATTTAGTATATGATAACTGTAGAATATTCATAGTGAAGTTGGCGTTTTTACCTATCATAATGTTAGGATCTGAGCGAGCTTCTTCCTGAGTCATATGGAAGTCCCGAGTTTGGTTCATTTCACGCATAGACGATCGAGTGTTTTGGCCACCTATGTTACCTCGCATTTCCGGTCGATTACCCTCGGATGTAGAATATAGTGGGGGATGAAATGCTTTACTACGAGGATATGTAAACTTTTGCCCACTAGGTCCAACAAGTTTAGGGCAAGCAGATTTGATATGTCCCATTTGTCGACATCGAAAACACACTTGTGGAGCCTTACAAGGACCGTCATGGTACTTTAAGCAATTGTTGCACCTACTACCCCAATTAACGGATCCCGACGCTACGTTCCCAGCTCTTTTTGGCTGCTGATGAGGATGATAGGAACCGGATACCACCGGCATAGGAATATGATATGAAGATGTTGTACTCCTACTCATCTTTGACACGTTTCTTGATAGCGTTTCCCCTTCCCTTTTCTTTTGAGATAATTCGGCTTGCTTATGTCTTGCTTGGATCAAACCTTCGACTCTCAATGCTTCCTGCATGAGTTCATCAAGGCTATCATATTTATCCCCCGACTTCAACCGACCACGAATATTTATATTGAGGCCATCTTCAAACCTTTTGCACAAGTCCCTCGTCGTATAGGATTCTGGAGCAAATTCACGTAAATCTAAGAATATGTCCTCGTACTCGACGACCGTCATATCGCCCTGATAAATGCTGAAGAATTCATTTCTTTTTTGATCCCTGCTATACTGAGAAAAATATCGATCCTTGAACTTTTCGACAAAGATGGGCCAAGTAATAGTCTCAGAAGATGTAATCTTCAGATTCTGCCACCATCGACGTGCATCCTTACCCAAGAGTTTCGTTGCAATCACCACACGATGACACTCGTCGATCATCAAAGTATCAAACGTTTCTGTGATCTCCTTTAGCCAAGCACCAGCTTCTGTGGCATCTATCACGCCTTCAAATGTCGGAGTTCCCATATCAATAACCGTTTTTACCAAATCAGGAATATAACGCACACTCCTAGGATTAGAACCTCCAAATGTCAAATATGAATTAGGAATTGGCATACTAGATGAAGGTAGAGTTGGCTCGCTGCGAGGAGGAACATCCTGAGCTCCTGACGATTAATGAACGACATATCAAGACCATGGGATAAAGTAGAAGTCGAAGGACCCATCGTAGGTGGTGGAACTCCATGCATACGAACATAATCGTAATACATTTGGTATTGCTCTGGTGTCATCATTTGTTCAGTATGTACTTGAGCTTGTGGTTGCGCGACAGGAGTCGTAGGAATATGAGTAGCATGACCTCGAGGTCTACGAGTAACAGGGGAAGAAAAAGGACTAGGAGGACTATGTGATGCGCATCCCCTGCCTCGACCTCGGGTACGAACTGGAGGTGACATAATAACTATCAATAAAAAGATTGAGGTCAATATTACAAGTATAATACTTCATCAAAGACAAAGAAGACCGAAGAAAATGGATCAATTGGCAACATCAAAGAAAGAAAGAAAAAGAATGCAACAAGGCTCTGATACCACCGAAACTGTCACGCCCTGACCCGTGTCGATCACGTGACATCCGCCGCGTTTCTCAATAAACTCAAGGCGCCCATATTAGCTTATACTTTAAAAATGGAAATCTCACGAAAGAAATATATATTTTATATCAAAGGAGGTTTTTACACTGTACAAAAGGAACTCAAAACATCGATCAATGAAGGAATACACATACAAGCAAAATTTCCTTCCAAAAGATATCCGCCAATGGATCCTCAAGGGTAAAATAAAGATAAGATACCAAAATGAAAGAAGCAGAAGCGGAAACAACGATCGAAGAAATGGCAACCTCCGGTCAAAAATGAGGTCAACAACCTAAAAAGAAATATATACATAAACGGGGTGAGCAAACCACTAGCTTAGTGAGATGATAATACAAACACAGTTTCTCATCTTAGAAAGCATGTCCTCAAAGATGAACATCAGCACATCAAACATATCAACAATTCATGAATACCTCACATTTACTATTAAACGTCACCTTCAAAATATCAACGAAAATCCACTGCTTTTACGAAAAAAATATGACAACCAAAATCAATCATAGAACCTATCAAGCACATCAAGAAAATACAAGCCATCACATAAACAACGCGTGGGCAGCCATATCCTTCCTCGAACTGAACTTCCCGCCGAGAGTCAGACGAGTCCGTCACCGTACTCTAGACAATGTACCATGAACAATCTAATAAATCATGCATGTCCCACACCGGTGACGTTGGCCGAGCTACTACTCAATATGCCACTCTCACTCACCCGAATCGTGGCCATTCGGGCTACTGATCAATAATGTGTCATTCTCACTCACCCGAATCGCGGCTATTCGGGCTACTAATCAATGTGCCACTCTCACTTACCCGAATCGTGGCTATTCGGGCTACTGATGAACATCTCGGTACCGAGTGTATGCAATATCAACACAAAATCCAATATTACAATCGCAATCTACAACATAACTCAATCGCACAAAATATCAAGCCGCTATATGTCACGTAATTCCTTATCATCGTAAAACCAGTCCACGAAACAACATATACGCCCAAGAACTCAACAAAATAGTCAACAAATAGCACCATAACAAACATACCCACACATAACCTAACGTCATATAATTTCCTGTGCAATCACCAAATCAATCTACGGCATAACATATACGCCCAAAGTCTCATCAATGTTAACAAATACGAACATCCTATAGCCGGCAAGGCCTTTTATCAATCAACCAAGCAACAACCCATAATTTCATAAACGACAAAATAAAACCACCCATTGCGAGGTTTACACATCCCACGAAGGAAAGGTGTCCCCGTATTATCAACTCACAGGTGAAGGTCTAGCTTTCCCTATAATCCGAAGCTCTTATTGCATTCCCGGTCCATGTTTCTTCACCTACAAACATGATAACGACTCACGTGCATCATTTCACAAGAATTTGATAATATACGACACCTTTCAAATCGATAGCATAAAACACATGCCTCGATATTATGAACTGCCCAGAAATGTTTAAAGATCATTGCAGTGCACCTATAATACTGTTAAAGTGTGATTTGAAGCAGAACCTATGAATAAATTTCGAAATCCCTTCAACCACTACAAAGATTTCCAATTTCGCAGCAGAAACTTCAAAAATCTATAACAATTCGTAGGAATGTCGGATCGAGCTGAATCCAGTGGCTGTAAAACGCTGAAGATCTTAGCTTTCAAACGAGACTAATTTTAAAAAGATTGGAGCATAATAGCTAGGTCAAAATTATTTAAAACAGAAGCTGCACAGATATGCATTTTCCAACGAGAAAGCATCATGACAGTGGCTTAGTGGAAGAAATCTCCTTACCTAACACTTAATTCATGCGAGAACTGTGAAGATCAGAGCTTCAAATATTTCCTTTTTCGTTTGCTGCTTGCCCCTTTTTCTTTCTCATGTTTCTTTATGCTTGAAGGAATATGGTGATAAACATGACTATATTAAATACAAGGTTAGAATGTTATATGGGCTTTTGGGCTGTTATTATGCAAAATATGGGCTGTAATTTTGGGCTTGACTTGAATTTATATAGATGTTATAAAACATCCCTTGATGTCACTCTTGGTCGTTGATGCAAAGTCACATAGACTTGCATTGAAGGGACTACGGGGCCAATTTTGGATATATGCTGCCTAATACGTGGTAATGCTTGCTTTGCATGATCTATGCATTTGCGTAGTTTATATTTTTATCCGATTTATTTGGTTAATATAGTAATTATTAATTTTGACATCATTATATGATAAATAAATTATTGGAATTTGGAATTATAATAACGAAAATCATTTAGAAATTCTTATCCGGTTAGTTGAGTCGGATAGAAAAATAAAGTACGTGTCGATCATTAGATGCGGCTAGTTATACGTGTAAGTTTGTTAAGATGAAAGGTAGGTATTTTACGTGAAATTCCATTAAAGCTTAATATCTTTAAATAAAATAATAATAATAATAATAATAATAATAATAACAATAATAATAATAATAAAAATAATTACTCTAAAACTTAATAAATATATATATTTATATATACCTATCTAAACCTATACATGCATATACGCGTGTAATAATAACAATAGAATAGACAGCAAAATGGTTTCATTATAGGTGGCAAAAATGTGAGAATTGTAGAGACCTCAATTGTAAAAAAAAAAACAAATTAAATGCATGTCGGAACCGCTTCACATCTCATAATGAACATATAGATCTATATATTATATAATCTTAGTTAACATCATTTCATCTCTGAAAGAAGCACTAGAACAAAAAAAATAAAATAAAAAATATAAAGAAAGAGGGGGGAAGAGACATGAGCATCCAAGCTTAAGTATTTGGATTTCCTTTTGTATCGTATCACTACAGAACTATCATCCAAGCCAAAGGTAATATATATATGAGGAATTTTATGGTGCTCACATATGTGAGCACCTTGCGTGGGCACCAGTTGATGTGGCACTGATTCGTGCCATATCAACGCGCCACATCAACATCAGAGGTGATGTGACATTCATTGACACATATTAGGTGCAATTTATCGACACATCTAATACTGATGTGGCAAGTTGACGCCTTATGTCGTACTCGATTTGTAATACTGATATGTGTCACGTCAACATGCACATCAGTATCAGATGTGTCGATAAATTGCACCTAATATGTGTCAATGAATGTCACATCACCTCTGATGTTGATGTGGCGCGTTGATATGGCACGAATCAGTGTCACATCAACTGGTGCCCACACAAGGTGCTCACATAAGGTGAGCACCATAAAATTCCTCATATATATATATATATATATATATATATATATATATTTACAGCTAAAAGAAATAATAGATTAACGCGTAGATTATGCACGTTGACCATTATATATGTTGGTTCTTATATCTTATTACAACAATACGTATTCGTGTATCGTCGAAACTATCGAGAATAAGTTGAACATGGAATTTAAACATATAGTCGAAAAGAATCCAGAGTTATTTCAACAGGTAAGTGAAAATTCAACTACGACGCATGGACATATTATTTGGTATTTATAACATACGTGTTTCTATGATTTTACGTTGCTGAATTTATTTATTAACATCACATATGTGATACGTGAATTTACGAGCATATCATTCATCAGCATATACACGTGCATGCATATTTAGCAAGTATTGTCGAGAGTTGGCATGCACACTGTCGTTATCGCCAGAGAGCGATGTATTTGCCGATTATTGGCAGTCGACTCGTAGTAGAGTCATGGCTTTTACTATTACACCATAGACGGTAGGGGCGACCTAGGGAGACCTAGCGTAGGCCACCTGGAGTAGGCCACCGTCATATGTTGAGGAAAGAGGAGCGACCTGGAAAGGGGCGACCTAGGGAGACCTAGCGTAGGCCATCCATAGTGTAGAACTGCCATATTATTGATGCGGTAAGGAGCGACCTGGAAGGGGGCGACCTAGGGAGACCTAGCGTAGGCCAACCAGCGTAGGCGACCGCTTGGCAAGAGGAGCGACCTGGGAAGGAGCGACTTAGAAAGACCTAGCATGTGCTACCCAGTGTGGAGCACTGTCACTTGATTTATAGAGCTCTTTTGGTGCATAGTAGTTTAGTCACGGACCCAGAGAGAGAAAGAGAGCGATGATGCATTTCGAGATATTGAGTCGCATACACGTAGAGTATGCATTTGATGAGGGTTTGCATATTCACACCACATGCATGGTTTTTACTTACTGAGCTTCTAGCTCATATAGTTCATGCGTTGTAGGTGAGCATGATGACTTTGCGTGACTGACGTAGTCGGCGAGGCTAACCTTGGAGCTTCCATGGTCTTTTGAGGTGGACAGTACATGGATGACGACCTGTGTGGCGGATGAGTCTATTTTGCTTCGTATGTGTGGGTGTGTGTGTATATATATGCGTGTGCCGACTCATAGACGCGTGTTTTTAGTATTATAAAGTCTGTTGGGGTGGTGTTCTATGATATAATAACGGTGTTATTGACGGTTTTCTTATTATATAGTTTTATAAATATTCGTGGTTTTAAAGATTTTGTTTTATCAAAATTTAGGATGTTTAGACGGGTTTTCAACTAAAGTCACGCAAATTTATAAAATCGCATCGTTTATTTATTTACGGGCGAGTTTGGGGTGGTTGCCACAACATAGGCATCCCGTTGTCATCGTTCTAAAGTCGTGCTCCAGAAGATGGCATGCTACCGTTGTTGTTTTTATGTTGCAGCGACATGACTTCCTTCTGATCATAAAAGCACATTTTTTATAAGAAAATGTAAAAATATTTAGGCTATGAGGACACACTAGACTCTTAAGTGTTCAAGAAAGTCACGGTGTGGGGCTGTGGACCACTTTGTTCAATATCTCCCGCTTCCAAATGAAACGGTGACAGCATATGCGATTCCCCGTGAGTTATTGAAACATCTGTATTTAGGGAGACAAATGAGTAGCTAAGGAAGGGTTGTGCATGCGCCTTTGGACCAGATGAAGCGTCTTCTACCCGGGATCTGATAAATCAATCATGTACATATAATGGTTATGGCCCGGATAGTTTGTGGTTGAGTTGTAAAGATTTCATCGTGATACGCTCAAATACCCTCGCATACACTCGGGGTTGTTCCTGAGATAGGTGCAGTTGGGATTTACTGAACCATGGGAACAGGTATGTGAACAACTCACTTTGTTATCCATGTGCTAAATTTCTAAAATGACACTCCCCCTCAAAACATGAAATTTTGTGAGAGACACTCTTTTAAAAACTCATGCACGTTTTAGCTATCACTCCCCCTAAATAGTTGTGCTATTTCGGATATCATGCATTTACTCCCCCTTGGAATAAATGCGCTCTTATGATGTAATAAGCGCTTTTTCTATCTATCCACTCCCCCTAAATAAAAACATTGTAGAATATGAAGACCGACTATTCTGTAAAGGTAAGCGCTATTTATAGTAAATCTAACTCCCTATGAAAATCAAAAACTTAAAATATAGAGTTTGACTCCCCCAAAATTCAAGTGCTTTTTGAAATTTGAAATTGGCTCGGCCTTCTTATTGTAGCTCAAAAGTTCTCTGTTTTTTTTAAGTTTGCGGATGAAATATCATCGCAAACAATAATTTTTTTATGGCCTTTTCCTTTTCCTTTCTTGTTTTTGTATTTCATGGCCTTTTTTTAAAGTTTGCGGATGAAGTATCATCGCATACAGTAAATTTGTAAATGAATAGTTTACGAATAAATGTTTACGCTAGATAGAAATCCGTAAACAGTAAAGAAATAAGTTTGCGGATGAAAAATAACTATAAACAATTGATTTTAAGAGGAAAACTCAGCTTTACGGCTGATTTGTACCCGTAAATAGTGAAATTTAGAAGAAAATGATATCCGTAAACAGTAATATACGTAAAATAAAAATAAAGAAATGATACCCGCAAACAGTAAAAATGTGGAAGGAAGTTTAAAGTTTGCGGAATAATAGGTAAAGTTAAAAAAAATCTGTTTTGCGGATGTACTAAAAATTTATTTATTTATTTATTAAGTGTTGTTACTCACATCTCATACCGATCACGCGTGTGGAGCAGCCCAATTATCACACGTGTCGGGATCTTGTGCGATCGCTCATCGTTGCATACCGACCATACATGTGGAGCAGTCATCGTCTAATTACCATGTATGATCGGGGACCTGCAAAATATTATCGGAACTTTGGTACCCATTTTTGGACGGGTCCTCCCTGATTACCAGATAACAATTTAAGCATAGAAGGTTCAAATTTGGAATCAAGATTATCACATAAAGTAGTCATAGGAATCCACATTTGTTGAGGACTACTTATTTCTATTTATAGCTTAGGTTTCCAAATTTGTTGAACCTTTTTTAAATTTAACATTTCAGCATCGGTGAATGTATGTCATTTTGTAGAAGAGAAAATTTTCTCTTTCGCCAGTCCCTTAAGATGCATTTCGGATTTGACTTTGACCGGGTACTTGAGAGAGGAATACGAGCTTATAGAATCAATATGATAGATTTTATCAGATCCGGGTAGAAGACACATCATCTGGTCCAAAGGCGCATGTACAACAATTCCTAGGTACTCATTTGTCTTCCCAAAGACAAATATTTTAATATTTCACGGGGAACCGTATATGCTATCATCGTTTCATTTGGAAGCGGGAGATATTGAATCTAGTAGTCCACATCCCCACACCACGACTTTTATTGATCATGCTTAAATGTCTACTGTGTCCTCATAGCCTAAAATTTTTATAATTTTCTAGGACACATACATTCTTTTAAACGCAGGTCTACGTGACCAAGCGAGAACTTCTGTAGACATATTTATTAAAAATGTATTTCTATGATCAGAAGGAAGTCATGACGTTGCAACATCAATTACAACAACGTCGTCAGGCCATTCTCAAGAGCAAACCTCTAGAGAGATGTCAACGGGTTGCCTATGTGGCCCCGTAGTCCCTTTAAATGCAAGTCTGTGTGACTTTGCATCAACGACCAAGAGTGACATCAAGGGATGTCTCACGATGATCGATCGCCAGTCCCATTTCAGGTACTTCGTCCAGATTTCATAAGACAACACGTTCCGCGCGTCCACTCTGTTTCACCTTAATCAGACAGCATGGCGATTCTAATGTCTTGAATCGCCATGAGGGGGCGATGATGATGTCATAAGGAGGAGATGTATATCAAAGAGGCAATACATGCGATATTATTAGAAAAGTAAACCTGAACCATACGTGCTGAACCACAATGAACAATACCTCCTCTCCATGTGTCGAGCGTACAAGAAGTCAATGCTGAAGATCCGAGCGACTGAAAAAAGAGAGGGTGATTGTAAATTGGGGGAGACTAAAGATTCTCAAGTGTTCGAAGTCTGCCATCAACTAATCCTTGAGCTATAAAGAAAAAGAATATCAATATATAAGAAATTAAAGGGGGGGGGGGGATTATTTGAAGGAAAGATTGTTAGGACTCTGAAAGCATTTCTTCAAGCAGGAAAGAAGACCGTGTTGAATCTAGAATTGAATACAAGGTGGAAGATTGTTAGGAATCATTCCGTTGTGTTCAACTGATGATGAAGACTGAAGATTCAAGAGTCAAAGATAACTGAAGCTTCAACAATGATTGAACACAAAGAGGGAGATTGTTAGGACTATATTATTGTGTTCAGTAAATAGTTATCTTTGTCTATGGACTTGAATGTTTAGGGAGTTACTTGTAAATATACCAAAGATGCTTTGGTATATATAGGTAGAGTGTGTGTGATTAACACACAACTCGAGTAATTGTTTCTCTCTCTAGATTAGACTTCTCTCTCATCATTAGCATAACTAGGGTTTAATTGTAGAAAGAGAAAGGGATTAATTGCAGAGAAAGCTTGGTGATTAATGGAGATTTGATTGAGATTATACCAAAAGCTTCCGCGCATTTAGATTCAAGGTAATTCTCGATGGATCTATGCTCGAGTTAATCGTTCGATGTTAAAAACGGACCTAACAATCTCACTTACAACCAAAAAATTATCTTTAACGCTAATAGATGCGGCATTTCAACGCCTAATTAGCTTTCTCAACGTAGAAGGCCGAAAGAAAAACTTTCAGTATATCTTCTATAACTGTTTTAAGCTAACACCCACTGGTCGTGTCGCAAACGGCCAAAAGTGATATTTATCACCTTACTAAATACAAGTATAGATGAAGTAAGGATCGTCTCCACAGGGAAAATGGTTGATTTATTTCTAACTCAAAATTCAATCAAATATTGTATGTAGTAGGGGGGTTTTGTTTGATAAAGTTCTAACGTAATAATAACAAACTTAAATAGATTGAAACTAACAGTGATAAAATAATAGTTGAAGGAATTATTCTCCACCTTTATTTAATTAACTGATCATCGATCAAATAATATCATGTACGTGCAAGCATAATCAGTTATAATTATCGACGAACACCTAATAACCAATCTCTTCTTAGTTTCTCGGTAATTAAGAGACGCTCTATAATTACTTCCCTAATCAAAAAATAATCCACGGGACGCCCTGCAAGATTTCAAGTTCCGACAGCTTTAAATACGAAAGAGACCCAATTATTGACTAATAAACTCGGACGCCGGCTTATTAAAATCAAATCGTTTAACTTACAATATAACTCACACTTTCCGTAGGTAGAGAAGTTGAATATTGTTTGCTACCTATTAGAACATACAAACAATTACGGATTTGTTGTCCTAATTAGCTATGGATTTACCTAGATTAATTAAATATTGGCCACTATTTATTCAAACCAAGCTCATCGATATAAATAAAGCAAAATTAAACGAATACTCACGCTTTCATGAATCGGCTCGTTTAATCTCACAGTGATAATAAATCACGGTTTCGATAATCCTTCAACTATTAATTAATTTAGCTACGAGACATATTAATAAAAACGGATCTACTAATTAATAAGGTATGCATATAAAAGAACAATGGGTAGGCTCAAACAAAGACACACACATAAAACGAAAATGAAGGCCTCGGAATAACAATGATTCTCCGAACCTTCTCTAAAACTCGGTAGCTCTCTTCTACTTCCGTGCGAAGAATTCCCAGGCAGCGAGGCTCGGAGCGTCGAGATGGTCTGCGTGTGTTGAGCTCCTCTCCTCTGATGCTCTCGGTTGCTCGAGAGCTGCCAGCTCTTCGACCGTAGCCAGATATATTTTTTCCGAGGTCCTTCCTTCTCCCCTTTTATTAACTGCTTAAGTTGACAACTATTCTTGGGTATCTTGGGTCTTGTGTTCTTCAGCGTGGATCCCCTATCTTATCGCCTCCTAATTGTCTCGTAATCTTTTATATTTTTCAACGCAGCGCAGCCATGAGATACGCAGCCCCCGATCTATTTTTATTTTTTTTTTACCTTGGCTCTTGTGTATGTTTTAATGCGACTGTATGTCCTTGTCTCAGAGAAAAAACAATTCAAAGTTATCCAATTCTCCAATCTTCATGAGCCAGGTGTAAACCCAATCAATCATTGAGCTACTTGCTTAGGTGTTGGTTTGTGATTTTCTCCACCGTTCAATTATATTGGCTAATCAACCAATAGCACTTGGTAAATATGATAGAGTGCGAGCCCGGCGAGTGGCATATTGCATACAAGAGTTTGTCGTTTGCATTCTTGATTTCTTCCGTTTCTTATTACGTCTGAATATTCAAATTCTCGGTCCTTGTCGTTCCTATATCTGCAAATATTATACATGCACATAAACTTGGAAATATTCGAGGATATTTTCAATATATAAGGACCGATGATGCGTGTTTATGGGTATAAAATGTATATAATATTCTCACTTATCACCCACCAATGTTTGTTCTAAAGCCAAATGGTACTTTCTGCTTTTCTTCGCCTATGGAATCTTTATATGAATTTTTTTTTCCAAAAGGATGGTTTGATCATAAAACGTGTACTAACCTGGACCGAGAAAAACCACAACTGCGACAATCGAGATTATTGAGCTTTTTATGCGTAGAGATTCAAATTGCAGTTCACCAAAATTTGTTCTTCACCTCAAAATCATTTTCTTCAAGTCACCGACCATTATTCTTACTCACCCACAACAAATCATATTCCAATCGCATCGGTGGAATGAACCGGGCCGACAAAGAGAACGACGGGCTACAAAAAAATTCCTCGACAGTTCTCTCGGAATGCAGGGGCTGAAGTCAACTGCAACGATCAAGTGTGATTGGTCAATTTTTATGCCCAAAATGAACCTTAATTGCAGATTCAAAAAACAAAAAATTAGGACTGACTTGGCCGAAAATGATGATGGCGTGTTGGGGAAACCATCTCGGCATTTTTCTGGCAACATAACATCTTGAGAATGCAGACCGTGAGATTGAGTGTTTTGGATTTTCTGAGAGAGATGTTCTAAATGGAGATGACAATAATAGGTTTATGCAAGAATGAAAATGAAAATATAGTTATAACAAAAAGTAAGGGTATTTTGGTCTTTTTCGGCATGTGGGTAACTTAAAGTAATAAATAATTTGAGATGGGGACCTCATTATAAAAATAATCTACAAAGTACTGACTAGTTAAATTTTGATATGAAAAGAGATTTATGTCTAGTTATCCCTTAAAATAAAACAAAGAATATATTAAAAAAATAACAAGAAAATAAAATAAAACAGAAAAAAATAATAAACGCTTTTTAATTTTTCGTCTAAATTGACGGCTATAGTGGCGAAATGATCAATTTAGTTCTTTTTCGAAAATATCGGGGATTAAATTGATACACGCGAAATATCACAGAGTAAATGGGTCCATAGGATAAACATCGTGGACCAATTTAGGTTCCCCATATAATAATATATATTTATATATTAATGCACATACATCGAGTATGATTATAAAAATCAGTATTCATTGAACGCACACCCTGGATGAATTTTAATTATTCAATTTCAATGTCAGCGGTAAATGTTGATTAGTGTGCCTTGTTTAACATGCATGTATTTAAGAGGGCCGTTTTTTTTTTATAATTAATATGGCTCCGTTGTTGTAACAAAATGCGACCCCTCACGATATGATAACATTGATCAATTTGGCCCTATGTGATGTTGGCCCCTAAAAAATCTATGGTTCTGTACAATAGAACACGATGCACAGACCAAAATCCGACACTGGTATTTACCAGATAAGTACAATTTATGACTAAGTACTTTTATGAACATTTCATATTATATTTTTCTTAAAGGGCTTGGATATTTAAATGGCTTTATAGTAGGTTTTTACAAAGATCATCACGCCAAGAATTGATTAGTTATAACGGCTAGAACTAATACGGCAATTCAAAAATCATAATTATGGCAAATAATATACAAATTAAGAAGAATAATAAATTGGTTGACTGAAAAACACAATTTAATCAATGTTTTTCCCCAATAGCTACCGTATCCTCAGCCAAATTCAAAATTCTGAAAATGTTTCAGTATTGGGTAATATTATGTGATCCTCAGACATAATTGTGGTCAACATAACGTTACATCTCACACTTAAATAAGTAAATTAAGATTCATCTCCAAATCACTTTCTATGTATTTTTTCTGTCACGTTGCACTGCCCGCTTATCCTATATATATAGATAGGCATGTTTGTGTAGTTGTGTGAATAAAGAAAACCTTATACAAAACATTACTTTTACACAATGAGTCCACTTGGTTCAATTCCTACTTTGGTAATAACGGTCCTGTTGTCTCAGTCCGTCCTTCATGTCGTTTCAGAGGTGGCGGCGAAGGGTTATCCGGAGGTGGAGATATGCAAAAGACAAGAATGCCCTTCGTACGAAGTCCTCGACAGCAACTTCTTCTTCGAGATTAGATCGTATAGAATCGCCAAATGGATAACGGGGGACACCATCGTCTCAAAAACTTACAACGAGGGCGTTCAAAGTGGTTTCATCCAGTGAGTAAAAAAAGATAAATCATTTCGATAATATCGAATAATTCAGTCGATCGATAAACACAATAATTTGGACATATGTGCAGGTTGTTCAACTACATCCGAGGCAGAAACGAGGGTAAGGTTGTCTTGAACATTGCAGCTCCGGCCTTAACGGATATCCTAGCTGCGAAATCCTCATACCAAGTCTATTTACTCGCTCCGAAGGCCTTTCAGAAGAAGCCCATCCCGAAGGCTAACCGCATTAGATCAGTGGATCTTCCCAGAAAGAAGTACGCCGCTGTAAGAAGATTCGGCGGGCGTCTGAACGACACCCTCATCGCCTTGGAATTGTCTAAACTGCGAAATAGCCTTTCGAAATCGGCCCCTTGGAGGATTGCTACGTTTTCGACGACGTATACAGCGGCGGATTATAACCCGCCCTTTTTGGTGAAGGGTAGGGTTAATGAGATCATTGTGTGGTTTGATAAGAAGTGATCGATATTTATTTGTTTGAATAAGACCATTGAATTGATGTCTGATCTGATCAATGGTTTGATTGATATGAGGATTGATAATTCAATTGAACTTTTGTGTCTCTATGGATGATATCTCTATGAAAGAACAATTTTAATTGAATCAATTCAATGTATACGATGCTGCTGTAATGAATCGACCTATCCATGAATGGATTCACTTTCTTTCACGAAACTTGAAATAGACTGTGTTAAAGAACATAACTTACATACATCTCACATCGATTTAAAAATAGAGGGATTGATTATTATATAAGTTGATGGGTTACTCCACCTATCACCAATTGGTTTTCGGATGGAGTCTCAAATCTTTTGCGGTCAACTTCTCCTTGGCTCGTGTGCGTAGGCCCGATAACGAATTTTGATATGGTATCAGAGCGAAAGATCATGGTTCTTCGCGAGGTTTGAAAAAGATTGGCGTTCCTCATTAGATTCTAATTGAAATATATATATATATATATATATAGCGGGTTAAAAGAGTGACGTTCCCGTCCGATTCTAATTGAAATATATATATAAATATATATAGCGGGTTCAAAAAAGAGTGATGTTCCCGTCCGATTAAAAAAAATGAGTTCGCATGTGAGGGGAGTGTTAAAGAACATAACACACATGCATCCAACATCGATTAATTCGGGAGAAGTTGACTAGCATATAAGTTGATGGGTTACTCCATCTATCACCAATCGAATTTAGAATGAAAACCCAAATCTTATGCAGTCAACTCTCCTTCCATGTGGGCCCGTGTACGTAGGCTCAATAACGAATTTTACATGGTATCAGAGCGGAAGATTAACCAAGGAATTCGACAGTTCGTTCAACGAAAAATAATGGGAAGAACCAGCGAGTAGCTAATTTTTGCTTGAATACCCGTCTCTTTGATTATATCATCAAACTTGAAAAAAAAAAAAAAAAAATACCCAAAGAAAGAAACTATTTTCTCTTACAATGGAATGAAAGTTTCTCACTTGAGTTCTGAAAGGAATATTATAGCCCAAACGGAGATAGAAGCAACACCATTACGTGGAAGAAAAAATTCCACATAGGTAAAAAATAGCTCGCTCATGGGAGAAAGAGAAACAAGAAGTTATAAACTAAATAAAGGGGGATATGTGAGATGAACTTCCCAACTAGGGTTGCAAAAAAATAGAATTTTTTTTGGTTTCGAGATTCGATTCGAAATTTACGATTCGAATTCAAAATATTAGAATATAGAATTCGAATAAGAATAGTTTTTTATTCGAATAATATTCAGATACGGATAGAAAAATCACAACATTCTATTCGAATAATTATATATTTATTTCAATATAATTATTATAATTCAATATATATTTAATAATAATGAAATATTTATTTAAATACAATATATAATAATTCAAAATATATTTGAAATAATTCAATATTTTTTTACATATAATATTTATGATAAATAGATATTTAAATATAAAATTATTTATATTGTCTTATTAAATAGAATTTATGAATAAAAAATTAATCGAATATCAATATTCGATTTGAATATATAGTCGAATCGAATTCGAATAGATTTTAGAATTCAAATTTGAAATTTAATAACAGAATAGAAATAGAATATGATGGTATTTGACTCGATTCGACCTTATCCGTTAATTGAGGAAAGGAGAGAAGAATGGTTTTATTTGTGGATACCTTATAGAGAGATTGGCAAGGATATTTGGAGATAATCCGTTACAGAGCTGAATTATCTTAAACATATAGAAATTTAAAATAATACTTCATGACGATGGTGAAAACAGTAAAAATAAAATAGCAATGATAATTATGACATTTAATACTAGAAGATACTGAATAAGAGAAATAATATAAATGCTGTTGACCAAGAACAATAATTTAATTTGTTTCCTTAGGTTGCGTGATTTGTATTTGACCATAGTCAAAGTAAAAATTCGGACGATGAGGAAGGTTATAGGACAGAAACGTGACATATTATGCTCATATTGCTTGTTTGATACTCCTATTTATATTTATGAAGTTTTAAATCATTGAGCTGACAATAACTCATTTGGGGAGTGAGTTTATGACAATAACTCATTTGGGGAGTGAGTTTATCTAAACTCGTAGGGTTGTTATATATAAACTCATGTTTTATATAAACTTGCGAAC
The DNA here is from genome assembly GCA_028392965.1 of Lindernia subracemosa. Lineage (NCBI taxonomy): Eukaryota > Viridiplantae > Streptophyta > Magnoliopsida > Lamiales > Linderniaceae > Vandellia > Vandellia subracemosa. The sequence goes on along the minus strand of JAQPCC010000081.1, from coordinate 610,717 downwards.
AAAATACCTCAACAAATCTTAAACCAATATTTAAAATCTTTAAACAATCCAACCAAACAAGCACTCGGTGTTTTTTTAAGCTAGTGTTAGGTAATATTTTCACTGCAAAAAAGAAAAAAATTAACCGTGAATAGCATCATAATCCGTCAAAAAATGCTATTTCCGATGAAAATGCCCATCGAAATTTATATTTCCAAGATTTATTGTCTTTTCCAACTACATTTATATATTAAAAAAGCCTATGCTTATCAAGAATTGATCTGTTTTTTTAAGAAAAATAAATTCTTCATTTCATCAAAAAATCTTCATACAAGAGATTTATCATGGTTTGGGAAGGTGGAGAACCGACTTCTCCGTTAAGCCCAAGATCATTCATTAGCTATATAATGTGCAAGACAAATACAATTTCAAAAAATATATAGAGATGAATACGAAATAAAATCAAAACTTTACGCTATTTGAAGATAGTATGATAAAGAAACATCAGATTACCGCAGAAGCAGAACTTCCATTTCTAAGTAGATTAATAATATCAGCACAATTTCTGTCAATACATATAGATTCCATGCTTTAAGTTTAGGAAAAACCAAAACATCTTATAACAAAAGCTTCAATCTTCTTAAGTTCAAATACGCCATTAACAGAATTTATTTTACAACCAAGACGATTTCCTTCAAGATCTCGTGCAACAACACCAAAAGAAGAAGAACGGCGATTAAGACCATCTGCATTGATTTTATTAACGCCGCGGATTGGAGCCATCCATATAACTACTACAACGCCTAAGTTATTAGTTATTTGCCTTTTGTTTACTTAAATTAATTAATGAATCGAAACTTTCTTCCTCTTGATGATGACATGCTATATCAAATGAAATGACACTAATATGCATCCGGCCAATAAGATATCATGGTATCTTCCCTATACAAATGATTAATTGCCAGGAAATAGAAATTTTCCATCTAAGAATTTTCCAGTATATGTTCAAATTGCTACACAAAAACAAACTAAGATGTGATCTCAAAGGAGGATGAGAATATATGTCGGATTTAAATTTCTATCGATAAGAAAAATATTTGGAATCTCTAACTGGAGGTTTATTTACGGCTAGATTTGTCGATTGTCATTTCAATGAATCGAATTTTTCGATATTAGGGGGAGAAAAAAAAAGCTGGAAATGAATATTAGTTGGAATGAATTATCGTTAAATCATATGATCATCGACCTAAAGAATGTGAATAAGAAGTTCAAAAGATAATTTATTTAAAATGTTTAGCTTATTAACTGTCAGATAGCTTTTCTGACATTAAAAGAGTAAGAAGTCACATATATTAGATGTTAATGCTCATGTGAAAATTGATGTTCCTGCAGAAATTGATAGTCTCTCATGTTCCAAAGATAAAAATCCTCAAAAAAGAAAAAGAGCAAATAGTAAGAATGATCCAGTATGATTTTTGAAAGTAAAATCAGGTACCTGAATATTGTTAAAATAATGATAATGAAGATATATCAATAAATTATGCCCAAAATAAAATCAGATGGAATCGAGAAAAAGTCAACGTTGACTTTTTCTCGTTTAAATATAGCGTTACATGAGATAAATGAGAATGACGATCATGAACAAAGATCTATAAAAGAATCCAGACAAAGAAATGATTGATCAAAATGAAGAGATGCAATTAAGGAGGAATTGAAATCACTTGATAAACAAAACATTTTCGGACTTGTAGTCCACATACCAGAAAATATAAAGCAGTTGGATATAAGTGGGTTTTCATCAGAAAGAGAAATGAAAACGATGAAATTGTGAGTTAAAAAGCGCGATTCGTTGCACACGGTTTTTTACAAAGACCTGGTATTGATTATTAGAAGACGTATTCTCCTGTGGTGTATGCAACGACTACTCGTTATGTAATTTGTCTGTCAGTACATGAAAGACTTCATATGCATCTTATGGATGTTGCCATTGCTTAATTATATGGATCACTAGAAAGTGACATAAATATGAAACTTTTCGATGGAATTTAGTTGCCTGAAAATTTAGGGCCTGAAGATGAGTACTCAAATAAGCTGAAAAAATTGCTTTATAGATTAACACAATAGATTGTCACGGTTATGAACAATGACAGAAAAACTAGGCTACATCGCAGATCGTTCACGGCCTCCAGCAAGATCAGTCACGGTCGTGAACGAAATGACTGAAGATCCATGCTACATTGAAAGACTTTAACGGCCTCATGCGTTAGTGTCACAGCCGTGAAGAGAGCACTGAAGAATTCAGACGCATTCGCATAATCTTCACGACTTGTTGCCAGGAGTGTCACTTCTGTGAAGGGTCATACACCAAAAGGTCAAATTCGAGTCCGCGATGGTGTTATGGCCGTGAAGGCCCATTTCGTGGTCGTGAACATGATGAGTCACAATAAAAAGCATGAATTAAAGCCCTAAGGAGTATCTATTCTTTCACAATTCAAATCTAACGACCATAGGGACCAAAAGGAGACTCAAGAATACTATAAATCAATTCAGATGCAAAGGAGAGGATTTCAACGTGGATTCACCGAAGAATTGAACAAAGTACAGGGGAACAACTTGAGATCTTTAGGAGGGGAAAATTTATAATTTTCTCGTCCTTTTTTTTGTATGTTTTTCATTTTTTCTTCCTTCATCATGAGTATGTAATTCCCCTTTGTGTTTGAGATGAAATGAATGCTAAGTAGAGTCGTAAATTACTCGTAAACACACATTCCTGAGTATTTAACATTTATGAATTTGTTTCTTCAATTCAATATGGAGTATGGCTTCAATATGTCTATGTGTTGATGTAATTTCATGGTAATCGTTTTAAGGCGAAACCTAATAAATGAGCAGACCCTTCGTAAAACGTTAGGATTCAATCTTCGTCATAAGTTATTTAATTTAGATTTGCACAAACTCCTCGGACGACGGTAAATTCGAGAGTGACTAGGAAATTACTGCGATCCAATCAAAATTCACATGAGAACGATAGTTTCTGACCTAGTCAGCAATACCTAGCGTGATTCAAAATTCCGAGCACATCTTGTTCGGACTATTTTATTGTTTTCAATAATATAGTTATCTTTGTCTACGAACTTAATTGTAAGAATATGTAAAGTTAGAGATTAGAGTGATATATACCAAAATATGTCTTGATATATATATATATATAAATATATATATAGTATGTGTGTGTGTAGTGTAGAAATAATGAGATACAATACAATAGATTAGAGAATATAGAACACACACACAGTAGCTCTCTCATAATTATAGAGTAGGGCTTGAATTGTAGAGAGGGAGTTTGAGCTTTCATAGTGTAATTGAGCTTTCATTGAAGAAGATTTGATTAGAAATTTTAATCTCGAGCTTCCGCTACGCTTATCTTTGCGGTAATATCTTTCAAATCTTAATCTCTATCTTATTTGTTGGATGAATCCGTGCCTTTCAATTGGGTATCAGATAAAGCTTGCTCTGAATTGATTGATTCAAAATTTTTATGATCGATTTTTGAGCTGAAATCAGTTCTCGCGCGAATGAATTTGATCTTATTTTTCGAATTGTTGCTATCGAGTCGATAGGTTATTACTAGTAATTAGATTATTCCTTGTGATCGATATTGTATACTCGCAAGGCCACACTACAAACGATAGGTACACTACCTTTCGCTCACTGGTGTTAGCAATTTAGTATTCGTTTTAATTATTATTTATCGCAATTTGCACGCACACACACTCTACTCTACATCATGAGTGCACCATGCAATGATCATTGATGATATCAATATAATTGGAACTCCTGAAAAGCTATTGATTGTTTGAAAAGGAAGTTCGAAATGAAAGATCTATGAAAACAAAATTTTGCCTTGGATTGCAAATTGAATAATTAAATAACGGAATATTTTTACATCAAGAAACTTATACGAAAAAGGTATTGATAAAGTTTAGATGGATAAAGCTCATTAATTAGATACACTGATGATTGTTAAATCTTTGATGTGAATAAAGATTCGTTTAGACCGCTACTTCATCTAATCACGCCAAAATATTAGTGATTCATGAAGCTAGCCACGAAATGTGTTTTCTTGCGATCGATAATTGAACATATATAACAAACTTGTGGGATACTATCTAAGAAATTACTTACAACGATCTTATACGAAGATAATACAACATGTACTGTCCAATTAAAGGAATGATATATTAAAGGGGATAATTTTGCAAATGATGATTTTAATGTACAGCAAGTGCGATAAAGCGTTAATTTTGCAGATATATTTACAAAAGCACTTCTCCGTATAATTTTTAAAAAATTACCATATTCAATTGGAGTTCGAAGACTTCGAGATTTGGAATGATATTATCTATCAGGGGAGTAATACGAGATGCACTCTTTTTTCTTTCCTTAATTACGATTTTTTCCATGGAGTTTTTTCAGTAAGGTTTTTAATGAGACAACAAGAGAATGCTTATCAAAGGAATTATGTACTCATTTTTCTTAACTAGCATTTTATCTCACTGAGTTTTTTTTTGTAAGGTTTTAACGATGCATATTCCTTAATATACATCTAAGTGAGAGTAGAATGAAATATTAAAATACAAATTTGGATGTATAGTATTTAAAATATTGGTTACGTAAAAGATTGTTTGTTAAATTAAGAAATGTTGAAAATGTTTTTGTTATTAGAATGATAGATGTAGTATTATATTAATTATGAGTGATTAATGTAATATTTTATTTTGTGGATGTAATTTAAGATATTTGTGTATAAATAAGTTATTTTATAAAATTATATGGAAAGTATTGAATAAAATAAGTTGTTTATTTCTTTGAAATTTTCTCTGATATACTATTGTAATTAGAATAATTCTTAATAGTTATAATATTTTTAAAATATAATTTTTTTTATAGTTATGGCTATTAAGATACAACAGCAACTTATTAGAATAATAAATTCAGTTGATTGAAGACAAAAATATAATTATTTATTTATAAATTGTGAGCGTTGCCTAGTAATATGTTAATTAAATTTTTTCATGTCAATTGTAATTAAAACCTTTCTATTTTTTATTTATTTAAATCTATGTAATTACCATTTCACCCTTCAATCAAATTTTCCTTTTTATATACCTAAAAATAAATCATAATTAGATTTTAAATTATAATTTCATCTATTAAATACTTTTGTAAAGCCTAGAATATACAACTAAACAAATATTAAAACGATCTTACCACGATTTGAAGATCGGAAGAATTCGAGCTCGCGTGGGGTGTTGTGTGTTCTTGAGAGGTTGGGGGCTCACTTTGTTTTTCACACAATACACATTTTATTATGTGTTAAGGTTCAAGTATTTATACCACATTTTGGTATATAATACTTGGGCCCCTAACAAAGCCCAATTACACTAAGCCTCTTTTTAAATAAAATATATTTAAATAAACTACAAAGATAATTCTAATTAATTGAACACAATAAAATAATCCTGACAATCTCCCCCTTTGTGTTCAATCTTCAATTTGACATGGATTATCTTTGTGGGGCTTAGTGCGTTTTCCTGAGTCCTAAAAGGATTTCCTCATTTGTCTTGTCATTTCATCTCTTCTTTTGGAGATCTTCAAGTTCACCGTGTCTCGATCTTCTCTTCTCGGTAACGGATCTTCCGTCAAGTCTTTTCTTGAATCTTGTCTCGTAAATGCCGGAAGGTGTTTGAAGTTGCTTGCCGGATATTGAAGAATTTTCTCTTTTTGTGTGTTCCATTTCTCCACGGACTTTTGAGGGCAGGGCTGTATATGGATGAAGACCTGTGGAGCGACTTAGGTGGTTTTGATATTTTGAGGCTAAGGCCTTGTATAGAGTTGACGTTGTAAAAACAGATCTTGATGTATTATGTTTTATTTTAAGAAAACGTTTTTGTAAACCGGGTCTTCCGTGGCTTTCGTTGCGAAACCCGCCATTTACTATGCTTAGAGAATGAGGGTCGCCTCAGGTGGTATCAGAGCTTAGGTTATAGATTCTGAAGACTGTCCATGTACGGCCGCTCAAAAGCCTGGAGAATCAGCCCTTGCCTGTACGTTTTTATGTTTTAACGTGATTGAATGTTAAAAGTGATATGCCTACTTGTATGATTAATTGTAGATAATAGTTAAGAATGCCGAGAGGAAGAAGAGAATACGCAGGCGAATCCAGTTGTAGGGCCGAACCCGAGTCCCCTACTAATGAGCGGGACTCTATGTAATACCCGTAAAATTTTAATACGGGAATTACGCATAGTATACTCGAAATTAATGAAGTTAATTTCGGGCAAGCCCGATATTTTGAAATTGAGCCCAAAGAATAGTTGGGCCCAAACCTAATAAAGGAGGAAATGAGGTTTCTTCAAAAGGAGTGAAATTTGAGTAATGGTAAGCTTCAAGGATAAAACCCAAAACGGTTAAGGAGGAAAATTAAAAAAAAAAAAAAAAAGAAGAACCTTTCTTAGCCAAAGAGGAAAATTTCATCACCTACTTATCACCTCCTTGTCATCACGTAAGCTATTCCAATTTAAATATACAACTATACTTCAAAAACTTCATTAAGAAGAAAAGGAAAAAGAAGAAGAAAAGGAGAGAAGAAAACCTTCAAACTCAACAACCAACGATTGAGAGCTCGGAAAAATCGTAGCTTAGCTAACTTCGGACGTGAGGTAGGTGAAGATTTCATCTACAACACGTAAATGTTTTCGTTAAACCCGATTTTTAGTTTTCGAATTTCTGGTACTTTCATGATGTTTTTGAGGTGTTATGATGCTTGTTCGAGCTCAACATATGAGTTCTATAATCTATTTAGGTGTTTATGTGAGTTAGGAGGATGTTTGTGTGATGGAATTCCCAGAAATTTAGGGTTTATGCATAGAAATTAGTTTTTCGCATGAACAGTAAAGTCATCGGGCGAATTTTATGTTTTCAGATCGAGTAAGAGTTTTCGCGTGCCAGTTAGTTTGCGAATTGTGACGGAGAAAGGTTTTCGCGGGCTAAAGTCTTTCGCGAACCGTGAGACATCGCGGGCCGAAAACCAGTTTTCGCGGGCTGAGGTCTTTCGCGAACCGTGAGACATCACGGGCCGAAAACCTGTTTTCGCGGGCCAGAGAGTTCGCGAATAAGAAATAGATGCGGGCCGAAAACCAGTTTTCGCGGGCTGAAAGCCAGTTTTCGCGGGCTGGGGTCTTTCGCGAACCGTGAGACAGCGCGGGACGATTTTAGTGTTCGCGGGTCTGATCAAATGACTTCGCGAAATTCATTAAGGTTTCAAACTTTGACCTGAAGTTTTTTTAGGTTGACTAAGTTTTGAAAATAGGTTTTCGCGAATTAGGTTTGGGCTTTGACCGAAAATATTTGGGTTTGACCAACGAACTTATTTTGAGCATTTGTCCTATTTTTGACCCAATTCTTTTAAATAAAATTATTTTCAGCCCAAATCTTTTAAATTAAAACGTTTTCGGGTTTTGACTAAGATTTCCGGGTCGATCCAAATTTTAAATTTAAAGGCTATTTTTGGGATTTAAAATATTCGATCTATTATCGGATTTTAATATATTTATGACTTTTGAGATTTCAACTTTTCGAGATGTGTCGTGTATTGTGTGTGATTGATATTTGTTTGCATTTCACGACATTTCATTAGTGAGAGATGGTATACCGTAATATTACGGTGACACCTTAAGGTGTCGTTGAGCAGGGTAGAATGTGACCGATGCTGGTTGTCGACTCGAAGTCGAGTTGAGGTTGGTACTAGTTGCACCTGGCGGTTGGTGCCGTCGAGATGGGTGGTAGGTGCCGCCCAGCTTTATTTATATAGACGGTTGGTGCCGTCGTGATTAGTGGTAGGTGCCACTAATGTGTATGGACGGTTGGTGCCGTCGAGATGAGTGGTAGGTGCCGCTCGAACTTTACGGTAGGTGCCGTAGGGTTATTTATGAGGTGCATTAGTCCGACCTAGGGCCCTGTGGTTGAGATGAGGTCTAGTTGTGGGATGAGCGGGCATTGCATGGTGAGGTGTCGGGATTGGGGTTGAGTGCACGCTGCATTCACGCATATTTTCACCTACTGGGCAATCGCTCAGTTTTACGTGTTGTAGGTATTGCTGAGCCCGACGTCGAGGTACGTCGCACGACTGAGGCAGACTGATGGAGGTGACTCCACGGACTTTTGAGGGCAGTGCGGTACATGGATGCGACCTGTGGAGTGCGTAGGAACTTTTGGATTTTGTTTTGGGGCCGAGACCCGTGTAAAGATGATTGTACTATAAAAATGATATTTTTGTATATATATGTATCTTAGTTTGTTTTAAAAGTTTTTGTAAAATGGGTCTTCCGCGACTTTCGTTGCGGAAATCCGCCACTAATCGTATTTAGAAAATGAGGGTCGCCACACTCTACCATCTTACGACTTACTAAACTGGTCCAACGACAATCGGACCAGATCAATGAGCTTATCCATAATAGGAATTCATCTGAACATCGTCAGTCTCCACAACCGGAGCGTGTGGAGATTATAGGAGAAAGATTCAGGAAACTAAACCCCCCAACGTTTGCGGATGCCACTGACCCTGCGGTGGCAGAAGACTGGGTGCGTACAATCGAGGATATGTTTATATATAGCCGAGTGCCAGAAGACGAGAAGGTCCTTTGTGCCATTTCCATGCTAAGAGAAAACGCCAGATTTTGGTGGGATACAGTTAAGGTTTTGGAGAATCCGATTACGATGTCGTGGGAACGATTCAAAGAACTGTTCCACAGCAAATACTTTTCAGCTCATGAACAAGAACGAAGGATGCATGAGTTCATGTGCTTAAAACAAGGAGGGATGACAGTGACGGAGTATATCCGCAAATTTGAGGAACTGTCCCGTTTTGCCCCTCATATGGTGGCAACCAATCTCTTGAAAGTGACGAGGTTTATAATGGGCCTTAAACCCGAAATTTATCGAGACTTAAGCATAGCGGGAGCCCGACAGATGGAGTTCACACAAGTAGCGGAGCGGGCGATGATTGCTGAGCAAGCAGAGGCCCAGATTGTTGAAGCTCAGGAGGCGAAAAGAAGAAGAGAGAATCAGCAAGGGGCAGGGGGTGATCGTAAATGCCAATTCTTTGGCAGAGGTCCTAATAATCAAGGAAACCGTCAGGGCCAACAAAACTGGCATCCAAAATCAATGCCAAACCAAGGACCTACTAGTGTCCCGAATAGGCCCCCAAACCTTGCACCCCAATGCCAACAATGTGGGCGTTATCATTTTGAAGGTTGTTTCCGATCAGGGCTAAATCCAAATCCCCAGTGCTTCAGATGCGGGAAATTAGGCCACTACGCCAGGAATTGTCAGGCGAATTTGCCTCAGAACCCGACCCAACCACCGGTCCGACCTCCACCCGTTCCAGCTCGAGTTTTCACCTTGACGAACGAGGAGGCAGAAGCGAACCCCTCGGTAGTGACGGGTACGTTAACTATCTATAACGTACATACATCTGTGCTCATTGACTCGGGAGCCACACATTTGTTTGTGTTGGCTAAATATGTGGCGAGGGTGGGAAAATCTCCTACCTTATCTAAGTGTAACTATGTAGTAAGCTTACCACACGGTGATCCGACACACACTAATCAAGTGTTGGAAGGATGCACCGTGATCATAGAGGGTAGAAAGTTGAGAGTTGATTTGATCGTAATCCCGATGAATGACTACGATGTTATCTTCGGGATGGATTGACTTTCAAGATATGGAGCTATCATTGACTGTATTAGAAAGATAGTAAGATTTCAATTACCCGATGGAGAGGTGTTCAATTTTTCGGGTAAAGCAAATCAGAACAGTATCACTCGAATTTCTGCTTTAAAGGCTCAACGACTTCGGAGGTCAGGTTGTGAGTCTTTTCTAGTATACGCGGTGAAAGCAGATGAGTTATCTCTTCCAGAACTAAAACACGTGCCAATAGTCAACGAATACGCCGATGTATTTCTCGATGATCTCCCGGGATTACCCCCTGATCGAGAAATACAGTTCACGATAGATCTGGTGCCAGGAGCAGCCCCAATCTCTAAAGCCCCTTACCGTCTAGCGCCAAATGAACTACGAGAGTTGAAAGAACAGTTGAAGGAACTGTTGCAGAGGGGGTTCATTCAGCCCATCTTCTCACCGTGGGGAGCACCGGTTCTTTTTGTGCGGAAGAAGGATGGATCGATGAGGTTGTGCATCGACTACAGAGAGCTGAATAAAATCACAATCAAGAATAAATATACATTGCCGAGGATCGACAATTTATTCGACCAATTGCAAGGTGCTACGGTATTCTCGAAAATCGACCTCTGTTCGGGATACCATCAACTAAAAATCAGGGAGGCAGATGTTCCGAAAACCGCGTTCAGCACGAGGTACGGCCATTACGAGTTTTTGGTCATGCCTTTCGGGCTGACAAACGCACCAGCCGCTTTTAAGGACCTGATGAATCGGGTTTTCAAAGACTCTCTTGATCGCTTTGTTATCGTCTTCATCGACGATCTTCTCATATATTCTAAGATGAAAGAAGAACACGCAATCCATCTACGAACTGTCTTAGGGATTTTGCGGGAGACACAGCTCTACGCCAAATTCAAGAAGTGTGAATTTTGGCTGGAGCAAGTGGCCTTTCTGGGACACGTCATTTGTGGAAATGGAATCTCGGTGGATCCCAGTA